>QEPC01005277.1:1461588-1488751 GCA_003113815.1 Sphenodon punctatus
GCTATGAGGACAGCAAGGAACTCCTTCCTCGCCGTCCTCACAGCCTCAACATAGGACCGCAAATGGGCCCTATGGAGAAGACGGTCGGAGTCAGATCGAGTCCGACGCCAGCATCGCTCTAGCCTCCTGCCTACACGCTTCATACACCGCAGTCCCTCAGTAAACCAAGGGGCCCTGCGGTGACGGGCCCAAGGCAGAAGGCACCTCGGAGCCACCCTGTCGATGGCCTCCTCCAGCAAGCTGTTCCAATGCTGAACCAGCTCATCCACAGAGTGGCCATCCACGTCCAGGGTTAACTCCCTCAGGGCCTCCTGGAACCGCTGTGGCTCCATCAGCCTCCTAGGGCGGACCATCCTAAGTGGTCCCTTCAAATTTCCCTTCGACCATTCTAAGTGGTCCCTTCGAATATGCACTCGAATTTCCAGTTTCCATCACAATCACGGGCTCTTGCGATACTTTTTCCAACGCCCGAACCGAACCAAACACGACTAAACCAAACGGCCGAACCTGAACTCGGCGATGGAACCGAACAGCCAAACTGAATGGGTGAACCGAAGCAGACTGAACTGAATGTCCGAACCCGAACTGCGATCTGTTCGCCCATCCCTAGAAGGAATTGGACAAGGATTCCTATATTGCAACCAGTCACAGGGAGGCACACTGACCATACACATAAATGATGTGCTCTATGTGCCCAACTTAGAAGGGGGACTACTGTCTGTGAGGCACCTGGCAGTGAGAGGGCTCACCATCCATTTCCAGGGAGATGAATGCACAATTCAAAATGGGACAAAGGTACTGGCCAGAGCCACTGCAGATGAGCACCTTTACCATCTGAGCACAGTGAAAGAACAGGCAAAGCTTACTGCGCACAAGCCATACAATTACTGAATCCACCTGTGGCATAGACGCATGGGACATAGACACCCAGATAGTATCAAGGAAATGCAAAGACAGCAGTTGACCAAAGACCTTACCGTATCACCGTGTCCCATGATCATGAAATGCAACTGTTGCATCAAAGCTAAAGCCATGAGGGCTACGCTTCCTAAGAAGAGTCTGAATAGAGCCATGAAACCACTTAATCTTGTACACAGCAATGTCTGCAGTCCAATGAAGGTTCCTACACCAGGAGGCAACAGGTATATGGTAACTTTCATTTATGTTTATTCAAGGTACATGATCGCGTATGTAAAGATGAAGTATTCGACAAACTTCAGGACTATGTGACCATGATGAGCAACAAGTTCCAATGGAGACCAAAGACACTGCGGACTGACAATGGAGGTGAGTTCACAGGAAAGAAAGTAGAGGACTTCCTGAGACTCCATGGAATTGAGCACCAAAAGACAGTACCATATACACCTGAGCAGACTGGAACAGCTGAAAGGAAAAACAGAATGCTAACCAAAATGGTTAGATGCATGTTAACAAACTCTGGACTACCAGAAAGATACTGTGATGAAGCAGCAGTTTCTGATACCTACCTACAAAATTGACTGTATTCTAGAACAGTGAGGAAAACTCCATACAAACTTTGGCATGGTCAAAAACCTAGTGTGGGCCACATCAGAGAATTTAGAAGTAAGACTTATGTATATATCCCAGAGGAGAAACGTACCAAGCTGCAAGAGAGAGCAGTGGAAGGCATCCTCGTATGATACAGTGACCATTCCAAAGGCTACAGGATCCTGGATCCACACACAGAGAGAATAACCATTAGTAACAGTGTGAACTTTGTGGAAAACTCAAGCAACAGTGTGATGACTCTCCAAGGTCCAGGCGAATGAGAACAATCAACCACGGACAAAACCAATGAAAGGGAGAAATTCTTTGAGCTATTAGTTGAAATCGGTAAAATGGTAACAGAAGTGCAGGAACAGACACAGCCAGCTGCTGATGCTGAGCCAAGGCAGTCAACGAGGTCTAACAAAGGCATTCCCCTCACTCTTCTGTCCTACAAAGTCAGCACCAGTAAATTGTCAGAGTCAGCATCCTGGAAGGACATCACACAGATGTCAGAAGGGGAAGCAGAAAAATGGGTAAGAGCAGCTGAAGAAGTAGTAAAGTCTATGCAGGACAACGCAACGTGGACACTTTCTCCACTGCCTGCATGGAGAAAGACTAGGGGTTGTAAATGGACATTTAAAATAAAGTACAATGCACAAGGAAATATTGAACAGTACAAGGCCCAACTTGTCGTGAAAGGATACTCCCAGAAGTACAGAGAAGACTACGATGAAACATTTGAACCTATAGTTAAGCACACTACAATCAGAACATTGTTAAGTATAGCTGCTGGAATCGGAATGCAAGTCAAGCATATGGTCGTGAAAACAGCATTCTTAAATGGTGAGTTGAAGGAAGATATTTACATGGACCAACCACCGAGGTTTGCAGACTTTGAAAAGGTTTGCAGACTTTGCATCTTGTATGCAAACTGCACAAAAAGCATATAGGACTTAAGCAGGCTGCCAGAGCGTGGAATACTACAACAAAAAAGGTGCTCATGAGGGAACATTTTTTTCCAGGAGCAAAGCAGATCCCTGCTTATACACAAAGAAACTAAGGGGCAGGTGGATCTTTGTATTAATTTATGTCGATGACCTTATCATATGCTTTGAGCAAGAAGGGGATTAGTGCAAAACAATGAGAGTTCTAAATCAGGACATTGAAACTAAGGACCTGGGTAACATAACACACTACCTTGGAATACAAATTGAAAGAGAAGATAACGGAAGCTATCTTCTCAACCAAAGACAGGCAATAGAAGAGATGATAGAAAGTTTTGGCACAGGGGGTGCAGAGGCAGCAAATACTCCTATGGAAACCAGCTACTCAAAGGAGATCAAAGAACTGAGCTTATTGCTGCCAGATAATAAGCAATACAGAAAGGTGATAAGAAAGCTCTTGTACATTGCCACAATCACAAGGCCTGGCATTGTGGTGGATATAGGTATACTGTGTAGACAAGTCTCAGCCCCAACCTAAAGGGACTGGAATGCAGTGAAGAGGGTCTTACGGTACCTGAAAGGGACTGTGCACCTCAAGCTATGGCTCCCAGCAATTTCCATATCAGACCTGATAGGGTACGTGGATGCAGATTCAGCTGGAGACCATTCAGACTGAAAATCTACCAGTGGGTACCTATTTTTACTTGGTGGAGGACCCATCATCTGGTGCAGTCATAAACAAGCCTCCGTGACACTTTCTTCAATGGAGGCAGAGTACGTGGCAGAGGCACACACCAGCGAAGAAGTTATCTGGTTGCGGCAGCTTCTGAACGATCTGGGGCAAAAATTGGACAGACCCACATTGATCCTGGAAGACAACCAAGGATGTATAGCACTGGCACAAACAGAATCAACCCCAGAACCAAGCACATTGATGTTAAATATCATTTCCTAAAAGTCTCAGAGGAACAAGGACTCATAGGTCTGCAATACTGTCCTACAGAAGATATGACAGTGGATGTGTTCATGAAGCCACTAGCAGGGGAACGCCATTGCAAGCTATTAAGAAGATTAAACCTAGTGGGTTTGACTAGTGACTGTTGAGAAGGAGTGTTGATTGTGCAACAGTAACAAGTAAACACCCATTGCAAGCCCTGCAAGCTTAATATGGGGCTTGTCCAGTAGGGGGAGGGTCAGGGGATGAAACAGTTTTCCCCCCTCCTTGTTTCCTCTCTTGTCCTCTCTCTGTCCTCCATCTTGTCCCTTGCAGTCTGTACAGTATATAAGCATGTCTCGTGAGTTCTTAGCAAAGTTCTGTTTTAAAGAAACTTCTGCTGTGTGTTATTGAACAGAAAGCTAACTGTACAATAAAAACCAATACTTGAATTGGGCCTGGAGGACTATAGGCAACCAGGGCAGAGCCCGGAGCACCGGTGTAGTGTGCTCATGGTGACCCATCCATTCTGCACTAGCTGTAGTCTCCAGACCATCACCATAGGTAGCGCCATGCAGAACACATAGCAATAGTCCAATCTCAAGGTAATGAGAGCATGGATGATGGTGGCCAGGTCCTTATCTGAAATATATGGCCAAAGCCGTCGCACCAGTTTTAATTGGTGAAATGAATTCCTCACCACAGCCCCTCTCTGGGAATCCAGGAGGATCTGAGGATCTAGGAGCACACCCAAACTATGGACCTGGGATAGCAGTGGAGAGCGGGTCCCATCAATGATGGGAGCTCCCACATCCACTGCCCTCCCCACCACCATCACCTCCATCTTGTCGACTGAAGTTGAATCCCGACTCGCCCTCATCCAATCCCCAACAGCCGGTAAGCACCAAGACTGCTAGGTCTGGGTCAGATGAAAATGAGAGGTAGAGTTCGGTTTCATCAACATACTGATTACACCGCACCCCATACTGTCTCACAACCTCGCAGAGTGGCTGCATATAAATGTTGAACAAGAGCGGGGACAGAATAGAATCTTCCAGGAGGTCCCGCAGAGATGAAGAACAATCAGTGAGCACCACACATTGAGCCCTTCAGGCAAGTAAAGAGCAGAAGCTGTCAAATAGAAGCCCGCCCACTCCAGCTAGATCCCACAAGCGACCAACATCTCATGGTCAACAGTATCCAAAGCAGCAGACAGATCTAACAAAATTAGCAGAGTCGCTCAACCCTGGTCTAAATCATGGTGAAGGTCGTCGACCAAGGCCACAAGGGCAGTCTCGGTGCCATATCCCAGACGAAAACCAGAATGAGAGGGAACCAGATAACCAGTGTGGTCTAGGTGCTCCTGCAGCTGCTGGGCCACAACTCGCTCAGTATTCAATAAATAACCTTCCCTAAAAAGGGAAGGTTAGAGACCGTCTGATAACTGGCGAGGAAATCAATGTCAAGTGATTTTTTTTGAGCAGAGGCCACACCACCAGCTCTTTAAGGCAGCCCAACACTATGCACTCCCGAAGGGAGACATTGATCACCCCTGCCATCAGCGACTACACAATCTCCCAACTGGCCTTAACCAGCCAGGACAGACATGGGTCAAGTTCACAAAAGGTGGCCTTAACAGCCCCAAGGACATCCTCCACCCTGGTAGACACCACCAACTGAATTTGCTCCCACGAAACGGGACAAGATGAGGCTTCCACAACTTTTGGTTCACCCACTGCAATAAGTGTGGTGTCGAAGTTGTGGTGAATACGAGTGATTTTTCTCTGCAAAAGAATCACCGAACATGTCACAGTGGGCATTGGATAACTCCAATTCTAGACAGAGGGAGAATCGACCAACCCCCTCACCAGTCAGAAAAGTTCCGCTTGACAAGATTTTTCAGAGGCTATACGGGAAGCAAAAAACTCATTTTTTTCTGCCCTTACTGCTACAGCATAGGTACGTAAACTGGCTCTATGTTGCAATCTGAAAGTTTCAGCATGCGAGCGGCTCCACCATCGCTCCAACTGCCTCCCCTCCCGCTTCAACAGCCTCCGACCCTCCGAAAGCCATGGAGGTCTGTGGAACTGCAGCCAAGGAAGCAGACGTCTTAGAACCGCCCGGCCAATGGCCTCCAACAGCAAGGTATTCCATAAAGCCACGAGGTCACCGAGCGGGCAGTCGTCAAGCTCAGAGGGTAACTCCCCAAGAGCTTTCTAGAACCTCTCGGGTTCCATTAGTCTCCAGGGGCGAACCATCCAAATTGGTTCTATACCCCCCTGCTTTCCAACCAGCATACAGACCTGGTGGCCGAGTGCAGGTTCATTACAAGTTGGCCATGGCTGTATAAAGTGAATAGCTTCAGTCCCCACTGGCAGTGGAGGAGTCCAAAGCCTACTTTTCAATAGCCACAGACCAGCTGTGTAGCACAACATGGCTTTGTTGATCACTGGTGGCCTGCAGATCTCCGTTTGGGAACCACTAATTTAGATTACAGTATAAGTAACCTGGATCAAGATCCCACTGTACTAATCACTGGGTGTCAGTATACATGTTATGTTAGCCACATGGGAAATCACTCCGTGGCACCAACTGCATGTCTTCCCATGGTACAGTCATTTGACAAATGTTTGAATTGTTCCATGTTTGAGTTGCCAAATACTGCCATCCTATGGATGTTGACTCCATAGGGAGTCTGTTAGGTGGCAGCATAAATTGAGAGGCCAGTCTTCCTAGTGAGTTCCTGAGACCAACCCTGGAGCCAGCAATGAAACTGACAAAGCACCAAGAACAGGGAGTGAAATGGAGTCCAGAGCCAAGAACTAGAGCTCTCTGTGTTTTTACATGTCTCTGTGGTAGCCTGGCTGAGTTCCTCAGATATGTTCCAGGCAGCAAACCCTCTCCAAAACAGGTTTCCTCTATGACTAGCTCCTGGGTTTGAGTGAAAAATATAACACTTGCCCCCTGGAATTGGGCAAGCATTACATATAGAGATACCCACCATACAACAAACACATATGTTCCTATTTGAAAAGCTTACGGTAGAGCAGTTGTCTCCAAAACAGAGTAATGGTACATGCAACTCATCAACTACAGTTTGGGGACCACTGTGGTAGAGGTTTCCAAATGGTGAGTTATGGCCTCAAGTGGGTTACACCATCTCCCAGTGGGGTCATGATACGATTGATATTTGATCTATTGTACTGCATGTGTCGTTGTTACTATCTGAGGTGATGGGATTATATTTAAGTCTTGAAATTGGACCAAACAAGAAAAATGTTGGTAAACATGGTCTTGCAGACTAAATATATTTATTTTATTTATTTATTTATTTAGTAGATTTTTATACCGCCCCATCCTGCACAGCAGCTCGGGGCGGTTAACAACAATAAAATCCATTTAAAACATTTAAAATACAATTATAAAACATATCAATAAGATAGGGTGGTATAAAAATAAATATACAGGTGGGGGATTAAAAATCACCCCCCCCTCTCTCCCAAAGGCCTGGGCAAACAGCCAGGTCTTACAGTTCCGCCGAAATGTCAAAAGGCTTGGGGTCAGGCGAGCTTCCTCCGGAAGGGAGTTCCACAGCCGCGGCCCTACCACCGAGAATGCCCGCTCAGACTAGTTAAATAGTCTGAGTTTACAATTTAAACATCAAAAGAGAAATGGTGGGATAAAGAAAGAATTGTCCCCATTTAACAGTTGAGAAACTGAGTTACAGTGAGACCAAGCAACTTGCCCAACACCCTGCAGATGGTGCCAGATGGACGGACTATGTCAGATGAACAGTGCTGGAAGCTAAGCCCTATCATGGTTCAGAAGTTTTTTAATTCATTGCTTTGGTTTTACTGATAAATCTTTATTCTTTATATAAAAATGATACATTTTTATAAGTAGCTTATACCTAGTTAGTGAATCACTGCAAGGCATTTTAATAAATAACTAATTGTCATAGAGTGCTGTACAATTGAATAGCATGCTGGTACACCTTGTACTGATGTGGTTAAACCATGTACAACCTAGCACTCCTGTCTGTAACATCTATTATTTACCTGGTAATCCTTTATAATCTATTTACAGATACTCTGGTCCCTTGGTATAAATGATAGCTGCCTCCTTTTAGTAAGGGTAGAGGCCTGACCCAGATAGATAGCTATATAGCTGTGCTAATCGTCACTCTTTCTCTCTGAATAGCTGAAGTGACAGATGGACAAATTGTATTCTTTGGGCTAACAACTGTCCTTTTTGTTTCTCTTAATAGGAATGCTTGTAAACATATATCAACTTGTTTCCCTCTGGGTGCATTTTGCTGATGCATTTTGGGTTATGATGATGCTGTTTTGTATTTATTCTTAGAGTGTGGTCTTGTGGCAGGATAGTCACGTGTTCTAGTAGTTAGCATGGGCGTGAGTCTGGCTTGCTTTAATGGGACTCATGTTTGAACTAACTGATAGCATGCTATTCCTCCAGAGGATCATACTGTTAGCATTAAGTACACTCCATAAATGTCTCCCGATTGGAACAGCAATTGATTTCCTAGAGTATTTTTCTCTATTGCTCGCACAAATTGAAGCTAATCCTTGCAATGCTGCAAACTGTATGCTGACACAGCACACCCGTTGTACCCTCACCCCCCAGTATGCTGTCCTCATTTAGCAAGAGCCTAGTGAATAAGTTTGATTTATTCAAATAAAAAGTCAGGGTCAGCTAAACAATCACATTCCCAGCCCTGCCTACAGCACTTACAGCTGAGGACGACAAGAGCTTTGTCATGCCAGGCTAGTAAACTTTTCTAATACAACCAGACAGGGACAGTGGTAATCAGGTACGTAATACTGTACTTTTTACTTCGAGAATAAATTGCTCTGAGTGAAATGACACTAGGATAAAGCTAGATGGTTGGAAAAGAGGACAAGATACTGAATCAATTGTACCTTTGGAGGGGTGGGGGGAGAAAGGGTTTGGGGGAGATTATCCAGTGTTGTGACTACTGCGGAGAAACAACAGACAACACAGCTCGGAGATGTCACAGTTACTCAATGCCCTGAAAGAAGCAGATGGTGATAGGGCATGGAGAAAGCTATAGTACATAGATTTAAGCACTTGAATTTACTAATGGGTATTGACAGAATCATGCTGGATAAAGCTTCACAGAAAAAGACAGTCTTGTAACAGCACTGGGAGGTTCATTCCTGTTACAAAGAAAAGCCTTGGGGATTTTGTCTGCTACTTTTCTGTGGGCCAGAGACTCAGCTGGGGTAGATCAATGTAGCTCTATTACACTCAGTGGAACTGTGTCAGTTTACACCAGCTGAGTATCTGACTATATTTCAGGATTAGATAAAACAAATATTGGATTTGTTATTTGTGAATATTATTCACATTTACAGATAGGTCTCTGAATATCCAGCCAATCTTTGCAGCCAAAACAGATATTAAGATACTTGTTTATTCAGATACTCCATTCCAGTTACTTTGTCTATTTCAGTATTTCGGTTATTTCACATGGGCATTTCAGTATTTTGGTTACTTCACTTCTGCTATTGTACATGTGCAATAGTATTGAAATAAAGTAACAAATATGAAAATGACCAAAATCACCAACTTCAATAACCAAAATACCAAAATAAATGAAGTAATCGAAATCTGGAAAAGCAGAACACAAAACAGTTTGTATCTTCTACATGAGACCTAAACTGAATTGGGAGAATTTGTCAGGTATTTTTTTAGAACTGGCCAAGTCCGAAGGCACTAAGAGAGTGTGTTTGAGCTAATGTGTGACCTATGATCACTATAGTTTTAGACCTGTTGACATTTTTTATAAGACCAATATAAACTCTGGTGTAATTAGGGATGGGCGAACACGGTTCCGAAGTTTGGAGTTCGGTCGACCGAACCAGACCAGTTTGGTCGACCGAACAGAACTTCCAAACCGAACTCAATTTTCGAACTGAACCGAACCGAATTTCTGAACTTCGCTCTGTTTGCCCATCCCTAGGTGTAATTTTCTTCAGTCACTGGAATTACTTTATGATTGAATTTGTTTCACAATGATTAAAATGGAAGGCTGCTGAGATTCCTACTATCAGGATTCTTAGCATGTAGAGACATTAGCCCCAAATGGGGTCCCTTGAAATGTATGTTGCATGCAGCATGAACCTTGAATAATTTGAAATCTTAATTGACAAGTCAGATAAAGACTGGGGGAAAGGAAAGATTATTTTCTTAATCTCTCACACACATCCGATTTAGAATTTGACTTTAGATTGCTTCCCTTCCTCATACACTCGCCCCCCAGACTAGCAATGAAATGAATATTTGTAAGAGAGGAAAAAGTCAATGAATATAGCAAATTTCCATTGTGCAAATCTGTGAAGGAATCTGTGTTTGCACTTGTGAGCACCCTTAGCAACAGCCATAGTGAATGAATAATAGGGAAATAGCAAAATAATAATTTCATTTTTTCTTTTGTTAAGGAGTAAGGGGGATTATATTTCCATGAGTCCACATACTGCAGGTTCCTTCTGCCTCATCACTTGGTGCATCCAGTCATGCCCTCCACCACCCCAAGAGCATAGCAAGGCTGTGAAGGACCTGGGCTCAGGTCATAATACCACCTCCCCATGGATAACTCAGAAGTAAAATACTCCAAAACGAATATGAAATTAACAACAACAAAACCGCATCAGTGTACATGCTAAAATGTTACAGCTGTTACACATGGAACCATGGATTTTTTAAACTGGGCATGATGGGATACCCTCCAGCCTGACCGTGACTTATTTTCCTCAATAACACTCCCCACTGGAGTCATCTCCCTCAACTACCCCAGCCTGTAAAGAGGTCACTCTACCTGCCACCTGTTTCCCTGGAGTTTCTCAAGGCCCAGAAATTAGATTAAAAAGGTTCACCCAAGTCTCTAACCTGGGGCTCCCCTCAACTGTGTCACCCAATGTCAGTATCACACAAGTACACAAGGCTTAGTTAAAGATTTTTATAATTGCAAAATCAGATTAAGTGCAGTGCAAGATAGATTCAAGAGTTACTGTCAAATAAAAGGATATACAAATAATGCAAAACTACTTTACTTGTTGACGCACCCCCCCCCCCATTAATACGCAGAGACAGTGTTTGGTTTTAAAACTGGCCGCACTCTTTATTGATAACCATCATATTTAGACTGGTGGGTAATTGCCTAAGCAATTAGGGTTCAGTATGCTAGCTACCTAAAATATATTAACACGGACTGCTCTGGATGTGCCTTCCAGTGTCAGTACCCCTTAACTTTGAACTTCACCCCTTTGACAGGTCACTAGCCATGGCCAAAGGGGGCGTGCCCAACTGAGGGCCAGAGTAAGGAGATCTTGTGCCTGCAAGGCTGAGGACTATGCCAGTCCTTACTCACCATGCGAATACACCCCTCCCAGGGATGTGACCCCAGTGCATGCTGTGCCCTGCATTGCGTGGGTATCACTTCCCCATCTCTTAAGGAGATGACTCTATAACTTTCCTATAGCCTTACCTACTTAACCTACTATCGCATACTGAACTCCTGCAGAGTGCAACAATATCTTAACTCTTATAATAACTTCTTCAACATCCAATCAGATCTAATCATTTCACTCATGACGCTCTTACTAAATGCCCTATTTATGTTCATGCCAATTAGTGTTTATGTATGATCCAATTGTACACCGAATTAAATGATTAATAAGCAAATTATTTTTTCTTAGTTCCTATTTAGCCTATTCTGCACTATGAAGGAGGCAAAAACAGCAAAGCTTACTAATGAAGCTGTTCGCTCAAATTCCTCCTTGGACCCGTAATGGCAACCAGGATTACCCACAGTGTTAGAGGGGAGGTGGGTGGGACTGACTGTTCGGCCTCAAGCCACGGAATGCTGCGTCTCTGCAGTGACAGGAAGTTCGCCCCTCCTAAAGGGGGCGTGCCTCCCAGCCCGTGCAGCGCCGGTTTTGTGCTCTTCGGGTGGTTGCCAGGCAACCAATCACCTCGTGGCCAGTCCTCTAAAGGATCTGCACCACAGCGGCTCCTCTTCTGTTCTGCATACAGAGTGGGGGGGGGCGTTACAAATTTCCCGTCGCCGCCATTTGCGGCGAAGGGGACTTTGTGAAATCTCTAAGCTAAAGTCTTACCCTAAACTTGAGTTCATGCTTAATGTCCATATGTCTCAGACAGATAACAGGGCTGGCTGGATGCCATTTTCTTTGTCAGTTGTGAAGCTTTTCAGTCCACATCCTTGCTTGAATTTTGCAGAATGAGTAAATGCCCCTTTTCTCTGCCTTTTCTTCTCTTAAGTACCATTTTGATGGCCTTCCAGACATTTCCAGGAGCTTCTGTGCTCCTCTCTCACATAGATCAAGTCTCGCTTACCCATCCTCCATTTACATTTCTATTGTCTTGTTTATCTCTCCCAAACAACACTGTTGTTTACAGGCTCACAATCTACTTTTTGAGTTTATTTTCATTGTACAGTTCTCACATATGAACTTTTATCCTGGTTGTATTTATCTTTTAATTAAAAGTTGATTGATACGAGACATATCTATGACACCTGAATATAGTATACTCACACCAGGAACATGTACGCTACATGTGTTCTGTGTATGTTGTTTTCACAAGACCCATCACTCTGGGCTCAGGTGGGGGGATCTGTGAAGCCAAGGCAGTGAAGGTTACTTTACACGGAATGTATGTCGGAGCTAAGCTGCCCATTGGTTAAAAGCAACTCATATTTTCTTATCTTTCAAAAGTAACATTTTTTTGCTTTCAAATTTTAGGGTTGAAACGAGAATAAATTTCTTTCTTGCAAAAATCTCACAAGAATCAAGAACTGTTATCGATATATCTTCATCATCATCAAAACGTTATTGTGATAGCAACTTGGCAACACAAAAACAGTATAAAATAGGTCAAAAAGATACAAATATAGACACACAGTACATCAATTCAATCTTGGGTTTCCAGGGTGATCTTTCTTAATTTAATTGCTAGACCACAAAATTTGGCAACTTGCATAGTTATGGCAAAATCTAGGTCGGTAAATAGTGAGACCAAAGCCTCCTGCTGTGTACACAGTCCCAGACTAGCAATTATCGGCTCTAAAGTTAATCCACACATTTCTTCATATAATCAGTAGTCAAATATAACATGCACTATAGATTCCACAATGTGATGTTTACAAAATCTTAATTCATATTGCACTTTTGCAAATCTGCCCTCCAGTACAGCTGATGGCATTAGACTGAATCTTGCCAATGTAAAAGCTACCCTCTGGGACCAACTAAGCGCTGAGTATAAGTAGGAAGCACCATTGGGTTGGATCGCAACGGGCTTATATATATCCATAACCCGTTGAGTAACAATGGCTTCCTTTAACATTTGGCTCTCCTGGTCCAGGATACAGGTTTTAGTTAAAGAGAACGCTTTGGAATATGTCATAGCTGATAAGTAGATAGCAAAAAAGCCTAAATGGGTTAAAATCTGAGAAATACCATTTTTCCATGGGTCCTCCAATGGGGAAGAAAAGAACTCAGTCAAGATTTTTTCTCAATATTCCATTTACCATTTACTGTTACCGTTACCATTACTATTTACTGTGTACCACATTCTTCCCAGTAATGAACAGGTGCAAAATGGCTGCCACAGCTGTGACACATGCACAATCTGGGATGAATACAGTACATGGTAAACAGTAAAAGTAAATTGTAACGGTATATGGTAAAAAGGTATATAGAGAAAAATTCTCAATCGAAAAAGTATCAAGCACTAGGATTTTATCAATTATCGCTTCTCACAAAAAATGAATCAAGAACTGGGATTCTCAGTGAGGATTGAGAAAAATAATAATCAAGATTCAGTTTAACCCTACTTTCAATGAGCTTGAGGGGTCATAATACTATAGAAAACTCTTGCTGTGTTTTGTGTGCCAGGGAAAGCTAAATAGCTTTGGCTTTGGTCTGTGGGTGCCCGGTGTTGTGACTGCCCGGAATGTGCAGCCAAGAGAATTTGGAGGGTGAAGGATATCCCGGCCTTTGCTGCCATTGGGTGAGGCCTGATGTACAAAGAGAACTATCAAACCCATCATGTGAGGCTGGCTATGTGCTCATAGATAGGCACATGCACACAATTGGGTTCTATGTATGCTTGACAGACAGCCAACACCAAGTAACCCTGTAGTTACAAGTTCAGCTACATGGAAGAGTGGGAAGAGCTGGAGGAGATGAGAGACTGGAGTGAGAATGAGACTGACACTCTTCTGGATGTTTGTGCACTGCTAGAAGCAGGGCTGCCACTTCCAGAAGCAGGGCTCTCACTAACAGAGGTTGGACCTTCCCTGCCATTTTTGTCATCACTGCCCTGAGGATGCCCTGAGTGAGAGGATTTATGTGGGGCCACCAGAAGTGCCTCAATCAGATGGTGGAGCTGAATCTCTTTGGGGAAACAAGTGCTTTGTGGTTCAGGCAATGGAGATGTTCTTGCCCTATAAAAGGTTTGGACACTCCCAGAAATACAGAACACCTTGGTGAGCGGTGATGTTTTCAGCCCCCACTATATGGTAAGGCACAACATAAGAACATAAGAAGTGCCATACTGGGTCAGACCAATGGTCCATTAAGCCCAGAATCCTGCCTCCGATAGTGGCCAGCCACGGGGGCCTGGGAGAAGCACCCAACAGGTCACCATGCTATCCATTCCCTGAGAGTCATCCCCAGGCTCCCGACAGTAAAGGGTTTTGTTCACCAATCCTATCTGGCTAATAGCTGTTAATGAAACTATCTTCCAGAAACTTGTCCAAACCTCTTTTAAACTCAGCTATACTGCTGGCCTGGACGACCTCCCTAGCAGTAAATTCCACAACCTAATTGTACGCTGAGTGAAAAAATACTTTCTTTTGTCTGTTTTTACTCTGCCACCTATGAGTTTCATGGAGTTTCCCCTAGTTTTAGTACTAGTTGAGAGGGTAAATAACAGTTCCCTGTTCACAAGTTCCACACCACTCATGATTTATAGACCTCTATCATAGCTCCTCTCAGCCATCTCTTTTCGAAGCTGAAGAGCCCCAAACTATAAAGCCTCAACTCATGCGGGTGCTGTTCCATATTCTGGATTAGAAGATGCTGGCAATGGGCTACAGGAGGTGCACATTTGAATGAGGGAAATATGCAAACAGGGAATGATTTCCAGCCCCACAGTGGATGAAACCCCAACAGCACATTGTGCTGGTACCTTCCAGTGAGCCATGAATTGGGCTGTGAGCTGTGAATGCAAGAAACCTGGTTGACTACATGCAAAGACCGATTGCTTGGACTGATTTCTTTGGCTTTGAATGTTTATTTCTCATTCAATTATCACACTAGACACTCAAAGAAGTATGAGATTCATTCAATAAACACAGTGTTCTGTGCATAGCAAAAATATATTACCAGCAGACAAGTGCCTGCAGGTATGCACCTCCATGAGTGAGAGGGGATAGATAGCAGGAGCTGGAACAGGCACATCCCAGAGTGATATTCCAGAAGAAAAACAGCTGGTGTTTGGTAGGGATGAGCAAACAGAACATGATTCGGATGTTTGGTTGTTCGGTTCAAAACCCAAGTTCGGGTTCGGTTGTTCAGTTCGGCGGTGTTTGGTTCGGCCGAACACTTGAAAACAGTGCTATTGATACCGATACTGATACCAAATTCGAAGATTTTTTTGGGTATCGGTATCATCTGACCCTGAAACCACCCCTGGTCTCCACCCCTGGTGCCAGGAAGTCTGCTCCTCAGCTGCCTCCCCCTTCCAGTCACGTTTTTCCTGCCCGAAGTCACGTTTTTCCCACCCCCGAACTCAACGGAAGTTTTCTGAACTGTTCGGAAGTTCGAATGTTCGGTTCAAACATTCAGTTCAGATGTCCAAACAGACCAAGTTCAGGCCGAACTTTGAACATCAGAACCACGTTCACCCATCCCTAGTGTTTTGCCACATCTGTGAGTCATGGCAGGAGGCGGAATACTGAGAATAGGGGGGTTGCAGTGGGTGGACTGTGGTGGGGAAGAATGCCTGTCCGTGACTGTTTTTATGCAGATGGGAGTGGGTAGGGGGAATAAGTGTGCGGCCACATAGGGATGTACGAACGTGGTTCGGAAGTTCAGGGTTCAGCCCAAACTTGGAATGTTCGGCTTGCTTGCAAACACCCAGAATCTGAACTGACCCCCGCCTGAACTGACTGAACAAAGTTTGGGTTCCGAACGTGTTCAGGAGGGGGTGGGGGGCAGGAAGGAACCCAGTTTCCCCTCCCCCCTCCAGAATGCATGGGTGGAAGAGGCATTGGGGAGCACCTCCCCCCCCCCTGCCCAGCCTGGGAATTTTTTTTTTAACCCCCCATCCCAGGGATCACCCTACCTGGTGGTGCCGTGGCTCCAGCTCCAGGTCCGGTGATGGCACTGGCACTGGGGGCGGGTCTGGGGTGGCGGTGCTCCAGAGCGCTTCAGGCCGCTACTACTAGGCCTTCCAGTTTGACCCGGAAGGCCTAGTAGTGGCCTGAAGCACTCTGGAGCGTCGCTGATGCCGGACCCGCTTCTGCTGCAGCTGCCACCGTCAGACCCAGGGCCGGAGCCCTGGCACCACCACCAGGTGGGGCGTTAAAAAAAAATTCCAGGCTCGGCAGGGTGGGGGGGAGGTGCTCCCCAGTGCCCCCCACCCACTCAGCCTGGAGGGGGGAGGGAAACCACCCCCCACCCGAACTGGTTCAGCCCCCCTGAACGGGTTCAGCCTGAATGGTTTCAGGTTCGGTCAAACCCCAAATGGGCTGAACCCCGAACCGCCAGGGGTTCACACATCCCTACGGCTGCAGTGGATGGAGGTGGAGAGTGTGTGTCCCTTAATATGGACACAAACCCACCTCCACCCACAGGACCTCCTCTGGTTTTCAAGATGGCCCCATGGGTGGAGATGGGTGTGTGCCGGGAGTGCACATGCACAAACACTCACCACCCGTGGTATTCACACTGGCACACACCCGGTGCACACCCATTCTCCCACCCACCGGAAGTCCATTTCTGTGGATGTCCCCGCCCCACTGCACACCTGCCAGAACACCCAGTGGTGGGTGGGGCTGTCCATGTGAAAACGGCCCATGTATTAGGTTTGTCAGGCTAAACCTTAGGAGTGTGCATGTCGTTTTCGTTATTGCAATAATGAAAATGACAAAAATAATAACGAAAATAGAAACAAAAATGACATTTTGTTTTTTAAATAAAGAAAAAACACTGAAAAATATATTTCCAGCTATAACTTTGTTTCTTATTCAATTGTGATGGAAATTGGTGTGCTTGTACCTCGAATGGAGGGCATTTGTGTACCAATGTATGCCTAATTGTCCAAAATTTTTGGCCCTAGTTGGAGTTTCTATTATCAAACTGCCCAGGCTATTATGTCTCACTATTATGTTGTTTTGTGACTGGCTGGTTTATTATTGTATAAGATAGTTATCTATATTTTTAAGATAACGTCTTTAGTTGTTATAGAGTTTTCGGTTGGCCAGCTCAACCCTGTGTATCTTCTGATGAGTATTTTGATTGATATTTGTATCTTTCATTATCTTATTTTATTCTATTGTCCTGGCTGTTTTATTTCATTTTTTGAATTTGTTTTATATTTGTTATGGCCTATGGCCAACAATAAAAAGTACTGATTGATTGATTGATTGATTGATATGTATGAAATGGTTCAATAAAGGGAACCGATTTTAAAAGCAATTGAATGTTGTGATTTTAAGAAAAGCTCCATACACATCATGGCTACAACTACTTTATCTTCCATCCAATTTGCATGAAACCTGTGAATATCATGTCCCTACGCAAGCTTAACACACTTGCCCATCCTCAGGAAGATTTGATGAAGGGTCCTGATGGTATAAGACATTAACTTGAAAATACTTTTCCAGCTGTAACATTTGTATATTCCATCCTGTTTACAAGATATTTGGCAGGCATGTATCAGATATCTTCCCAGTCATCTCTGCTCAACTACAGGAAAATTTGATAAAGGGACCCAATTTTATAAGTAATTGAGGTTGTCCCCTTGAAGATCATTATTCAGATAAATAGCAGTGCATACAGTCCTAGTCAGAGGCAGGCACCTGGCATGGCGGGGGTGAGGGGGGAGACTGTAGGAGGTAGGATGTGGAGCAACCGAACAGACTGACAGACACATTCACTGGCCAATTACTGCATGTTTCCAGTTTTACAAGACCAATGGGTGGTGGCTTCGAGGCAAGTATAGGGGGTGGCCCTCAAGAGGCCATAGAAGGGACATAACTAGGACTTTGGGAGTAGCATCCCAGAAAGCAGGACACATAGTTTACACATTCAGGCTGGCCAATTATCATCACAATCACATCCTGCAGCACTGTGACAGAGAACATAGGAGAATCTCTATTGGCTCTTTCCTAAACAGATGCTTCTGACTTCCCAGTAACAAGTGGGGGTAGAGATGTTGGGATCATCACAGCACAGAATGAGGATATTTGGTTGACATTTCTGTTGGCCAATTGGCATCACAAACCGATATTATACCATAGTGATACATAAGAGAATCCCTGGCATAGGCTCGTTCTCGGCATATACTGTGCAGGCATATAAAGTTGGTACCCTTTGTTGCATCTTTCTGATATTTAGTAGAGATGATCATGAATGTGTGTTATAGATCTCTGCCAAATTACATGTACACTGGTTGGACTACAAAGTTGTTACAGTCATACATACATTTATAAGTTAATTGCTTATACCACCAGGACTCTTGATCCAATCCTTCTGAAAGTTGTCAGAGACAGTAAATATAGGAAGGGGTATAAACATGACAAGTTTTATATACATTAAATGCGAGAAAAAGAAGTTGCACCTAAGAATGTATATGAAGATGTTTGCAAAATAAATTAATTCGATTGCATCTAAAATTGTATTCCTTTATCCAATATTTTTGGAATTTGGTAAACTTAATGTCTTCCATTGAAGGTATAAGCACATGAGGTTTCAGTCACATATAGTGAAAACCAAAAATGGTTCAGACCAAAATGTGTTTTCCATTGAAACCAATGGAAAATGAAAGCAAATACAAAAACGACAATGTGATATTTATGAAAATGAAAATGACAGATTTGAACAATAAAAACAAAAAATGAAAATGAAAAAGACATGGGCCCTTGGTGCACACCTCTAGTAAGAGGGGGTGAGTGGGGGCTGCCCATATGCACAAGAACTACCTGGTGAGAGTACCCTTTGATTAGTCTCTACATGCTAAACTTGTGAGTGAGGGGTTGCATGAACTAAGCATGGACTCCAGCGGGTAGTGCTGTTCCAAATAATAATAAAAAAATCACAAGTATTTTCCAAGGTTTCAAGTACCAGTCCTGGGTGTTTGGGCTGGCACTCAGAACCTTGGCGAATGCTCTGGATTTGGAAGGGTAGGGGAGGCAGATGGAAGTGGGGGGATGAGGAAGGGAAGTAGGCAGTGGTGGCAGGGGAATGGGGGGCAGGGAAGAGGGCTAACTGGTCCAGAGAAGGGGTGGCACTCACCAAAAGCCATGGGGGGCTGGGCACATTGCTCTCTCTGGACTCTGCCATCATGCGTTTAACTTCTGAGGGAGGCAGGTTTGTCTTCTCAGCATGCTCCTAAAACTGTCTGGGAACATATTGGGAAATGAAGTCCAGCTTGTTCCCAGACAGCAATGGACTACATTCCTAGTATGCTCCCAGACAGCTTAAGGAGCATGCTGACAAGATAAGCCTCCCTCTCTCAGAAGTTAAATGCACAATGGCAGAGTCCAGAGAGAACAATGTGCCCAGCTCCCTGTGGCTTTTGGTGAGTACCTCCCCTTCCCTGGCCACATCAGTCTTCTTCCCTGCCCCCTGTTCCTCTGACACCACTGCCAGTGCCTACCTGGTCACCTGCTGCCTGCTTCCCTGCACTCACAGCCCTCTGCTCCCCTTCCTGCACTCGACTGAGGTTTTTCCAAGTTCTGAAGTTTTGGGGCCCTTCTTCTGAACTCAGGAAAACCTCCGCTGAATAAGCAGGTCCTCAGTAAATTAAATTCTGAAGAAAATCAAGGACCGCATTACAGCCCTTCCAACAGGCTGTATCATCTTGTTTCTTTAGGGCTGAAACTCAATCTCAATTTTTTCTTGATTGTCATCAAGAATCACAGTTCTTAACTCACTTTTAGTGACAATCAATAATTGAGAAAAACTCTGGTTCTTGAAATTTACTGTGATTTACTGTGTACCGTATACCAATTTACTCTCTGCTGTTTACCGTGTGCCATGTTCATCCCTGTAATGTGCATGCGCAAAATGGAGGCAATGTTGCTGGTACCATCCTGGCAGAGGACTGCGCGTGCACAGAACAGCTGTAGTGGCCATTTTGCACATGTGCATTAACAGACGAATGCAGTAAATGGTAAATGGTATGCTGTAAATCACGGAAACTGGTAAATCATGGTAAATGGTAAACAGTAAATCGAGAATTCTCCAGTGAGAATTCAAACAATTACCAAGATTGTCCCAAGATCTTGGTAACGATTCTCAATTCTTGCAAGATTTTTGCGAGAAAAAAATTGATTCTCATTTCAGCCTTAATTTACACCCTCATTCACTGGTTGCAAACCCAAACCTCCTGTGTGTAGCTTGCGTGTGGCACAATGTCACCGTAATGGGTGTGCACATGGTTTGTGTGCATGTGTGCGTGCACGCATATCTCACAACACATGAAGGGCATGGAATTGGCCCCACTGACAGAGAGAGTGCAGGTTGATCCGTGGATAACCACATGTTGTCTGTGGTCATGGGCTACCCACCATTAATCTAACTACATGATTGGATTTGCAGTTGGCCTATCTTATTCATTTGTGAATGCACAAGTAAATTGTCCTTGGATGTGAAGTTCATAAGGGTATTCATATGCAAATATATGCAAGACATCCAATGTAAGTTCACAACCTTCTAGTGCTGAAACTCAGTACCTGATTTTTTCAGAATACACAGAGGATCATGGTACTTGGTTCTGAATTTCTGATTTCCGAGGTTCCAAGGATCAAGGTCCGGTACTCTGAAAGTTTGGAACCCTTGATCATGTGTGGATATGGGCATGACCATAGTGACCCAAACCTAACCGTAGGTTCTCTGAGCCAGGAAATGAAACTTAGTGCCATATTTGGTAGGCAGGGGTGTAATGGGAGGTGACAGGTGAGTGATGGACAAGCAGAGGTCAGTTTTTTATTGGCTGGCAGGATCAAAATAAACTCTTTGGTGAATTTGGCCATGTGCTACACTGCTGTATCTTTGGCTTGCCAGGGGGGGGGAGGGGATAGAGGCTGATCTGTCCCCATAGGGGCAATTCTGGGAGTTACAAATAGTCTCTCGCTATTAGAGTTGGGGCATGCTGGTGGTGGGGCCGGGCCCCTATCCGGACAGCAAGTAGTTTCCGGGTTCGTGGGCAGCAGGTGCAGGTTCCTAGGGTAAATGATGTGGGAGGAGGTGGGGGAGATCAGGATCAAGAGATGGGAATGCCCCCGAGCCCAGCAGGATCCACACAACAGGCTGATGGTGGAACGGCACCTGTGACCACACCCACAGCTCCCTGAAGCGGCGCAGCACAGACGCTGCACTGCTCGGCGCAGCTACACGGCAAACAGGGCAGGGTCAGCCCTATGTAAGGATGCTGCCAAGTCTCAAGCACTGCCAGAGAACAGCAGCACTGTGAGACTGCCCCTGAGTGTTTGAGAGCAAACTAACCTAAGTACATTGAGAGCAAGAGAGAAGTGAGTGCAAGGGGGAGAGGTGAGTAGGTGTTGTTACAATGTGAGAGTGAGAGTGTGAGTAGTATGCGTGAAGGAGTGATTGAGTTTCCTGTTGGTCCTTCTCCAGTCTGGGTCCCTACCTACCTACCCCCCGTGTGTGTGTGCCTGTGTAATCCTTCCTTGTGTTCCTGGCATTCTTCCCTGCCTTCCCTCAACCAGCCCACACACTCGAACGTCCCCTACCTCTGAGCACCAGGCGCATGGGGGTGATTAGTGTTGTGGGTAGAGGGGCGCTACTCCAGGTTGCGTTCCCCCTACACGCCTATGATGATAGGGCCTGGTTCCTGTTGGGACATTTAAGGCCACATACTATCCTGAGGGGCTGTTTCCACCCCATTACTTGAGTGGAGCCCAGCTATTGAGAGGTGTCTGGTAGTGAGGGGCTAGGATCCTGAGGGGTCTTGGACTACATTTGTGGGTACATCTCCCTTATTCCTACCTACCATAACTCTCTCTCTCTCTCTTTCTCTCAAAGTGGTTTTGTGTTTGTTTCACTTTTGCAATTTTTTTTACATTATACTTTTGCTGCGGGTTCAGGTTTGCCTAGATGTGCCCAGCTGGGGGACAGGTGGGATATTTTCTGGTTAATTTATGGTGTGTGGGGAGGGGGCTTGCCTTGCATGGGGGGGCACAGAACAACGGAGGTATATGTTTTTTTGGGGGTTGCATGTTTGGTTTCTTGTGGCTATGCCTGATGGGTGATGACACACTTAGGTCAGGGTCCCAAACTTCTTGAAACTTGATGTGGTCTGTTTTGGGACACCCCAGTGCAACCCACCCACGACAGAGCTTGCATATAATTATGGGGCATGCTTGGGGGTGATGGTGCAAATTTCCTGGTCATTATTTAAAATGGTGAGAGGGGTTGTGCTGGCTTGTATCTCTTTCTCCTGCCTGCTGGCAGATCAGGAAAGCTGATCCCAAGCCCCGCGGATCCCACGCGCAAGCTACATGGTAGGGATGGGCAAACAGATTGCGGTTCAGGTTTGGCCGTTCGGTTCGGCCGCGTTCGGTTCATGTGTTTGGGTTCGGCCATTCGGGTGGATCGCCAAGCTTGCATTCAGCCGTTCGGTTCGGCCATGTTCGATTCGTGTGTTTGGGTTTAGCCGTTTGGGTGTCGGCCGTTCAGGTGGATTGTCAACATTGCGTTCAGCACAAAAATATCGCAAGCACGTGTGAACCCTGAAATCGCACCAGAAACCAGAAATTCATGTGCGTGTGGAGCTGTGAGGCGAGTGGGTGTGCGTTTGATTCAGTGGCTGCTTGGTTTGTGTGTTTTGGCTGTGATTGTGTTGGGTTTGGCTGTGCTGTGTGTTTGGGTGGTTGATGTGTGATTTTTTTTTAAAGAAAAAAATAAAGAAGGCTGTTCACATCCTCCGGCTGGGGGCAAATTTGCCGGTGGAGAAGGAGGAGGAACAGGTGGAGGCTGCTGCCCCTGCTACACCTCCCGTGCCACCAGTGGCACTGGCTTCCTCTTCGGATGAGAAGGAACTGGTGGACTCTACTGCCATTCCTGCCAGTTGTGTAAACCTTTTTTTTACTTTTAAGACAAGAAAGGCTGTATCAGTTAGAGCGAGCTAAGCTCACTGGTGTGCGGGTGGGTGCATGGGTGGTGGGCATCAGTCAGGCACAAACAGTGGCCAACAGCGGGTGGCAGCGGATGTCTGCCACAGAGAGAGAGGGTACTGTAGTGTGGGGGACTCTTCCAGCAGTCAGGCATGAGCATCCCCACCCAAACATGTGCCAGGCTATCAAGGGTCTCCACTCTCCAGTTCCCATCCAATTCCCTACACACCCCCAAATAAGGGCAGTCTCATTCCTCCAGCCAGGGTCACATCTCGCGTTGCCATCCCTAGCAGCCCAAGGAGGGCAGCAGGATTTGCACGTGCCAGCCAGGGGCTTTCTAGTTACAATATCTAGCATCCCCAAGCAACCCTGGGAGGGCAGGATTTGCATGTGCTTTTCTTTATGGTTTTTTTTTAGTTGCCATCCCTATTAGCACCCCAAGGAGGGAGGATTAGAAGCATCATCATAAATGCATGATATTTACTTGGTGTTCTTATGTATTCCCATTTCAGAGAGGAATTGGATTCTGGCCCCAGACCCAGCCCTGCTTCCAGGATCAGGCCTAGGAAGACAACTCGTCACCAGACCCCTAGGCGGAGCTCACCAGCCTCACCCCCAGACATTCAGTGCCAGTCATTGGATGTCTGGCGGTTTTACATCCAGGGTGACAGAACCGCCACATACAAGGTATGTCACGGGGACTGGAACAACATGGAATGAATTACCCTCTGACCTGTCAGGAACAGAAGTCCCCTGCAGAGAGAGATTGGATGGCCACCTAGTCCACCCACTCGTGGAGACAGAATGCAAGCAGGGCTTGACAGACCAATGGTCTGACACAGTATCGCACTTCTAATGTTCCTTTCTTTTTCTGATCTTTCTAGATCTGCAATAAAGTTTTCCACCAGCAGAGGGAGGGGACCACATCGGTGCTTCTTGCTCACATAGAGCAGACCCACAAAATGTGGGTGAGGTGGGCAGGTGAGGAGGACTCCTCTGCAGATGCGCCCATGGAGCCGCAGTGCATGGAAAAGGGGGGGAAGGTGACCAGGAAAAGGAGGCAATTAAGCCCTTCCCCTCCCCCCACCTCAAGCCTCAACATGGAGATCCCCGGGATCCTGGAGGGCGCAGAGATCCAGACCCTTCAGGCCAGGTTGCATCTCTGCACCCGGGGCCACATGGAGGAGGTCCAGCGCTCCTCTGCCGACCTGGAGAAATGCCTGGTGGCAGAGATGCAGGCTGTGCAGACGGAGAAGCAGAGGGTGGTGGCATACAGCCAGTATGTCTCCGCCAAGCTGCGCCGCGTGCAGGTCTACCACCAGGCAGTCTACAGGTGGCATAACAAGCTGGCAGAGGTGCTGGAGTACACCATGGACAATGGCGTGGTGGACGTCTCCACGGTGGCTGCCAGCCCTCTGGACTGCAAGCCACCCCAAGGCCTATTGTCTTTCCCCCAAATACCTGGGGACAGGCCCAGTGGCAGAGACTGAGTCACTCTTAGCTTGTTTATAAGTTTCCTTTTCATGTTTGCTTTTGTTTTATTAAATGCTGTTGCTGTTTTTCTTGTTTTGTAAATAGTATTAAGTAAAGTTTTCCAATTTATTGTTATGAGCTTCGTTTTACATGTCCTCTCTTTTATCCCTGTGTGCTGAAGTTCTGGATGGCAGGTGGCAGAATCTCATACAGCTACTAGATCCCTTCCAGCAGCACATGCTACCTCAAGTAGCGTAATAACCCAAAAATGTGCGGTGCCACCAGCAGGGTTTCACCTAGCAGAAAGCCCCCAGGAGGTGCAGGGCTGGTGTTTGTGTGGGTGGGTGTGGCAGAGAGAAAGAGAGACAGGCCCCTCGGCAGCAGACAGCCAAGCAGGAGGCAGCTGGCGCTGGTGGTCGGAGGGGCTTTTAGTTTCAGCAGCCAGCTTCAGTGGGCATCCAAGGGTGAGCGCATAGGAGTAGGCTTTGGGGGAAGGGGGCAGACTAGCATGCAGGCACCGGGCTTCTGGATTCAATGGAATGGAATGCAGTCCCCCATTGACTGGAATGATAGTCCCATAATCTTGTTGATGGTCCCTGGGATGGGCGGGCATAGGGGATAGTGGAATGACAGCCTAAAGCCTCTGGGGCACACTTCTTTTGATCATGCGCACCGCGCTAGGTGGTAGCAGGGCAGCAAGTATGTAGTGGTACAGGGACGCACGCAAGCAGACACTGGCAGGCAGGCAGGCACATATAATATGTTGTGGGTTTATTCCATCTCATTACGGTAGGTTTGCTGCATGTGGGCACAGGTCAAGGGCATTAATGGGTGCAGCAGAGATGGGAGCTCTTCCAGGTTCTGGCTGGTGGCAGCTAAGATATACCTAGCTGAGCTCTCTCCCTCTAACTCCCATCTCCCTAGTTCTAGCTGGGAATGGGAATCTCTCTGTCGCTCTCTCTCTCTCAGAGCTAGGCGGGCGTTGTTGTGATTGTGAAGGGACCAGCTGGTGGCTAGGGCTTTGGAGGGGGAGGAGCAGGCAGAGCCCCTGGGGCTAGTCCTGGGGCAAAAGTGGCTGATTCTCAGAGCGGTGGAATGACATCGCAGTGTGAGATGAATGACAGCCCCAGACCCATCATGGTGGGTCCCGGGGCTAGGGTTAGCAGCTTGTACATCTTGGTCATAGCCCTCCCTGCCCGTAACTTGGCCCCGACACCCAGGCAGTGGGTGCCGGGGCTGGAGTGGCTGCTTCTGAATGAGGTGGAATGACAGAACAGTGTGAAATGAATGACGGCCCCAGATCCATCACGGTAGGTCCCAGGGCTAGGATGGCAGCTTGTACATCTTGGCCACAGCCCTCCCTGCCAGTAACTTGGGCCTGGGACTGTGACGACTGGTCCTGGGGCTGGAGTGGCTGCCTCTTGTCATGCGGCTAAATAAGTAGCGCCAGTGGCAATAGCAGCAGAAGACACTGGTTGCCCCGGGCAGGCAGTCAGGTGGCATGACATGAGCAGCAGTCAGACAAAATGAGGGAGGGTTCAAGCTTCACAACATGGGCAGGCAGGCAGGAAGCATGTCACGAGAGGCAGTAGGGCTGGGCAGGCGTGTTTGGGCAGACTTTTAGCTAGGCAACCTTGGTGGGAAGACAGGCACCTTGACATGGGAGGCAGGACTGATACATGCTTTGAGCTTGGCAGCAAGCAGGGCAGACAGAATGGCATGGGAGTCAGTAGGGTAGGCAGGCTGGGACATTGGAAGCAGGGCAATCAGATAGTCTAGCAAAGACTGTGCAGCGTGAAAGAGTGAGAGCCGGTCAGCGTCACATAGGCAGGCTGAGATCGTATGGCATTGACTAGCCATAGGCCTGCTGGCAGGCTTACATTTTGTTGCCTACTCCTACCCTGCGTCCTGAGGTCAGTCAGATAAGGCAACCGAGGCCATCTAGTATGAGAGAGAGAGAGGCAGGGCGGGTGACAGGCATTAGGAGGGAGGGAAAGCACCTCAGCAGCACAGGAGAAGTAGCTCTAGCCCAGATGGAGGAGGAAGAGCCCCGTCCCAAGACTGCCCCTGGCATGGGATGGCGTGTGCCACTTCACCATCACTCCTTGTCCAGGGGCAGCTCCGGGAATCCCAGAAGTGGAAGGTTCACCTTCAGAAAGAGCAACTGCTCCACCAACTTGACCCCCAGTCTCAGGCGGTGTGGGCCACATATGTCCCCCACAATGCAGAACACCCTCTTTCTGGGGACACTGGTTGCTGGGCAGGACAGGTACCCTTGACCACTTTGGACAGGGCCGGCCACATGTTGGCCTTGCTGGCCCAGTAGGCCAAGGGATCGCTGCTGGGATCTATGCATGGCTCCTCCTCCAGATAGGTCTCCACTGCTGCTGAAGTGCCATCATACTCCCTCTGGTAGCTCTGGGTGGACACCACCTGCTCCACTGCGCTCAGCCATGCTACTTGCCCTTTTGTGCTGGGCCCCATGCTTCCCTGAGTGGACAGAACAGAGGAGGAGCTGCTGGAAGTAGGGGTCCTGCTGCTGCTGGTGGTGCTGCTGCTACACCTAGGGATGGAGGCAAGGATAGACCCAGATGGCTGGAAGGGGTCGCTGCTCCCACTCCCACCATCCCCAGGGGCATCCCGCTGCATGGCCTGCTCTGCCTGCCTGACCTTCTCGACCAGCATCCCCTTCCGTAGTCCATAGACTGCAGTCTCGTATTATTAATTATTATTATTATTATTATTATTAACAAACATTTATATAGCGCCAGCAGTGTACATGGCACTTTACAAAGTAATAAAATAGACACGGTCCCTGCCCCTAGGGCTTACAATCTGAGCGACAGGAGCTGGGGGAGAGACATAGGAAGGGGA
>QEPC01005277.1:1491882-1504120 GCA_003113815.1 Sphenodon punctatus
GATTGAAGATTGAACACAGGGAGGGATAAAAAAAAACCACAACAACTAAATCTATCTAAGCTAAGTTAAATAAATGAGAATATGGAGGTAGATGGGTTGGATGGGTGAAATAGGAGGAGGATGGCAATGGATTGGGGAGCTAGAAAATGCTGGGTGAAAGAGCCTTCTGAAACGCCTGCTGCTCAGGAACAGTGACTAGCTCAGAAGGTATTGGGAAGGGGGGAGGAAGAATGTTTTGTTTCTTCCTGCGCCCGCCTCACCGCAAGCCCCATTGGCCACGTGCAGCCTAGACCGTGGCCAATCGCAGACTGCCAAGCCAGTGGTCTGAGGCGAAAAGGGGTGGTGATTCGGCAGGCTGACTGCTACTCCAAGCCATTCTGCACCTCTGGTGCCTGGAAGTCTGCTCCTAGCTGAGTCAGATGACTTCCCTCTCCCTGCTACATTTGGCTTTCCAGCGACCTGACAGAGTGACAGTTCCCCCTCCCTACTTGGCCTCCCACTGACCTGACAGAGTGACAGTAGACCACATTCGTTTTAGCCACCTGAACTCAACCGAACACGATCCGAACTGACTGAAGTGTTCGGCCATTTCGCTGTTCAGTATGTTCATGTTTAGGTTTGGATTTGTCTTTTCCCCCTCTTCCAACAAGGTCCTGCCCACTCTGGGTTTCCTCCCAGAAGAATGTGGCAACCCTATTCATGCTATGTTTGTCACAACAGTATACCAAGTCATGGTAAATCAGGCTCCTTCTTAAAGCAAAACCAAACTGGTCTCATCTAGGGGTGAAATAGAAAATAGCCTTACAAGAACCACATGAGATTCTCGCAACCCCGGCGAGATTTCAGGAGATATCATCTCACTATGATTTTTGAGAATCTCATGAGAGTCTCAAAAAACCCCAGCTCACAACCAAATGTGCTTCTACAGCCATTCTGCACATGAGCGACCCCCAGCAGCCATTTGTGCATGCTCAGAGCATTTTTTGAGGTTGTTGAGAGTCTTGTGAGGTTCTCAAAACCCTAAAAATGCTCTGTGCATGTGCAAAATAGCTTTCGGGGGGCACATGTGTGCAGAATGGTCATGTTGGCCATTTCGGGCATGTGCATAGAGGTGTTTTTACTTTCAAGAATCACACAAGAATGGAAAGATAATCACACAATTCTCATTCTTGAAAATGTTGAGAATCTGGTTCTTGATGAAATTTTCAAGAACAGCGAGGGTGAGTTTCAGCCCTAGTCTCATCCCATTTGAGGTTCAGAACTTGAAATTTGTCTACATTTATTAATCTGGGAATTTGGTTTAACTAAATTGTAAGTATTCATACCAGCTTTGAAATTTGAAATTCAGTTAGTCCGATTCTTAACCATGTTGAGGTTCAGGTTGACTTAGCTCATTCAACAGTCAAGCAGGGCCAGCCTTAAAATTTGCAGGGCACAGGGTGAAGATAAGATGTAGGGCCCCGGTGGTTCCTTCCCCACTTCTCTCCTGTGGCCCTGCCCAGCTGTCCCCACCCTCCACAGGATCCTAGAGCTGGTTGTGTTTATTTATTGATTGATAGATTTGATTTATACCCCGCCCCTCCTGAACACAGGTCGGGGCGGCTTCCAACAATAAAATCAATAAAACAGTTTAAAACATATCAAAAATACAATCTTAAATATTAAAACAGGGCCCAGGATATAAAAATAAATAAATCAAGCAATCATTAGGGCAGGGGGATAAAAGATCCCCTAGACCCTCCCCCAAGGCCTGGGCGAACAGCCAGGTTTCACACTGTCATCGAAAAACCAAAAGGCTTGGGGCCAGGAGAGCTTTCTCCAGAAGGGAGTTCCACAGCCACGGCCCTACCACTGAGAATGCCCTCTCCATTGTGGCCCCCCGCTTAACACGGGGGACCTCCAAGAAGGCACCCCCTGCAGACCGAAGGGTCTGCTCCGGAGCATGGAGGGCGAGGCAGTTCCTGAGGTATGAGGGGTCGAGACCGTGAAGGGCTTTATAATTCAGTACCAACACCTTGAACCTGGCTCGGCACGCTATCAGCAACCAGTGCAGAGCCGGGAGCACAGGTGTTATGTGCTCCCGACGACCTGTCCCCGAAAGGAGACGGGCCGCCACATTCTGCACTAGCTGCAGCCTCTGAACCAGGCACAGGGGAAGCCCCACGTAGAGCGCATTGCAGTAGTCCAGCCTCGAGGTGACGAAGGCATGGATGAGGGAGGCCAGGTCCGGGCTGGAGACAAACGGACGCAGCCTCCACACCAGATGCAACTGGCGAAAGGCAGCCTTTGCGACTGCCTCCACATGCCACTCCAGGCGGAGGTCTGCATCCAGCACCACCCCCAGACTTTTGGAACCTTCTGTGAGGGAGTTGAGGAGTCATACCCTGTGCTGGTGAAAACAGGGGCCATTCTTGAAACTCTGGAATAAAATAAAAATAGCAGGTCCCAGAGTGGTCACCCCAGGTTGCTGTGTGATAAGGACAGCCTTGTATTCCAGTGTATTGACTTTTTTAAAAAAAATGAACAAAAATTGCAAATACATATTTCAGTTCATCACAAATAGACAATTCTCTTGCTTTTGAAATCTGGAAAAAGAATGGATTTCAAATCTGAATATTGAAATTCATAAAATTCAATGAATATGCACTTTATTGCAACTATTTGTCCTATTCCTTAACAAACGTCATCTTTTCACCTTCTCCTGAAATGTAGCTACTTCTGGGGCATAACAGCCATTGTTCAGTGCTATAGCAGCTATCTAGTTAGAGATAGAAACAGAGAGGAGTATTTGATTTCTTAGAAACACAAACCTGTCTTTAAGCAGACAGGAAATGGTTTTTCCTTTTGTACTTGTTCATGCGTCACACACACACACACACACACCCCTCTGCTAGGTAAATCTTTGAAAGACAAAGAGAGTGTGTGTTTGTTTGAAATAAAGCAGATGATAGAAGGTCAAGAAAGCTACCTGGGAATTCTTTTCTCCAAGGGAAAGCAATCGAGTATAAGAAGAAAAGAGTCTTTAGCTGTAAAATGGTAGGTAGCAGTACTTACAACAGATGCTACCTAGATCTCCTAAGCAGAAAATACACACCCTGGCTGATCAATCATCATTCTTTTGACCTGGTTAACCCATATATAAAGATGGAAATGGCAGGATCAGGAAAGAACACTTAGCCTTCTTGCCTTGTAAATTTCAGATTGCCAGTTAACTTGAAAGTCAACACCCCTCAAAAATAAAGGAGGAATGCAGGACAAATACAGGGTACAGAATTGGAGCGAAGACTTTCCTTCCACTATCAACAGAGGAGGGGAGGGCAATAGGGAACAAGAGACACACAGCTTGGCAAACTATTGGCATGTTTAAAAAGTGTGACACTTTGGGTATTTTCAGACGTGACGCTGGCCGTTGGCCCCGTACCGGCACCACCGGCTTCGTTCCCCGCCGGGGTCACCCCGTAACGGCACAACAGATGTGCCGGGGGGATCCCGGCGGGGAAAGTGGGAGGGGCCGGGGCCGCACGGCGCAACGCACGGCCCTGCCCCCTCCACACACCCCGCCGCCCGCCCTCCGAGGAGAAAGGGCGGGCGGCGGGGCCAATGCGGCCGCCGCGGCCGGCTGAACGTGCCACGGCCCGGGATCCCTGGTGGGATCCCGGGCCGTGGCACGCGGCCAGACGTTACTTTTCCTTGGTCACGGCCCGGGGTCCGTTTGACCACACTTCCCGGGACCTTCCCCCGGCTAGCCCGGGAAGCGTGGTTCAAACGAACCCCATGTGGGGATTGACCGTGGCCAACATCTGGCTCGCCGCGAACAGACATACGGGACACGGTGACCACAGGTGGGTATTCACCGTGGTTCACTGTGTTCACGTAACGTCTGAAATCACCCTTTGTTAAAAGCCTTGACCTCTGGCAGTGGTGGAGCCAGCAACAGAAAAGGACACTCTTTGGATCTTTTTTGTCCTGTCCCCCTCTGTCATATAGTTTGCCTCAAAGCTACACTTTCTTTTTTTCCCTTTGTCCTTTTGTTCCTCCTTTTGTTCCTCCTTCCATGCCCCCCCCACCTCTCTTTGCACTTCCATAAAGATCCTCTAAGCAGGGGAATGCAGACTTCGATTCAGCCCAGATAGATAGGGGGACTTCACGATAAGCCTGGAGCCTTTGCAAGTATCCAAGACATGCAGCATTTATGAAAATTAAAATCAAATCCTCTGTGTGCTGAATTTATTTACTTATTTAAGGCACAGGCTTTCGCCATGGCCAGCATAAAGCAAACAATCACTTACAATACAATACAAAAACTAATATTTAGCAACCATACGATTACAAAATCAAATGACAAAGTAATATCAACAAGATTTATAAGAAAATAAAAACAACAACAACAACAAAACCAAAACAGGAAGGTAAAAATAACACATACATAACCAAGCTCATAATATCAAAGGTAAATCAAATCAACCATATCAAAACATTTAGACATACTGGTAATTCACCAGCATGCTTACTATTAATATACATTTTACCAGACACGCAGCCACCTAGTCCTGGCTGTCATATCTAATTTACAAAATGCCATTACAAGCTGTAATCACATAACAGGCAAAATCTTTACCCCAACATCCTGTATCAACTCCCCTTATATCTATTGGGGGGTCATACATATAGTGCAATCCTCCAAATTGTTCCTGGCTTTGACCTTGTCCATGGCCAGATATCCAACAATACAAGGCAACAACATACCCACAGGTCGCTACAATATTAATAATACAGGCAAAAGAGAAAAGGACCACAATTACGTCGACTAATGTTATCCACTAATTGCCTTATTATTTAACGGGGCTTGCTGTAACAAGGCTTATCCCCTGTAAGGCCCCCCTAATCAAATCTCTCTTTTGTGAGGCTAATCGAACATAGGACGCAAGAGCCACCACACCCTCTCTATCTTGGCAGGTAAGTAACTGCTTGGACCCCTGTTCTAATCCCAAGCACCGTAAATCGGGAACAAGCAGCTGGAGCAAAACCACCCTAAGAACATTGTAATGGAGGACAGGATAGCAAAAAATGTACTATATCTTCCACCACCACCCCGCCCCCGAGGAAGCAATTACATACTCGTAGCTCGTAATTGACCCTCTTATATCTTCCTTCTACCACCGCAGTTTTGGTCATCTGAAACCGGAGAAGTGTATAACCTCTCATGAGCTTGTGGTTCTGCAGAAGGTCTCTATATATTTCAAACCCCCGTATCATTTTAATCATCTTAAGCCAGGGGCATCCTTCCAACTTCTGACCACTGCCAAATCCTCTTGCCTCTCGATATCCTCCAACCTGGCCCGGATTTCTCTCCTAATCCCTTCCAAAGGTTTCCCAGTGAAATAGGCGAACAAAAAACCCTGACTACGCAGGAGGTGACCCAAATACTTAAACCAAGGATAATCTCAATTGCCCTCATACCCCAATTCTTCCTGTAAACATATCCTTGGGAAAGAATTTTCTCTCAGGGTAATCAGTCTAAGCCAATATCGGATCAGGGCAGATTTGGCATACAGCTCCATAGAAGTCATGCCTGTTTCTGCTCTCATCACTGGGCCCAGGACATCGTTCCCAACCTGAAGGATTTTACGAAGGAAAGAGTTATGTACTCTTTCCAATGGTTGAATCATAGGTTGAGGAATGATCTCTAAGCCAAACATTGCCGCAGGCACAACCTTGCCTCGATATGTCTTCAAAATCATCGAGACCGGCACACCCTGGGAATCCCCACGGCTCTAACTATTGCCCCTGAAAGTTGGGCTGCTCTTTTAACCCGACCCTGTATGTTCCTGGTCCATGTCCTCCTACTATAAAGAGTCACCACCAAATAAACATAGGATTGTACCACTTCTAGGGGTTTCTTGACAATCTCCCACTTTTCCGGTGTCTTGCGACATCCGAAAAACATAATCTTGGATTTATGTGGGTTAGGTGTCAATTCATTTATGGCACAATAACTGTCCAATGCCCGAATTGCTCTCCTCACTGAAGCAGTGATCTAGGGAGAAAGGCATTCCTTGCAAAATGCCTTCCTTTTTCATTAAACAGCTTTAAACAGTTTAATAAGTAAATAGCCAAATGGGAAAACATTTCCCCTGCCCCTTTTGGCTTGGAAAAAACATATGGCCAACTCCTTCCCTGCTTTCCACAAGGAGCACAACCAGAATAATCTTACAGTGGCCCTGACCCTCCTCCCTTAGACATGTTCCACTCCATCCACCCAGACTACATGCTCCCTATCTGTCCTGCTTCCTCCCTCCCAGTGATTTGCCTCTTTGGATGGAGGGGGTGCGGAATGTGCCATGCAGGAGAGGACACTGGGTGCAGCCACATCAGATGTCTTCCCCTCCCTGGGCAGTCTTGCAAATGAGTCACGGGATGTAGTGGCTCACGTGTCCAGGGGCTGCCTGATATTTGCCTTGCCCCAGGATGGGGCAAACTAGGATTGCCACCTATGCAATTTTTTAAGGAACACTTATGAAAAATACATGTTGCAGGGCCTGCAACATGTATTTTTCATAAGTGTTCCTTAAAAAATTACATAGGTGGCAACCCTATGACAAACATCTGCTTGCTCCATGACATGTCCTCAGAGAAATCCCAAGGATGCATCGCAGAGCAGCCTTACCCCATGTGTGGCCAGGTGCACTTGTCCCTCCATGCTCAGGACAATCCTGAGAGTTGTGAGTGATGGGCACTTACACCTTTTACTCTCAGCGACATCACAGTCAGGGCAGGTGTCTAGTAGGGATTGGCGAACGCGGTTTGGAAGTTCGGAGTTCGGCCCGAACTTAGCCTGTTCGGATGACCGAACACGAACATGAACCCGAACATACCGAACAGAACTGAACACCGAACGGCAAAATGGCCGAACAGTTCGGTCAGTTTGGATCGCATTTGGGTGAGTTCAGGTGGCAAAAAAAGGTTCGCTGTAAGGTCAAACCTGACAGGGAGGGGTAGTACTAGTCACTGGGGAGCAGACTTCCAGGCACGAGGGGTGGAGAGGCTTGCAAGAAATGAAACTATCTGCTTCCCCCCTTCCCAACACCTTCTGAGCTAGTCACTGTTCCTGAACAGCAGGCGCTGAGTAGGATTATTAGATTGCTTTAAGTTTCATTTCAGTTTTGTACTGAAATGAAACTTAAACCTTAAACTGAAACCTTGTGTTTGTGATTCCCCCCCAATCCCATATAGAGCGAGGTAGAGAGATAATTAGAGAGAGAGAGAGAGAGAGACAGACAGACAGACAGAGACAGAGAGAGAGACAGAGAGATAGGTTAGGGATAGTAGTTGTAGGAGCTAGCTTAGTGATAGAGATAGCGTTAGTGATTTAGTTTTAGTGTTTGTAGGAGTAGGCCTGTGTACTTATTAGATAATCCATTTAGTTCATAGCATTTAGAATAGTTAATAGCAGTTAGATTTAGTGTAGAAAGATATATACAATATTAGATTAAAAAAATAAATTTAAAAACCCCATATAAAACCCCCAAAAACAAAACAAATAAAAAACCAAAGAAAACCATATAAAACCCTATAAAAAACCAAAAAACCATATAAAAAACAAAAAGCCACCCATAACATTTCCCGAATGGCTGCGCCGAACGACTGAACCTGAACCCGGCGAACTAACCGAACGGCCGAACCGAATGGCCGAACTGAACGCAGCCAAACCGAATGGCCAAACCCGAACCGCGATCTGTTCACCCATCCCTAGTGTCCAGAGTCCTAGGTCTGCTGGGGGGCAGGGAGAGTCCAGAGGTGCCATGTGTGAGCTTCTCTCCCCACCCCAACCCTCTTCTAGTCCCTCCACCCCTAATCAGCTGTTTGTTGGAGTGGGGACAGGGGCGCACACATGGCTTTTCTGGGCTCCTACCATCAGCTGTCAGTCAGGTGGATGGGGAAGGGGAGTCTGCACTCTTCCCAGGTTTCCCTCTTCCCCGATCCACCTGATTGACAGCTGATGGGAGGGGAAGCCTGGAAAGAGGGTGCATTCTCTTCACAGGCTCCCCTTCCCCATCAGCTGTCAGGCATGAGGAGAGGAGAGTGTGCCCTCCTCTGTCTGTCCAACAGCTGCTCATCTTTCCAGCTCCCTCTACTGGCCCTGCAGTATGGCAGGGCCAATTGCCTGCCACAGGGCAGCACAGGGATTGGGTCCGCCTTGCCTGTGCTGCTCCGGGGATGTTCCTGAGCACCATGAGCAGAGCTGGCCCAGAGCAGGTAGTGCCTGCTCTGCTCATGCTGCACCTCTCCCCAGGATGGCCTTACATGGATGAGCCACCCAGGGGTGGGGCGGAGCATGAGCAGAGCAGGTGTTCATCTGAAAAAGACCCAATGAGGAGTCCCTGTGATTTAATCTATATGATGGCCAGTATAGGGAGTGGGGCAGGGAAGTCAAATAAACCACCCAAGATTTTTCTGGGGCTTGTTTCCAGCCCTGAACTGGCCAATATTGGCCTTTTTTCTGGTCTTTCACAGTTTGGGGCACATAGTCCTACTGGGAACATTTCCCTGGACTCATCCACCCACTCCCTTTGAATTTAAATGCTGGGGCTGAGCCCTGACAAGCCCCAGGCCCCCATTAAGTCCTGGGCTGCTCACCTTCCTCACTCCTTATCAGATCCTCTGTGATGCCCCATTCCACACCAGGAGGCAAAAGGAGCCAGTGGGGAAAGACAGTGATAAGTGGAGGAGCCAGGAGGAGAGTATTCCTGACAGTTAGAGGGCAGGGTTAAGATGACCAGCCCCCCAGCGCTGGTTGTGTTCCTGCTTTACACTCGTCAGATGCTGGTGTCACTGCTGATTACAGTGGAGTTTGGATAGAGTACAATGAAGAATCCAGCCCATAGAAGTTAATCATTTTTATACCATTCTCATTACAAACTTGTGGAGGAAAGGGAAATCTGGGCCACATTTTATTAAACTTATCTCATGATTCAAGTAAGTTTTTCGTGAGAAATTAACTGAGCAGATAGTTGCCAGCTTAATAATTTTGCATGTCTGGACTAATAGAAACCAACATTGGTTTCTCACTTTCTTTGCAGTTTTGGATGTTTGTGCTTGGTATTCTGGTTACTACAGTAAGTTGGTATTCAGTACTTTGTTCATTTCAGCAATAATATTTAACAAACTAAATGATGTGAACAAGGAACCAATACTGAAAGGAAATAAAGACTACACAAAGTTGTTAATTTTGCAGTGGTGGCAAAGACATAAGTAGTGCCATATTAGGTCAGATCAATGATCCATTAAGCCCAGCATCCTGTCTCTGACAATGGCCAATCTCAATTGACTGGGAGAAGTAGCCAACAGGTAACAATGGGGTGATCCATTCCCTGCTGTTCAATCCCAGCTTCCAATAGTTAGAGCTTACATCCCCCCAAGCCTACTTTTCTAATAGTCATTAATAGAGCTACCCTCCAAGAACTTATCCGATCCTTTTCAAAAACCCAGCTACACTACTGGCCTTGACCACAGCCTCTGGTAGATTCCAAAAGTTAATTGTGCAGAGTGAAAAATACTTTTCTTATTTGTTTTAAATCTGCTGCCAGTTAGTTTCATGGAGCGTCCCCTAGTTCTAGTGCTACTTGAGAGGGTAAATAATTGCTCCTATTTACTCGTTCCACACTACTCATGATTTTATAAACTTATATCATATCTCCTCTCAATTGTCTCTTCTTCAAGCTGAAGAACCCTTCACTATCAAGCTTCCACTCATACCAAAGCCGTTCCACACCCTTGATCATTTTTGTTCCTTTTGCTGCACCTTTTCTAGTTCTACTATATCTTTTCTTTGGATAGGGTAACCAGAACTGTACACAATGGGCATTTTTAGACACACGTTAAAGTTCCAGATGTTTCAGTCTTCTGGGTTTACAAGTCCACAAGTAAGTTCTGGATTCATTTTTCACACAAACACTGCCCTGAGGCAGCCTAAAATAGCCACAGCTGTAAATGTGACAGGCTGCCATGGAAACCAAGTGAGCACAGCTGCCTGGATCAAAGCAGTTTACCAGGAGAACCTTTTAGACACAAATGTTCTGGGAGAAGTTTCACACAGAAGTTCAAAGATCCAGATGTTTAAGATCTGGATGAGTGATTTACACACACAGAAAGTTCTGGATGTTACAGCAAACATCTAGGAGAAATGTGTGTGTAAAAACACCCAATATTCAAGGTGCAGTCACACCACAGATGTATATAGAGGCAGTGGTGGCTGGTGGACTTTTAGGTTGGTTGTACAGGAGGCAGGACCTCCAGAGGGTAGGATCTCCTAAAATTTTATACATTACTATGGGATACGTAATGAATAGTGGGAAAACAGTAAAGATCTAAAGACTACAAAATATTAATGTCATGCATAATGAGCAAAATGGAAAGTTCTATAAGCAAATCAAAAGGGGGGGGGAAACAAGCAATTGCTGCTGTTGTTTAGGTGCTGGAAAAGAAAATTGGTAGGCTGAAGGTTCAAGTCTGTTTTAGGTAAGGAGGCATTATATGTGTGTGTGATTTCTTAGTTTCTTTCACTTTTAACTTTTATTTTAAAAGTAAGAATTCACAAAGGAGAGAAACCCTATACACGAGTGTGAGCAAAGCTTCAGGAGAAGTTGTGGTACTCAATACACACCAGAGAATCCACACAGAAGAGAAACTATACACATGCTATTGCTGAGAAATGATACAGGGTGAGCTTGGTCCTCAGTACACGCCAGAGAAGCCACCATGCAGAAAAAAAGCCCTATAAATGCCTAACTGTGGGGAAAGCCTCAGGGTGTTTTTAAACAAGATGCAGCAACACTTGATCACCCAGGACTCACCCATCTGACCACCCATCTGAAGGTAGAGTGAAAAAATGTGCACTCCCATGAGCTATGCAGCACCCACTCCTGGAGTGCTCTGTGCAGGGCAAGCCAAACAAAGTGTGTGGCAATGGGCGCCCATGCATCCCCTACCCATATGAGCTGGGGTGACTTAGTAGGAATATAAAAGGAAGCCTATCTTAGCTAAAGGGTTCACATTGCTGACTGCTACTCTCCCTTGCCTTCCCTGTACTCTCCGTTGGCCAAGGTCCTGAAACCTAGGTACCTGGAGAAGGCGCTGTTAAGGGAGTGTAGAAGGGAGGCTATATCCTGCCTAGCACAAGGGCCAGAGGGGGTTCAGGTATGTGTCACAACCCATACAGAAGGTTCAGGAGGCTGGGGGTAGCTGCTGAACTGTATGCATGCTGTGTATATACCTGCACTGGTGGTAGCAATAAAGAGGTGTTATCTTGCAATCAACACCTGTTGCCTGTTCCTGGGTACTTAGAAGAGGACAAAACAGCGGATTTGCCCTGATCCTCCAAGAGACCACTTAAATCTGAGGGCCATCCTTCACAAAATCCCATTATTATTGCCTCATTTTTTTCCAATGGCTATTCTAGATCATTTGTTTCAATGTTCCCAGAATCATTATTATTAAACATTTAGGTAACACTTTCAGTATCCATCCTAGGAGCTCCAAGACCAAGAAAAAAAATTAAAAAAATACTTAAAATCCAGCGATTCCCAGTAATATCACATCAACAGGACTACCACAACAACAACAAAATCACCTCCTTTCAGAAATGATATAAAGCTACTCAAGACTGCGTGAAGATCAAGTATTTTGAAGTTTTTCCACTGCAGCAGAAATATTGAACATAACAAGTCAGCAAAAAAATCCCTTCAGACAAGTGCATGTGGCACACATGAAGTGTGCCCACAACCTGTACACAACCCATGTGCACCCCCATTTTGGGGACTGTGGCGGATGCACAAACCACAAATCAATCATGTGTAACTCACACGCACATGCCTAAGTTGTGCATGTATGAGTTCTGGATTGCACCCAGTGAGCCCAGAAGATATCCCCCAAAATTTAAACATGCAAAGTTTAACAAGAAGTTATTTTATGTTTTTGCTTTTGTAATCAAACTACAGGAGAGGTATACAGGTGGGATATACACGTATATAATACAAAACACAACTAATCACACCTCTGCACTCCGTGTTCTTACTATATTTTATGTAAATGAAGCTACACAAACATACAGAATATCTTTAACAAGAAGTGAGAGACAAAACATAGATAGATCTAAGTAGACTATTTAAATAAACCGGCGTACTGCATTAGACTAAGAGGATCCTTAGGTGGAGAAGATCCCAATATATCAATAAGGGGA
>QEPC01005277.1:1504220-1525916 GCA_003113815.1 Sphenodon punctatus
CCCCCCCCCCCCCCCCCGTCTTAATAGGTACCATTCTCTTAACCTCCCTAAAATATTTTAAATTCTATAAGATCCAAAGGGATGTCTTCATTCAAATGGGTTTAAACAATGGAATGCTCAAGGGCTGTTAGGTCCTTTGTGGATCCTTTACAAAGGTCAAGATGTAATAAACATTTCCAAAATGAAAGAAGCTGCTCACTTTTGATTCCTTTCACAAAAATATCCCTTTTGCTCCATGGGGATCTTCCCTTTTGGTTTTGTCTAAGAGGGGCTGAATTTAGTTTTATCAGGGAGTTTGAGTTTTGGGGCTTAAACATTCACCCAAAGTCAAGGTCTTCATAGTCAACTCAAATAGCTCCCCTAGGACAAATTAACTTAAAATGCCTTAACCAAAAGGCACCAAAAGTATGTGTAAAGAGCATGCTCTTTTTTTTACCCATATACAAATCAGTTCTTTGAATTTCTTAGGGGTACCTGCTTCTAAAAAGAGAGAGGGGTACCCATATTTATATACCTTAGCAAATATGCTTTATCTCATTGCTTAATCTATTACTTAAAGGCTGTTTCAGTCTTTTATAAAGCCCTTTACAAAGGTCAAATTTAATAAACATTTCCCAAAATAAAAGGAGCTACTCACTCTTAATTCCTTTCTTAAAGATAGCCCCTTGTGGCTCCTACTTCAGTCTTTCCCAGGGGGATCTTCCCTCTTTTTTTTTTTTTTTGGTTTGTCTTGCAGGGGCTGCTGCTTGCTAGTTCCTACTTCAGCTGCAAGCACACGTCTAAAGTTCAAGCTCTTTATAGCCAGCTCAAGCAACTCCCCTGTAACAGTTTAACTTAATTACCTAAGCAAAAGGCCCCAAAGGATGGTTAAGACATGTCCCTTTCTTAAGCCCATACACAAAAATTAAGATTTCTTGAAGGTACCTAATGCTGTACAAAGGATACCCATATTTATATATCCTAGCTAAAATAGGATATCAATAAGACTATATCTGGGGAGAGAGATCCAAAGTCCTCAAGGGAGCATTGCTTTTGTAAACCACATCAAGCCTTCGTAGAAGGTTGGGATATAAATTTTAATAAATAAATTGAATAAATAAATCATTTTCAAAGTGACCGCTAGGAGGGGAAAAAGAAATACTCACAGTTCCACATGTAGGACCCCAGAGGCAAGCTGAGCTCCGGAGTCTCAATGCTTGAATGAAACAATTGGTGTAAACAGTAAGAATGTGCAAACAGAATGAGGTTCAGATATTCGGATGTGTGGTCTGAAAACTTAGTTCGGGTTCATGCGTTTGGTCCGGTGGAGTTCAGACCCGCCCCTGAATGTTTGGAAAGTTTGCTCGCAGCATAGGCTTGGGGCTCTCCAGGCGTGCCTGTGAAGGGATGACAGCCTGTTGGAGACATAGCAGCAGAGACTAAGAAGGCTTGGCACTTGGCACCCTGGCTTGCCCAGACAGGCAGGCTCGGTGCTTGGCCCCTAGAGGTGCTCATGGCGCCATGGCTGGCCATCTGAGATCCAGCAGCAGCAGAGGCTGGGAAGGTTTGGGGTTGGGTGGCTGACCTGGCACTCCTACTTGACTGGGCATTACAGGCTGCCAGGCATCGGTGGAGCAGCGGCACACATTGGATTGCCCGGTAGCAGTACCCATGGCACAGCAGAAGCAGCAGTGGCAGCAGCAGCAGACAGGCAGTGTGCCATGAGCAGCAGAAGGGTTCGAAGGCAGGGTTCGAAGTTGGCAACCAGGGTGGGCGGGCAGACAGGCAGCATGGCATGAGCAGAAGGCAGAATGAGGCAGGCTTTGATCATGGCCACCTGGGCGGGCAGGTGGGCAGACAGACAGCGTGGCATGAGCAGGAGGAAGACTGAGGCTTGGTTTGATCTTGGCCACCTGGGCGGGCAGGCAGGCAGACAGGCAGCGTGGCATGAGCAGAAGGCAGACCAAGCAGGGTTTGATCTTGGTAACCTTGGCGGGTGGGCAGACAGGCACTGTGGCACAGCTCTCCCACCCCCTCCCACTCCCTCAACCACCTCCCCCCAAGCCCCCTTCCTGTTCCCCCAGAGCCCCTTCCTGCTCCCCCAGTCCCTCTCCCACACTCTCAGCCACCTTCCCCCCCCAAGTGTAGTATCCCTGGTGGATCTGTGGGCCCTGAGATGGGGCTACTCATGATTCTGGGGAGCCCCTCTATTCTGTTCTCCAGTCAGCACACACAAGACTTAGTGGAAGGAGCAGGAAACACATTTATTCCTGGGAACTCCTGAATAACACAAAATGGAGACTACACCCTGCAGCTCCCAAACACCAACTGAACAGGAAACTCCACCCACCTAGTGCTGGAAGGAAGAAGGAGCTGGCTATTGCCAGCTCTCTTAAAGCTGTACACACATATGCCACACTGAGCCCCTTTCCTGCTCCCCCAGTCCCCTCCCCCCAGAGACCCCTTCTGATCCCTCCTCCTGCTCCCTCGGCCCCTTCCCCTCACAGACCCCAAGCCCTGCCACCTCATCCAGCTCCTCTTTCCTCCTTCTCCCTCAGCAAACGCAAGCACTTTTTAAATGCCAGGGACATCTTGACACCTCATCTAACATGAAATATTGGACCAAAGCACATACTTAGCATACTCAATATCTGTCCTATGCAGCCATCTGTGACTATAAGTGTATGCTCACAGAGAAAATCCCGTCAACTTCAGGGTTGCAAGCCAGAGGAATTTGCCCCAGGGAACTCCATTGAAGTCAGTGGAACTCTCAATACAGAACGTTAGCTCCGTCGTAACTAATGGAACCACTAGCATGGCTCCATAATAAAATTAATTGTTTGTCTTTTTCACTCAACGCACAATTAACTTGTGGAATATGTTGCCAGAAGATGTGGTCTAGACCAATAGTATAGCTGGGTTTTAAAAAGGATTTGATAAGTTCTTGGATAGTAAGTCCATTAACAGCTATTAGCCAAGTAGGTTTAGGGGACGCAACTTCTTACTTTCAGGAGCTGGAAGTGAACAAAAGCAAATGGATCACCCCATTGTCACCTGTTGGGTACTTCTCCCAAATCAGCTGATATTGGCCACTGTTGGAAACAGGATGCTGGGCTCTATGGACTATTGGTCTGTATCCGGTATGGCAGTACTTATGTTCTTATGTTTTTAATATGGGTTGGGACTGCCACTTCTTCTTGGTGGGGGGAGAAATCAGGGAATTTTCTTAAGTATGTGATGATTCAGAGGGAGGTTAAGGTTTGGGTTCAGGTTGGGCTATCTTCCCTGTGTGAGAGATGGAGGAGTGGACAGAGTGAGGTAGGAGGTTCTGGTACTTAGTCATAGACTCTCTGTGAGACGGGGAGGCTGGCTTGTCCTTGGGGGTGAGGGATACTCCCGTGGGTAAAATGGTTGGGCATGGGGAGGGATGAGATTTTGTTTTTTTATGTACTGATACTATGATAGTGTACTTTGGTTATTGTATGCCTCCCTGAGCCATTTTGGGGATAGGACGGGGTATAAATTTAAATTTATAATTATATTAATAATCCCAGAAACACCTTGCTTATAGCTGCTATTATCAGATATAACAGCAACTATGGACAAGGAGCTGTTCCTTGTTGTTCACCAGCCATATATGCTGGTGAACAACAAAGAGCAATGGGGTAGCCCAACATGTAGCTAGTTTTGAACAGACATATTCACCCCGCTACATATTTGTCACCCAAACAAGTGAGTAGCTAGCATTGTGTCTGATACCAGGCACTAAATCACTGGAAGGGAAAGTTGCTCTGTTCTGCTAGTAGCATCTTTGGTCTCTTCCCAGCTGGGAACACTTCTGGCAGACTTGGAGGGGTCTGCTGACAACAGTCATGGAAAGAACACAGACAGGTTCTGCATGCCTGTGGGAGTAGCCCAATGTTTTTTCAGAATGTGTGGATGCCTGCTATGCGAGCTGACATTTGTTGCTACCCTCCCCCTAGCTGCCAGGTAGATGTGGGAATTTCATTGAGGTTTCCCTAATCAAAATTACATGCCAGCTTAAAGCAAAGAAAAGCGAAGTTTGATTCTGAGCTGGAAGGGAGCATTGACCGCTTTCCTGGCACATTAATGTTTCTAACTCATTAGATTTTAACAAGACAAATTATCAAGCCAACCTACTATCTAAGCAGAAGCACTGCAAATAATATATAGAGTAGACCCAGGGTGAAATCCTGACCCCACTGAAGTCAATGAGAGTGCTACCACTGACTCCTTCAGAGCCAGGATTTCAAGGCAAGGTTGCTTAGCCCATGGTAGAGCACATATTATCAGACAAATATATTTGGACACTGCCTCAGGAACCCAAGAAGGCTGCTTCTGGTGAACAAAAAGTTATGTTTTATTAATCACGTAAAGAGTTAATGGAAAGGGAGCAGTTAGTGGGCTGCTTTGATGAAAACCAATGCTTCTTTAGCCTAAACCTGCTAAGAAGGATGGAGAAGGGTACTGGAGTCATGAGTTATGCTGCTGGAGAAAGAATGGAGAGAGTGATGGTCATATTTACCCAGAAAGGCCTGGGCAGGGAAGGTGTTTGCAGCCCAAGGCTGCATGCAGAATCGATAGGATCCTGCAGCTACCCAGCTTGCATACAGTAGAAGGCGGCCCCACTCAGCCACATAGAGAGGTCTGCTTAATACCTGCCGTGCAGCCCATGAGCCCCCTGATTCTCGCCTTTGCCAAGCATCTCTCTGCTTCCTGTTTGGCTGCCTGCTCAGATAAAAGTTGATCAGCAGCAACAGGAAGCTGAGTGGACCAACATTCCTTCTTGCTCTTGAGCTTGTTCCCTGCCTGTGCCTGGATTTGATCTTCTTCCTGTTTCTGATCTGAACTTGTGCCCAGTCCCTAGTGCTGAAAGTTTGTCCTCTGTTTTCTTCAATTCTCCTCGAGAATCCCAGTTCTTGATTTTGTCCTGGGAATGAGGATGAACGGAGAACTGGTAGCATATCACTGTTATTCTCAGTAAGAAACAGTGCACTGGCTGCCAGGCTTTGAAATTGATAAGCAGTGTCCAGGATCACTGGGGAGCCCTCAAGTTTCAAAGGATGCTTCCCCCCACCCAAAACCACCTCAGCTGATACAATAGGCAGCGGGAGGGGGGAGGAGGGAGTGTGCTAGGCTGGCCTTTGCAATTGACAAGCACTGGCAAGAAGTGCTGAGGAGCACAGCTCAGCAGTGCTCCCGGGTGGGGCTTTTCACTTTCAAAGGCTACTTCCCTGCCAGCTAACATATGCTGCAGGGGGGAGCACCTGACAGGCTTTGAAAGTTAAATCTCCTCACTCCCTCCCCACCCAACTAACTCTGGGTAGAACAGAGCTAGGGTTCCCTGAAAGCTCCTTGGAGCAGCACCAGAGCTGCTCCAAGGAGCTTTGCTAGACCTTACTGGGGGAACCAATCCTTTTGTATCGCATCCCACAGCAGGATCAGATTCATCGGATCAATATGATTTCCCCCTAAATCGAGCAAAATCATCTTGAAATGATTCTGATATTTCCATCCCTAGTACACAGAAGCACATGGTGACCATGCGGTTAGGCCCAATGGAGTTTCCAAGACTGACCTGGAGTTTTTTCAGGTTGATCGCTCTGAGCACACTCAGGGGGGCAGCCAAATACCTGTGCTGAGTTGGGTCAATTGGTCTAAAACACTAAAGGCATTGGGCAGCTCAGGGTTAGACCCCAGAACAAAGGAAACGATAAGCTTCTGGTAGGAGCTGTTGAGGCCTGGAACCTGAGCTCATCTGGGGGTTGGAGCTGCAGTGTGAGGAGAATTGGCTTGACTGGGTCTGTCCCCAAATTTTGGGGCCAACTGGGGAGCATGAGAGAGGAGAAACCACAGAACTGCATGTGAGACTGTTGCCCATTTGCTCTGTATTTGTTTATACTGTTTGTGTGCTGTAACTTGGGAATCTGATTAACATCCAACTTTACTAACAACATGGATTGGTAGAGGCTATACTAGGCTTACCTAGTATAACCTCTACCAATCCATGTTGTTAGTAAAGTTGGATGTTAATCAGATTCCCAAGTTAGTCTGGTCATTGCTCTAGGTAGACACCTCCAGGGGAGGGGAAATATGCTCTAGTGGGGCAGATTTCTCCACTCAGCCTTACCTCCCAGGGGCCTGCCCAGCAAGGCGATCTCTAGCTGACTGCAGGACAAGCATGGGCCTGCCTGAGCACCAGAACACAGGGGCCTGGGGCCTGGTGAAGTGAGTGGGCTTCTGTGACAACTTGCAAAGGCTGCTTCCCCTTCACGCTGCCTATTGGCTGATAGGTGCTGTGGAGGGAGGGGAGGGGAAGCACACAACTGGCCTTTGAAAGTGAGAAGTCCCAGCTGGGAGCATTTCTGAGCCCAGGGCCCCCATTGCTCCAGGTGGTAGGGCTGGGATTAAGCAGGGCTTTAGGTGAGCCCCAGTAAATGGGACTATATGAAACAGTGCACACACACCCTGCCCCAGTTGGACTATTACTATTTTACTGGTGTTAGGAAACATTCATGAAATGTCTATAACAGTCCCCCCACCTCCCCAAATAAAGCAAATGTAACAATGCCCTAATTTATGTTCCCTCTATTAATGACAAAGAGCCAAGAAATGAAAAGTAATCAATGACTTTTTCCAAAATTGCCAGTACAGATATGGGGTAAAATCCATTCCTGCTGTTGCTTTCCTATTATTTCTATTTAATGAACTGGCAAATAAATTACAGTGAGCTTTTTATAAGCCTGTTTCTTATTACTTCCATATTTTCCACAACAGGTTGTTAAATTAATGAATCAAAGAAATGAAAATTCAGGCTAATTTAATTACACAATTACTACCACTCCAGCATTTGTTTTAGAGACTTAGAATAATGAGAACAGTTGGGTTTTTTACATTTTTGTTTTCTTTTTATGTAAATGGTTTTTAAATTAATATTTGCAAAATATTTTTTAATTGTAATTTTGTGGTTCCCCCCATCTCCATATTTTCTTTTACTTGGTTTCTAATTTTGCCTGAAATATTAGAAGCAAAGAAATAATGACAGGAGAAGCTTTATCTTCTTTCACTTATTTTTATTTACTGAATCCATATAAGCCAACCTGGATTGAATCTACAGACAAGACTTACATGCCCCCCCAATTAGCAAAGTGAATGAGGGCATGAGAACTGTCATATTGGATCATCAGGCCAATGGTCAATCTAGTCCAGAATCCTGCCTCTGACAGTGGTAGCTTTGGTTGCTTCAGAGGACAAATGGGTCATAAATGGAATCAACCATTTCCTTCTGTTCCCTCTCAACTCCTGACAGAGTAGAGTCCTGTTCAGACTGGAAAATAGGGCCTGAGCCTGGTCTGATTCTGATCCTTGTGAGTCCAGGCCTGATGTAATAAGGATAGTCCCAGCCCCACAGAGCACCATGACATCATGATGTTCTGTAGGGTGAGGGCCACATCAGGAAAGGGGTGAGGGACAACTTGCACTTTATGTGATGTGACTGCCCCTCTCACTCATGTGTAACCCAGCCAGAGTCCAGGAGAAGGCTTCTAAACCTGATGGGACCAGTTGGGTCCTGTTCAGCAAAATTGGATCTGCAGGCATTGGGATTTTCAGGATTTTTTGGTATGTCAGGATACCAGTTGTCAGTTTTTTGGGTACCCATTGAAATCCAGTGCGGGTACCAAAAATACCTTAAATATTCTATTTGATTTAGGTACCAGAAAGTCAGCGGATATACCTGTTTTTGCAGGTACTTATTTCAGTTCTAGCCCCACCCCATATGAGCTTTGTGATGTTATGATGCTTGGAAAAGGGGTGTCATCTTGTCAGAAAGAGGTGGAGACCTACAGTCCTTTCCCAAGAATCATGACATCATGACATTTGGAAAGGGGTGTGGTCATGATAGAAGGGTTGGGGTGGAGCAGTTTTCCTGCCCCTCCCCTTCCCAAATGTAATTCTGATGGTGCCCTTGCCTGCAGGGTTGTTAGAGGTTTCATCTCCTAACCACATCAGCTAATGACTATTTATGGTTCTATCTTCCGAGAACTTATCCAATTCATTTTTGAAACCAGTTACATGAATGGCCTTCTCAACAACTGCTGACAATGAATTTCACAATTTAATTGTATGCTGTGTGGAAAAATACTTCCTTTCATTTGTGTTAAACCTGTTGCCAATTAGAACTTTACAGTCTTTAACGTCATTGTCTTCTGAACTATGGGCACGTTCCTGTGGCTGACGTAAGCTGTGCCTATGACAGGCGCACAGCCAGAATGCCCATGCTCAGGGGTGCATGCATGCTGCATGCATGGAGAAAACCATGCGGGGCAATGGTGTGACGCCTGCTGATGCGACCCCCCCCCCCAAGCTCACACACACCGCGACCCGGGGGATGAAGCAGGAGCCATGTCTGTTCCATCCCCTAGGCAATGGGGTATGTGGACTCTGGGGTTCACGTCAGCAGGGGTTGTGCCTTTGCCCCATGAAACTTGCTCATGCACAGCACACATGCGTGCCTGAGTGCCCACCGTCTGGCTGATCACTGAGCCTGCGGGTGTCTTATGCCATCTACAGGATTGCACCCACAGTGTGTAAAAACAGAGTGCATGGAGAATAATTTAAGACTCTCCTCCTTAATTTTGTCACCCACCCACAAGCACTATAATGGTGGTTGTTACTATGAGGCTTACAGAGGGTCAAATCAAGAAGGTACCACCACTTTGACACTCTGCTTCTACTGAGGGTAATTTCAGACCTGACGTGCCTCTCGGCCTGTCATGTTGAGCCACGGTCTTGGATCCATTTAGAATCCCAGACAGGAATCAGTCTGGCCGTCCATTAGACACGCTGACTGATTGCTACAGGGGATCGGGGAGGGGCCACGTGGTGCGACGTGCGGCCGCACAGCACAGCCATGTCCCCGCTCTCCCCCGCCCTCCCACCCTCCAGGAGACAGACAGGTGCAACGGCCAATCTGGATGCTGTGCCCGATCCTGCATCGGGGTCTGGGCAATGATCTGGGCCAGTGGAAGATAACAGACGTTACTTTCCTTTGATCCCGGACTGTGGTCTAGCTAACCATGATTCTGGACCTCCGGGCGGCCGGAGGTCCAGAATCGTGGTCATAGTGATTCCCACTGGAGTTTCACCATGGTGAACATCTGCCGGAACGCATTACAGACATTACGGGACTTTTGGTCACCACAGGGGATTCACTGTGGTTGACCGTGGTCTCGTAACATCTGAAATTACCTTGAACTTTTTGAATTTCCTAGAAGCTGGACAACTGGGCAGAGCCACTACAAATAAGTGCTGCTGACCTAAGAAGAGGGTAAGATTTATTTATTTATTTTCTGAATTTATACCCCGCCCCTCCTGAAAACAGCTCGGGGCGGCTTCCAACAATGGTGATAGGCTTCCCACTTTCCATTTTATGAAGGGGAATTTCCCCATTCCAAATTAAAGGTCACCACAGCCTAGGCAGCAGAAGCAGGGGTACTTTTCTCTACTCCCCCAGCAGGATCAGGGGCATGGTGGGGAAGTGTAGGGACAAAGGAGGATGCTGTGGACAGAGAAGATGCTTCTGAAAGGTTTTAGGTGTGGGGCTTCTTGGGGCTTTGAAGTTTCCAGTGAACTGAGGCCCTTGTGCATGGGTAGAAATGACCATGGAAAGAACAGAAAGGGTACCATATGGAGTCTGACCAATGATCTATTGAGCCCACCATCCTGTCTCTGACAACAGCCATTCTCTATGTCTATGGGGAAGTACCACCAGGTACTTGCTCATTGCTGCTCCACTCAAACAGTATTGGCTTTAAAAAATGGGAAAGAAACATTAGTGTTTTCCAAAATGTGAGATGTTGATGTAGCAGGAAAAGAGCAGGAAAATACATTAGCTGGGCCAATGTTTTACAGGATGTTCATTTCAAATACAGGCTTGAATTTGCACCAATGAAAGCGAGTCTCAAAAGCAGGTGCAGAATGCTCTCAATTGCATTCATCCTGAAAGACGCACACACTCAAAGAGGAAGTGCCTCTCTGTTGTGGGAGTGTGAGATATGTTATTATTGCTATTAATCCTATTAATTAGGATGGAAAACACAACAAATTGCTCTTAATAAGCCTTCCAGACAGGATTTGGTTTTAATCTATGGGCTCATTTATATTAATTTCCCCTCCCTCCAAATCAAATTAGCATTCTCAACACACTCTGGAATGACCTTTATTTGCTCACTAGCAGAGATGGCACACATTTCATCTGGGTGATTGCTTTCCAGCCTGGAGGAGCAGGGGGAGCATCTTATAATATAGGGTAGGAATTTTGTTTCTCACCTTGTGCTGTTCTTATTCCTTTCAAGACAGAAGCACTGAAGGTAAGAAGTGAAAGATCCTTTATATCAGGTAATACAGCCCTAATTTATAAGCCAAGGAAGGGACTGATCTTCACCCACAAAGCTACACAACAGACTGCAGCTAGAGGAAAACTCAGAGCTGTGGGAGAAATAAGACTGTGTTGGATGCCCAGATACATATAATCTGCACACAGAGAAGCACAAGAACATTCAAGTTGCCAATGGCGAGAGGGACAGGGTACAAATGAATTAAAATAAATAAATTAAATAAATAAATGTGGAATTTCTCATGTTTCATTTCTTTGTGGAAAAGGGTCTGCTGTTGAACAGGGTCTTAAAGGAGCCTCTAATACTTATGAACTCAATCCTGCAGTTGCCATGCTACTGTCACTACTGTCACGAAGGTGCCAGCAGCTACTGGCTTTCATCTTTAATCAAATAAAAAAAAGTTCAAATGCTCATCAAAGATTACACAGTGAGTGGCTATCTAAACAAGCATAGAATCCCACAATCAGGGCTCCTGGGCTGATGCTGTAATCACTGGACCATGGTACTCTCATCGTTTGCTATCAGAAAGTGCCAAGTTTACAAAGTCTGGAATTAGAGTTGGACTGATGATTACATTTCCTATGATGCATTGGAGGTGGGGGGGAGAAGCATAGAGTAGGCTCATACTCAGGGTTAACGTGTGTGTGTGCGCACGCGCACGCGCTCGCACTCCCATGCTGAGCCACAAGAAGTCCCCTGGTTCTTGTTATTACTGTTGTGGTAATCTGGTCTGAAGTTTGTACTGTGTGGCTATAGCTCAGCTGGAGAATCAACAGGGTGGAAGAGAAGGGGGAGGGAGGGGCACACAGCAGTAGGGATGTGCGAACACCGGGTGGTTTGGTGTTTGGCCCATTTGGGGTTCGGCCCCCCAAAACTGTTTGGGTTCGAGCTGTTCGGCCTGAACCTGTTCTGTTTCACCGAACCTGTTCAGGGGGGTGGGGCGGGGAACCTGGTTTCCCCTCCCCCCTCCAGGCTGCTGGGGTGGAAGCGGCACCAGAGCTCACCTCTCCCCTGTCCAGCCTGGTAAAAACATTTTTTTTAAAAACAAAACCCCACCCCAGGGATCGACCTACTTGGTGGTGCCGGGGTTCTGGCTTTGGGTCCAGCAGTGGTGGTGGGTCTGACTCTGGTGGCGCTCTGGAGAGCTTCAGGCCTCTTCTAGGCCTTCTGGGAACTGAAGGAGGGCTTCTGGTCCCTCCCTCAGTTCCCGGAAGGCCTAGAAGAGGCCTGAAGTGCTCCAGAGTACTGTTGGAGCTGGACCTGCAGCTACTGATGCTGCCGCTGCCGGACCCAGGACCAGAGCCCCAGCACCACCAGGTAGGTCGATCCCTGGGGTAGGTTTTTTTTTTTATATATATAAAAAAGTTTTTACTAGACTGGGCACGGTGGGGGTTGGGGGAGGTGAGCCCCAGCACCCCTTCCACCCAAGCATCCAGGAGGGGGGCGGGAAAACCAGGTTCCCCTCTGTCCCCTGTCTCTCACCCCCTGCCCGAATGGGTTCGAAGCCCGAACTTTGTTCGGTCAGTTTGGGTGGGGGGCAGTTCGGGTTTGGGGTGTTCATGAATGGCCTGAACACCCTGAGTTCTGGCTGAATACTGAACCCCTGAACTCTGTTCGCACATCCCTACACAGCAGCAGAAGCACTGCCACTTTCCTTCTGCCCCTCTCTGCCCTGACTAACCCACCTAGGTTTGACTTGGAGTCTCGAGGTATAACCCATCATTATCTTCAGGTGAAGCCCTAATTTCCCTGAGTTATCCAGAGTCACCTGGAGAACCCAGAGAAATCAAGAGTTGAGGAGAGATGGCCACATCAGAAAGGGGTAGAATAAAGAGACTTTTCAGTCTTCTTGAAGCAAGCCCCTATCCCTTTGTTTCATAGGCTTGGTGAAGGTGGAATGACAACCCTACCTAGGAAGGTCATGCACCATGCTTGCAAAAAATTGAATTTGTGCATGTAGTATTCATACAACTTGACAATATTGCGATGATGAGGAGTGATGCCTTGGAAGAGAATCCTAGCTCATTAAAATCAAAGGAAGTTTTAGCTTTAACTTCAGCTGGATCAGAAACAGGCCGAAGAGTCTGAAAAATCATGCCCTAGCTCCTAAAGCTAAATGTCATCTCATTGAAGAGGATCCTCCAAAGATGCATGCGTAATTTAATCCCCACGTTCAGGGGTTAAGCAGTGCATAATTTACTCTGAAAAGAAATTGTCATGGCTGAACACAAAGACTATTAAATCTTGTGTTACCAGCTCATCTTCACTGTGTAATTAATATATAGTCTCTCTCTGAAGTGTGGCAGAATTATCCATTGTAATCAGCTGACTGGCCCTTTTACAGTTATGGACTTTCACTTAGAGGGGAGGAGCCATTTCAGAAAAATGGAGTTGGGCAGTAGGGCTTTCATGCCTCTTTCCGATTTATAGGGATGGGCGAACAGAACGTCGTTCAGATGTTCAGACGTTTGGTTTGAAACCTGAGTTTGGGTTCAGCTGTTCGGGTCGGTGGAGTTCGGTCCATCCGAACTCGGCCGAACATTCAAAAACGTGCTATTGGTACCGAAACCAAACTTTTTCGGTATCGGTATTTTTGGCCCTGAAACCACCCCTGGAAGTCTGTTCCTCAGCTGCCTCCCCCTTCCAGTCATGTTTTTCCTGCCCAAAGTCATGTTTTTCCCACTCCCGAACTTATCTGAACTCACCCGAAGATTTCCGAACTGTTCGAAAGTTTGAGCGTTCGGTTCGGAAGTTCAGTTTGGTCATCCTAACAGGCCGAGTTCAGGCCAAACTCTAAACTTCCGAACCACATTCACCCATCCCTACTGATTTATCCACAGAATAGACAACCTAGAGAAATCAGGAATTGATTTTATGGAAATCATGTGAAATCCATGAAGCCCTTACCCCCCTCAGTGCCACGTTGTTTCATTGGGGTATAGTCATCTTGTTGCATAAGAGTAGCAGGGGCCCATGTTTGCTGCGTTTCCCCCATTGCTGTCAATGGGAAAAATGCAATTAATATTAGGGGTGGGACACTGGGGCAAATTATGGGTTTGGTGTTTTCGGGTTGTTTTAAAAGTTTTTACGGGTTTAATTACAGGTCTTCACCTATAAAGCTCTTCACAACCTTGCTCCCCCCTACCTCTCTGCACTTATCACCCTCCATACTCCAGCCCGTGCACTTCGCTCCTCCTCTGTCCCTTCTCTCACCCTTCCACGCCTTCCCTGCTCCCCTAAGCGCCTTCGTCCCTTCTCACTTGCTGCCCCCCATGCCTGGAACTCCCTCCCTGTCCACATCCGCCTTGCCCCCTCCCTTCATACCTTCAAATCTCTCCTTAAAACTCACCTCTTTCGCTCTGCTCTGTCTGACTCTTTATCCTGCTGAGCCACTATTCCTATACCTACGATCGGTTTACCCTTATCCTTGCAACATGGACCTGCCTGCTGTCATTCTCATCGTAACCAAGCCAAGTACGTGCACTTGAGACCTCGCATCTTCATGAATGTTAGACCCCTTGTCTCTCCCTCTGTTCCCCTTCCTAAGTCTCTCCCCCAGCTCCTGTCTCTCAGATTGTAAGCCCTAGGGGCAGGGACCGTGTCTATTTTATTACTTTGTCAAGTGCCAGGTACACTGCTGGCGCTATATAAATGTTTGTTAATAATAATAATAATAATAATAAGGTCTGTATTTTGGTTTCATATTTAAATCCATGGAAACCTTTAAACCATTTCTCCCCCTCCCCATTCCTTGGGGGCCTATTTGCCCCAATTTCCCACCCCCAGGGCCCTGGTATGTATGTACCAGCCTCAGAGGAATTTATTGAAGTTCAACCAGCCTGTCGCTGCTGTTGGAGGGCCTCTTTGCAGGATTTCTTACTGCGGCATGCTTCCAAGCTCCCTGCTCCACAGTGGACATGTTCAAAATGGCTGTTGGGGTGGTTTTGCACATGCACAAAATAGCTTCCACCCTTTAAAAAAATAGCAGTGGCCAAAATCACCAACATTCTGTTTCAGGGTGAATGCCATTTTATGCATGTGCAAAATGGTCCTGGCAGACATTTTGTGCATGCACACCATGGAGCAGGTAGCTTGGCAGCGCAACACAGCAAGGCGGCCTGCTGGGACCTCCCCCCCCATAGCAGTGGTGGGCTGGTGGAGCTTCAGTCAAGCCCTCCAAGGTCAATAAGGATACCCCAGGGCCCCAGGGGGTGGGGTATCCAAAATATAAGGGTCCAAAAATGGTTTGCCAATTTACAACCTGCTTCAGATTAAACCGTAATGGCCTTTTTCAGGCCGTTATGGTTTAATCTGAAACCAAAAGTCTTATCCCCAGTGAACATCAATTTAAGTCCCTGCATTAGGGGAAGAGCCACATTGAAAACAGGGCAGGAAATGGCCTGCCTGCTTTCAGATGTGGCTGCTTCCAAAGTCCCAATTTCTCCATGTTACTGGAGGCATCTCTGACCTAGCCAGAGAAACTGATGCTTTCTCTGGAGCCCAGAGACTCTGGGGGTATTTTCAGACATTATGAAAATGCTGCTAACTACACTGAACCACAGTGGATTCAGGGTGATGGCAGTGATCTTGGGAATGTCTGTTTGCTCCTGGCCAGATGTTCACCAGAGTGAACACCCAGCTGGGATCAAATTGACCATAGTTCTCAAGGTGAGGGCAGCCTCATCTCCAGAATCATGGTTAGTTTGGCCACGATCCGGTATGGGTCTGGGAATGTCCATGGTAATGACTGTTACCCAGCCCCGTCCCAGAATCAGGTCCCAACCACGGGACGGATCGGGCACAGCGGCCTGACTGGCTTCTGCCCCTGACCATGGGAGCACAGGGGGGGCGGGGCTTAGTGGCCGCATGTCATACCACACAGCCCCGCCTGCTCCTTGATTCCCCACAGTGATCAGGCCGGCATGTCTAAAGGATGGCTGGCCTGATCATGAACCGGGTCCTGGTTGGGGGTTCGGCATGGTGGGCCAAGAGGCCCAGCATGTCTGAAAATACCCTGGGTCAAAATCTGGAGTCCTGAAAGACTGTAAACTACACATTAAGCCTTGTACCAGGCCTGCCTCTTGGGTACTACTCCTGACCTATCCCCTACCACCAAAAGAAATCTCTCCTTTGAGCTAGGCTTATTCCTAACTCTCCTCTCCTCCTCATTCTTGACCTTTCCTGGCATCACCTTAAAAAAACACCTTCCCTCTCCATTACAGTTAGGGTCCTAGCTTTACAAATCATCAAGGAACTCAGCACTCAGGCTGGGGATTTAACCTTCTCCTAGCCTGTACAATTTGTGGCACTTTGCAACCAATCACATCCACCAATTCACGTGAGAATATACATTACTTCCTGTAAATTGTTGAGTCCTCATTTTGTCCTGTTTAAATTTTACCACATATTCCATTTAAAAGAAAAATAAAAAATTACCATTAACCTATGGACATCAAAACCAGCTTTTCACACATACAAAACCTTGCATGCTTTTCTGAGACCTACATAGAACAAACCTCCCGCTAGCAAGATCTTTGACTGCACATTAAATTAGTGTCTCAGACAAAATTAATCCCTCTAATTATTTCTCCCTTTACAGATTGTGCGTTCAAGTTCAAGCTGTAGCAGGCTTATTAAATCCCATTTATTTGGTCAGAGTCAAACTATGGGACAAATCTTATCTTTAGGGCACCGAGGTAGAATGGGATGGGCAATGGATACAAAGACACTATTGATGAGGAGCACAGTACATAAAAGGTAACCTACATGCAGGAAGAGTCCAGTAGTAATATTGCCTGCTTGTAAGTTTTATTCCATTATACTGGGTGGTCTACACAGGAGACAACAGCCTTTTCTCCCATCTCCATTTTTCTTCAGTGTTAGTGGTCTGTGTTTTAGCACTAAAACTAATGGTTTCAAATCCTGATGATAATGTTGTTTGGGGTGGTGGTGGTGGTATTGTTACATCAAGACATCTCAGGAAATTTTATTTTATACCACCACAGAGTTCTTTGCTAGTGATTAAATTAGTGGTGTTGGGGGGAGGGGTTTTATTTACAATTTGAATTCTAGCATTAATTTCCTTTAACAAATACTTGGTTTCAGATTCTCACCTTCTGAAGACTTTGACTTTGTTCCGAGTTTGACTTCACCTAGCTAAGTGTTTGCAAAACTGAGGGGCACCTTGAAAGTCAGGGTAAGTATAAAGACAGGCTGCACTTCTGTTTTTTCTTGGGAAGTTTGTGGATCTCCAACTCAGCAAGATTATGGCTGTTTTTACATGGACGGAGGGAGGAGGTTGGGTGTTTTGCCAAGGTGGCTGGAGATGTGTGTCCATTTACACACACACCACAGTGCGGGGATGGGTGGAGGTGTTGGTGTGTGTGTGGTGGGTGTGCAGTCCATCACACGGACACACACACACCTACACCCATCTCCACCCACCAACACCCACAGAGCCTCCTCTGGTTTTCCGGAGGGATCCGTGGGTGGAGGTGGATGGAGATGGGTGTGTGTGATGGGTGGAGGTGGGTGTTGCATGGAAGCATGCACACACACCCAACCATCCCACGCAGACACCCATCTCCCCACCCACCACCAGCTGTATACATGGACGCCCCTCCGCACACTCGCCCAAACACCAAGGGGGAGGGGCATCCGTGTAAAAAAGGCCTATGACCCTTTTCACACAACTTTCCCCCCTTTGCCCACATGGGCGACTGGGTGGGCTCGGGGGGATGTGTCCATGTGACTGTTGGTGGGGATAGGTGGGGGGGTGCATGCTCCTGCCCTCCACCTGTCCCCACCCATCACCTGTGCATGGAGGCATTCGGGAAAAGGTTTGGGAAGGGGGTGATTGGGTTGTTTTTTGGCTCAATTTGAGTTGTTTTAAATTATATTTTATTGTGGTAAGCATTATTGGATGTTTTATGAATTTGTGAGCCACCCTGAGCTGTATGGTCAGGATAGGGTGGGATATAAGTGATGTGAAATAAAATAAACAAACAAACAAATACATAAAAAGGAAGTGCCTCCATGCATGGAGATAGGTGGAGGTGGGGTGTGTGTGTGTCTGTTTTATGAACTGAACATGCACCACACACCCACCACCACCTCCACCCATCCACACACACACACACCCCGTACTGCGACACCCCTGGGTCTGTTTAAAATGGGCCTATGGCTATCCCATAGTCCTGCAAAAACAGTGCTACATTTTCTCAACCCTCTATCTTCTTGATCTGAATAGTCCACGGATCTCTTGCATAGGTGTGAATTCTCCCCCAAATGCCTGAGTGATTGCTCTCAATTTTTACAAGCTATTTTAATGATTATTTCACCACTCAAATATATTTTTTTAAATATTTTTTTTTTGCAGGTTGCAACTTGCAGATGAACTTTAGCACTCTCGGTAATTTTGATCTTATGTAAATCAAAAGACCTCAGACATGTTGAGCCTCTTCCCTGCCTAAACTACCTCTTAAACCTTTTCCTCATCCATATATTCATATAATAAAGGCATTCCATAGGCAAAAGGCCTATTGTTACAAATGAATGGCTGGCATAAGTTCTTATAGGCAGCATTTTCTAGAGTGATATTAGAATATGGCAGAAAGAAGCTGACCCATTTCTCAGCTACTTAAGCTATTTTCATCTTCCTGGACATCTCAAAGTGATTGTGAAGCTCTGGAAGGTTTATATGATTGACAGAATGGGACAGTGAAATCATCTTGTTAGTCAGTGCCACAAGTTCAGACTCAGCTTCTCTGCACCGTCCTGTAAATGTGCTTTAATCTCAATGTGAAGTTTGGCCCCTTGGCTGAGTAAATTGTTGACCTCATTCCATTCTGATGCAGTCAGTCACTGTCATTTTCAGTGTCGGGTCCTTATATGACACTAGTGATGCTAGTGGGTGGCTCAGTGGTGCCAGACGGACTTAAACAGGGGGGGAGGCATTTAGCCCCACCCCCCTGGCTTCTGAAGGGGTTTGGCTTCATTAAAAATGGGAGTGTCAGTTGATCAAGTTTGTGGCTTATTTATTTATTTATTTATTTTATTTATACCCCGCCCCTCCTGAACACAGCTTGGAGCGGCTTCCAATAATCAAATCAATATAAAACAATTTAAAACATATAAAAATACAATCTCAAATATTAAAAATATTAAGAACACGGCCCGGGATACAAAAATCAATCTATGGGGCAGAGGAGATAAAAATGGCTTTGCTCCTCCTCTTTCCAACATAATCCAATCCCTTTTGATATAATTATTTATTATTTCTACAGAGAAATGCGTATGAAACACTGAAAATGCTTTACAATCCCTATCTAGTTCACAACTATTTAAGAACATAAGTAGTGCCATACTGGGTCAGACCAATGGTCCATCAAGCCCAGTATCCTGTCTCCAACAGTGGCCAATCTCTGTCTCTTGGGAGAAGTACCCAACAGATCACACCACACAATTCTTTCTCTGTTGTTTCAGCCCCAAGAGTAAGAGGTTATGCACCCAAAACCTACTTTGGCTAATAGCCACCATTAATTGACCTATCCTCTCCAACAACTTATCCAATCCCTTTTTAAAATTATCTATTCGACCTCCTTGACCATTTCTTCCGGCACTAAATTCCACAATTTAATTGTGCACCAAATGAAAACTGCCAGTTAATTTCATGGGGTGTACCATTGTTCTAGTACTGTAAGAGAGGGTAAATAACTGCTCCCCATTTATATGTTCCACACCACTCATGATTTTATAAACTTCTATCATATCCCCTCTCAATTGTCTCTTCTCCAAGTTGAAGAGCACCAACCTGTCCAGCCTCTCTTCATATGGGAGTCATTCCATATCCTTGTCATTTTTTTTGCCCTTCTCTGTACCTTTTTAAATTGTATTATGACATTTTTTTAGATGGGTGACCAGAACTGCACACAGTATTTCAGGTGCAGTCGTACCATACATGTATGTAGAAGCATTACAATACTTTCAGTTTTATTCTCTATCCCTTTCCGAATGATTTCTAACATTCTGTTTGCTATATTGACCACTGCCAAACAATGAGCTGTGGATTTTTCAATGTATTGTCCACAGTGGGTTTGATCCCATGCTGTGCAGAGTGTACGCACGTAGCCACGCACAAACCATGCAGATTTGCATTGCTGGCACATTGTGCCCTGTGGAAACTGCACTCGTGTGCACGTGCGCACACAATCTTCAGGTCATGGGATCATGGCTATTGACTCCAAGATCCTTTTCCTGAGTGGTAACTCCTAATTTAGAACTCAGCATTTATAGTCTGGGTTATTTTTCCGTTATGTGCATTACTTTGCATTTGTCCATATTAAATTTCATCTTGCATTTGGATGCCCATTCATCTCATCTCACAAGATTCTCCTGCAATTCTTCACAGTCCGCTTGTGTTTTAACTACCTTGAATAACTTTGTGTAATCTGCACATCTGATCACCTTACTCTTTACTCCCTTCTCCAGATCATTAATTAAAATATTAAACAACACTGGTTCCAGTACAGAAGGGCTACCATGCCTTCCCTTTAAGAGAGGATGTGAATAATAAATAATAATCAATTATCATTGTCTTTATTTTTATATAACGTCCCTTGCTATGGCACTTGGAGCACTTTACACATAAGAATTTAACATAACATTTAATACTCACAACAACCCTGTGAGGTAGGTCAGGCTGAGATAATATTGTGACTGACTCAAGGTTACCCAGTGAGTTTCTGGCTAATTCGAGACTATAATCGGGCTCCCCCCCTACTAGGGCTGAAGCGGCAGCAGCTTTTACCATGCTGCGATTCCATTCCGCCATTTCAGAATTGTCCGTGCCACACCGCGGCTTTTCTGCCGACATTCTGCTAATTCCGCTGGCATTCTGCAAATTTGGAAACTATTGGAAGAGTTGCAGAATTGTTGGAAACTGTCGGAAAACCGCTGTTCCGCTATTTCGTGGTGCTGGCGAAAGTTGCAAAAATGGCATGTTTCCGTTATTTGTGAAGCCTGTGGAAGTAGTGAAATGAAATTAGCAGAACTGCGGAAGTAGTGGAATGAAACTAGCATAACGAAAGCCTCTGCCACTCCGTACCACTAATTGTGGAAACGCTGTTTCCAGCAGAAATAGCTACCACTGAGACTTTCCGCTACAGCCCTACCCCCTACCTCCTGGTCTAAGTACTGCACACTTAGCCATTACACCACACTGGGTCTGTGGAAAAAAGTATGAAAAATACATGTTGCAGGGCTGCACTGGAACCAATGTAGCCCTGCAACATGTATTTTTCATGTGTCCCCTGTTAATGGATAGGTATAGTAGCCCTACAGTACAGATCCCAGTGACACTCAGCACTCCACTAGTTACCTCTCTCCTGAAGTCAGTGACAATTGCCCATTTAGTCCGACTCTTCGCTTCCTAGCTTTTAACCAGTTGCCAATTCACAGTAGGACACTGCCTCCTATCCTATCAAACCCATTCTGAAAGGACTGTCCAGGTACACTATATCAACCAGCTCACCCGTATTCACATGCTTATTTATACCCTCAAAAAATTCCAATAGTGAGGCATGAGTTCCCTGTCCTAAATTCATGTTGACTATTCCCCATTATGCCATGTTTATCAATATACTCAGTAATTCTGTTCTTAACAACTATTTCCACCAGTTTGCCTGGCACCCACATCAGGCTTACTGATCTATAGTTTCCAGGATCATTTCTGGAGCCCTTTTAAAAATATTGGTATTACATTTTCTACCCTCCAGTCCTCACATACAGTGGAAGTTTTTAGTGATAGGTTAAAAAATACCAATGGTAGGTCTGCAACTTCATATTTGAGTTCCTTCAGAACTCTGGGATGAATACCGTCTGGTTCTGGTGATTTGTTACTATTTAGTTTGTCAATTTGCTCTAAAACATCCTATGGAGTCACACTTATTTGTGACAATTCTTCCGATTCTTCACCTACAAAGACTTGGTCAGTTGGGTATATCCCCAACATCCTCAGCAGTGAAGACTGAGGTAAAGAATTCATTCAGCTTCTCTGAAATGTCTCCATCCTCCTTGAACACCTTGCTCAACTAAGTCTCTAACAGCCTTATTGCTTCTGATGTACTTGAAAAAGTTTATTATTATTAATTTTTGCATCTTTAGTGAGTCGCTCCTCAAATTCCCTCTTCACCTGTCTTATTAGCATTTTTCATCTAATCTGACAAATCTTATGCTCTTTCCTATTTACTTCATTAGGACTAGCTGTCCATTTTTTAAAGGACCCCTTTTAGCTCTAATA
>QEPC01005281.1:0-47652 GCA_003113815.1 Sphenodon punctatus
AATCGCAGACTGAGAAGCCAGTGGTCTGAGGAGAAAAGGGATGGTGATTGGGCAGGCTGGCTGCTACTTCAAACCTCACCACCCCTGGTGCCTGGACATCTGCTCCTCAGCTGACCCCCCCCTCCCTGGGTCAGGCAGTGGTCAACTGGTCACTCACAGGTCACCTTTTTCACAACCGAACCATCCGAACTCGATCCGAACCGACCGAACTGTTCGGGCGTTTTGGAGTTCGGAATCGGGTTCGGGTTCGGTCGTCCAAACAGACTGAGTTCGGTCTGAACTCCGAACTTCTGAACTGCGTTCGCCCATCCCTATCTCACAGACTTTGCTACTTGCAAATCAAGGAAAATACCACGACTTCTTTACAACACATCCCTATCATTGCTGGCCTCTATTTGAATATGCTACCAGAGAAGAAGGATTATTCATGGCCACATGCAAAAACTATGTGTCCTAAAGAATATGTGGTATTTTTCTTGATTTACAAGAAGTAAAGTTCAGGGTCTTTACCAACTTTTTATTTTCAAAAGCCGAAGAACACTTTCTACTTCCTGAAATACAAAATTGTTATAATAGTGGTTACTAAGGATAATGAATGCTAATAGATTTTGGTTTTTTAACTAATAGATATATTTATAATTAATAGATAATAGGTTTTATAATGGAAAGTTTATTCAAACAGAAAGTGTTTCAGCAAGGATACAGCATATATGTAAGACATATAGTAATGTAATCCTATCATCCTAATTGCTGTCCCCCTTTCTTATACAAAGGGTATTTTCAGACGTTACGAGATCACAGTGAACCACATTCAACCCCGCGGCAGGGACAAAGCGCCCCGAACATCTGTTCAGAGGCCGCCAGATGTTCACCACAGTCAATACCCATTAGGGGTCAAAATCAACCACACTTCCGGAGCTCTGGCCCAGACCATTGCCAAAAGTGTGGTCAATGCGATTCCCAATGGGAAACAATAAAAAGTAACGTCTGAACGGCAACCACTGGTCGGAAGCAAACAAAATGATTCCCAGCCGGGAACAAAGCACACAACGTCACTGCCAGGCAACCAGCAACAACACAGGTCATGGAGGGAGATTTAAATGGCACACAGCAGCAGGGAAATGTGGCGGGATGGAGCGAGGCAGCAGGGAGAGGAGAGTGGAGGGCGAGAGAGCTAGGGAGGAGGTGGAGGAGGCACAGGCGGAGGAGGAGGTGGTCGTGCTGCACATGGAGGAGGTGAAGGGACAGCAGCAGCAGCAGCAGCCGGGACGGGCCATCCCAGGGACAATGACTGGGCTGGGGGAGGAGGCACCCCGGAAACGGGTAAGGGGACTGAAGGGGAGGGGACCAGGTGGCACAGGGGCACCCGGGGGGGGTTGGCAGGAGTGGGGGCGAGGGCGGGCCGCAGGACAGGGGAAGAACAGCAACCAACCACCCTTCCTATGTCCCACAGACACGGAAACGGGCCCGGGAGCCCAAGCCCCCGGAGGAGACGGGCACAGCCGAGGTAGAGGAGGAGGAGCAGGAGGAGTAGGAACCAGAGGGACCATGGGTGAGACAGCCCTACCACAGAGGGGGGCAATGGGGGCTCAGGGAGACCCAGGAGTTCATTCACATCTGGGGGACCCTGGAGCATCAACTGGAGTTCGCGCTCAATCAGTGCAATGAACACGTGTTCCAGGAGATCATGCAGAAAATTGAGGCAGCAGGGTATCAAAGGACCATGGCACAGTGCCGATCGAAGGCCAAGGAGCTAAAGAGGGGGTACAAGGTCATTCAGGACAACAACCGGTGGTCCGGGCACGGAGCCTGGACCGCCCCCTACTATGATGCCCTGAACATGAAGGGTTCAATAGTAGCCCCACGCCTCATGGGGAGCGCTGTGGTCCAGGGCAGGGAGCGGGCTGATGTATCCCCTTCCCTCTCTGCCCCCCAAGAAGGCACCGGCCCCAGAGTCCCCGACCCCCAGGAGGAATGCCCAGGGACCTCGGGGACCAGAAGCACCCCCCCAGAACCAGCCCAGAGAGCCCCCACCCCCTGGAAGGACAGAATGACTCCAAGGCCGGCACACTGGTCACCCTCAGCAAGTGGTCAATGGGGGACCCCAGCTATACGGAGGGTCTGGCCTCAGAGGGATTGGAGACAGACATTGAGGGTAAGAAAGCAGGTGGGATGTGAGACAGACCAGGGGCGAGAGGGGGTGGAGGACCAGGCAGAGGACATAGTCCACTCCACCACAAAACAGGAGGAGCGGATGATAGAGGCCATGGATCGCATGGAGGCAGCCACAGTGCGATCCCTGCAACAGGCGGAGGCAAGAGACCAGAGACTCCAGGGCGAGGTGCACCTGGAATGGAGGCAGGAGCCCTGGGAATACTGTAGGCAGGTGGAGGCATTTGGGCAGCTGGAACAGGCCATCGAGGGGATGGTGCGGGAGCATTCCGCAAAAATTGAAAGGTCCCATGACATCAGGACCTCGCTGCTCCTGAATGCTGGCACAATGAGCACCTATGTGATGGCAGCCACCCCGCCAGGCACCCTGCCTGACCAGGCCCTGATACCTGGCCCCTTGGTGCCCCCACCACCTTCCCAGCCTCCGCCATGCCACCTGGGGCCACACATCTGCTTCCTGATTCCTGTAGGTCTCCAGAGGGAGCATCTGCCCGGGGGGGCCCTCAGGCCCCGGGTCTTGCCTCCCTCCCACTACTGCCTGCCACTCTGGACACCGAGGTCTCCCAGGACACCATGAGGGACACGGACATTGGGGGGAGCCGAGCTCCCAGAGCTCTGCGGCGCCCACAGGGCGGGTGAGGGGGAGTCCCTGGAGACACGGGGAACCAGGGGAAGGAGGAGGGCGGTCTGAGGGGGGGCATGGAAACTGCGCGGTGCATGGTAGTGGTGGTGGTGTAGGGGGCACATGTACGTGGGTGAGTGAATAATTGTCAGGGCACCACCACTGGCTCCTTCGGTCTGTTCATGGGTCTGGGGTTGGGGGCAGACTGATGGATGTAGAAGGGCTTGCCCAGGGAGTCAGTGGCGGCCCCAGGGTGGTGGGGTCGGTGGTTAGTGCCCTTACGCCTCGGCCTCCTGGCTGATGTGCCTGGTCAGGGTGGCACAGATGCGCTTGGCTTACAGGTACTCCCTCGAACCCCTGTTGAAGAGCTAGATAGTGTTTTTCAACTAAGTGCTGTTTTTGGCCCGAATCTGACGTAGAGTCTCCAGTAGGGGTGACAGGGAAGAAGAGATACATTGCATTTCCTTGTGCTGCTCAATGGCAGTTCCACCTTGCCCAGGGGGTTGAATAGCTGATCCTTGAGTATGAGGATATTGGATACCATTATATTAAGTAGTATATACATATACAATGTTTTTGTTGAACTATACCCACCTTATTTTGTATATTGTTATTTTATTGTCATTTTGTATGTTTTGTATGTTTTATTGGGCTACGGTGAGAGTCAGTGCTGGTAATAAATTGATATGATAATGATGATGATGATGATGATGATGATGATGTACTCCCTTGGGTTGTCCGCGTTCACGTACGGAGGCACAGGTCCGGGAGGGTGACGAGGCATGGAGTGTTCGAGGACTGCCCCATCGGACTCGCACACGTTGTGCAGCACACAGAAGGCACCTAGCACCAGGGCCGAGGTCTCCACTGTGTAGTCCAGCCAGGCAGCGAGGCTCCTCCAGCACTGCTTGAGGGCCCCGAAAGCCCGCTCAACCACGGTCTGGCTTCCACACAGGTGGGAATTGTACAGCACCTGCACCAGGGACCTGGCGACCGGGTACACCTTTATCAGCCACCAGGTGAGGGGATAGGCCGGGTCCCCCAGGATACAGGGGGGGGCATTAGCACCCCCTCGATCCAGGTCATCCCCATGTCTGCAAAGTCCCTGCAGTACATCCGGGCATAGAAGGGGAAGATGGTCATGATCCGGGCATCGAGGCTGCGCCCTAAGTTGCCCGTGAAGCTGTCTATGAACCACTCCCAGTGGTCCATGACAGCCTGCAGCTGCAGAGAGTGGTATCTGAGTCTGTTAACATACTCTATGGCCTTCGCAGAGGAGGGGCGGAGGATCTCTATGTGGGTGCCATCCACGGCGTTCATGCAGTTGGGGAACCCTCCAGCCACGAAGCCGGCCATCATGGCCTCCTGGTCCACCAGCTGGATCGCTCAGTCTAGGAGTCTGAGTCTCCAGTCTCACATACATCCCAGAGGATACAGGCAATGGTGTTCACCCCGACAACGAAGTGCTGCGAAATGGACCGGCAGAAGTCGGGCGTTGCGAGGGCCCAGACCCTGATGGTCACCCACTGAACCATGGGGATGGGGGTCCTCATGGGTGTGTGCTGTCACTCCAACCAGGGTGTGAGCAGCTCTGCAAGTCACAGTAGGGTGATCCTGTCCATCCTAAAGTGCACCCTCCAGGCGACCTCGTCCCAATGAGCCAGCGCCCGGGACCACCATCCCTGTGTCCACTCTGTGACCCATACCCACCGGTAAATGGGCATTGTGAGCTGGGAACTGCACTGCATGGTCTCCCTCCGCCAGCAGAGGAGCCCAGCCACCTCGCGGAGCACAGCGGTCCTGTTCCGGCCACAGAGCAGGGTCTGCCGGTCTGCCCCGGACACGCGCTGAGCCCTAAGCTGGGCCAGGGAGTGCCTGCAGCCACGGTGGGCTCTCCAGGCCCTAGCTGAACTCCTGGCCATGCCAACCTGCAGGTGGGTGCCCAGGTACACCTCTGCAGTCAGGAGGCTCAGCTGATCCGTGTGCGAGTGGTACCACTCGGCACAGAGCTCTAGGTGCATACTGCAGGTGCCCAACCGGCATCGCTCCATGGTGCCGGCTGGCCCGGGTGGGGTGCAGCCGGCCCTGTTATAGCATTGACCACATGTAGGCCCGCCCCCAGGTTGCACCCCGGCGACCGTGCGGGGGCGCCCATGTCAGCCCGGGGCGCTCCCCCCAACTGCCCAGCCAGCTCCAGGTGGGCGGGAAGCCAGGACGATGGGGAGGCCCATTGGGCGCACCTGCTGTCCCTGCACGGGGCCTTGCGCATGGACCAGCGTGTGCCCAGGCATGCTGGCGGCAGCTGCATTCCTGCTGTCATCAGCTCCCACCTCTCTGTGTTGGCAACATTGTGTCCTCGCCAGCCTGATTAGTGTGTCGGAGGTTCTGTCTGTGTGCTTGGTTCCTGCAGCTGTGCTGGGTCCGCACCCCACACCTTGCTTATTTGCCGTGCCTTGTTGTGGCCTGTAGTCTTATCGCCTGGCCTTGGGGCTCCCCTGAGTCCCCTCCCGCCCCTCTGGGTAATTTGGGCCCCCCTTTCCATGGTGTCTGTCCCCTGGCTTGCTGGACAATGGCGGGCTGTGCTTCCACTGGGATCCCAGCTCCCGGCCCCCATGGGGCCCCCCATACGTGGACCTTCCGCAAGACCATGGCCCTGTGCAACCTGTGGCAGACCCTGGCCATGCAATTGCTCCTGAGCTTCCCGGACAGCCTGCCGGGTGCCTATGTGAACCTGAGCTCTGGNGCATCCCCCCCTCTTCCCTGTCCCGCTGTTCCCCCCACCCCCTGTGCCCATTGTGCTCTGCGTGTTGTCTGTTCTGCTGTGTCCCCCCTTCCCTTCCTTTGCCGTATGGGTGTGTTTTGGCCCAGGCATGTGTTTGTGCTGTGTGTTCCACTGTGCCCTTATTGTCTCTGTGCCTGTCATGTGTGACTCTTCTCCCTCTTCCCCTTCCCTTCCCGTTTCCCTTGTGTGGGCATTCCCTTTTAGCACTGTTGGCTTTGTTTGCCCTCCGCTGGCCATGTCTGTGTCCCGCCCCTCCCTGGTGCCTTCTGGGTGTTTTGACCATGGCTGGGGATCGGCGTCATGTCTGTTGTGCTGCCTGGGCCATGGTCTGGTGGCCCGATTCCCTGCCATGGTCCCGGTCCCATCATGTCTGTTTGGGGCTCTCCTTGACCACGGGGGGTGGTTATTTGGTTCCCCACCACTGGCAAGCAACTGTGGTGAATCAGGACCACATAACATCTGAAAACACCCCATGTATCAGACCATTCTACATATGTGAATCATGCACTGTGAGCATATTTTTCCATGTTACCTCTACCTTAAATGAAACAGCTGAGGTATTTTTAGTACATTTGTAAATTAAGTCAGAAACTCTTATAATAGCTCCATTGTTCTTGCTGTGTAATAGAATTTGTGATATGTAAAACAGAGAGTCTGCAATCACAAATCAATCAAATTATTAGACTGTAACATATGCCTTTTTAATAAAAAGATGAGGAATCCTGGAGAGGTAAGTCAAAGCACTATAGGCAGCAGTTGGGAGGTGGGGGGGGGAAGCAAGGACAAGGAATACAGTCAAATAGATTGACAAGCACCTGTAAAAGTGCTGCATACACAGTAAATTCCAAATTACAAGCCATGGTCCATAGACAAAGCATTTGTAACAGCTGAGTTATCAAAAGGCCTCAGTCCAAAGATTTTGAAAAGGTATTTTGTCATTCATGTAAAAAAATATTTCTTTGGAATCAAAAGTCAAAGTCATCAAAATGCTCAAAGCTATAATCTAGACTGAGAGTTGCTCAAGTGTGATTGTGATGAGCATTACAGAAATACTAATATAAAACAAAAGGATTACCAGAACTCTGATACCCCTTCAAAAAGCAGCTTTTTAAAATCCAGTTTGCAGTGCGATTCTGGTTAGCAGATCAGCTCAGGGATATGAAACAGGCACCTTAACCAGGTTTCAGATGAAAGGAATTTGTACATAAATTGGCTGATCATTGCCATCACCTGTTAATGCTAAACAACTGACTGGAACTAAACAACTGATCAGCACTGATAAGCTGGCCACATTTAAAGTGGCTGTGAAAGCAAGGAAAGCTTTCTTTGGCACTAAACGCTGATCGTTTTCAGCACCAATCAGCTGTTAGAGCAAAAGAGCTGACCAGTATTTACACATTAGTGTCACCAACTGATCAAAGTGCTAGAAAACACAACTGGTTCAACTGAACAAACTTGTCAATAAATAAGAATTTTGTTAAACTGGATTATATGGCAATACCATTTTAAATCTGTGACAAGATCGAATATCTGGATGAAAACAGAGTTGAAAATTCAGGGCTCTGAGGAATGATTAGAGTAAAGTCCAGTAATTAGGTATAAGCCAGTGCTCTCCTTCCCCCAACTTTTTAACATTCATGTTGTCAATCAACAGACCCCCATCTTTCCATCACAGTCACATATGCAGAATATTTTTAAATCAATATTTGATCCCACAAACACAATGCTGCAATATTTTGGAAGAGATGGACAGAAATTAGTTCAAACGACATCTTTTATTGGACAAACCTGGCAAAAGGCTGTCCAAGAAAACATATAATGGGTGGGATGGGATTGGTCTATTTTGCTGTTTATGAAATTTTGTTCTGTACTTTAAAGGACATTGGTCCTGTACTTAGTGAGATAGATATTATAGATATTGTATTTTCCATTTGTATGATGGGGACCTCTACTCTTGGTGAGAGCAGGAGGAGGGGTGAGTGGAAGGCCCCCCTTTGGTGGCAGAAGGGTGGGGGTTGGGGAGTTGAGTTGGAAGGAATTTATATGTTAGGAATGGTAAAGTGGGGGGTGGATGTTATATATATTTGCAATTGTTGAGATCATTGAATATTCTGTACCTTAGTGGGGACTTATGTGGAGTGTTGGATTACATTGGTCCATGTGGATCTTATGTTTGTATATTTTTTTTGTTAGCCACCTCAAGCTGCTTGTCGGGAGAGTGAGGGATATAAATTAAACATGATGATGATGATGATGATGATGATGATATAATAATTAATCTAAACTACTTTATCTCCATCTGTTATATTTGGGACCAACATGGCAACCACACTCTTTTCTTTTTTAGAAGGATAGACTAAAACCAAGAACCGAAAGGAAATCAATCTTACATCTTTTTATGTCTGAAAAACTGTGAGGCGTTTGCTCTGTTACCCTTAACTCAAATACAGAAGTCAGATATTGAGCTACACAATGCTGATAAATATGTTATAAAAACCTGCCTACATAGCCAGAATCTCCAGCCATTTTCTACAGTTTCTTCCTGGCCTCTCCATTTCATAACACACCAATATTTCTTTGGGTAAAACACATGACCATGGTGTGGTGGCAACCCAGCCCAGGTTGGGGCAGAAAGCCATGGTGGACACAATATGGTTCAGGTCAGGATGCAGAACAAATGTGCCCATGGCTGGGGCCCATAGAGGGCTGGGGGAGACACAAACATGCGGTGAGCTGGCCCTGCATCCATGTTGCACCCAGCACCTTGCCCCTTGTCATTACGGGCAGCCATGACAGCCAATGACAACCAGCCATGGTGGTCGGCCATGGCGGTCCCTGACCCAGTCCTCATCTCGTCTGCCAGCCTGAACAGACATTATAGTGCACTGTGAGCTGCTTTGACCCAGGTGGGCAGGCCTTAACCTAAGCTGTGACCTTGGAAGTTTTCCAAGGTCAGAGCCCAGGCTAGCCACCAGGGCAATCCAGGGCCAACACCTGGCAGCACCTGTACAGACATGCAGGTGGGGCCCAGGCCAAAGCGGGCCACAGCAGTCCGCTATCACATCTGTTTTTACCCTGTGATAGCTTTCAGGAGCTCTCATCTGTCTTGTTCTCTACATCTGTTGAGTCAGTGGTCTTCCAAAAAAAAAAAAAAGTTGTTGTAGACTCATACATTCTTGATTGCTGATTTTCCCTTTACTTTCAAAAATGTACTTTCAAGCTATTTTTCATTAGGAATTCTCAAAGACCCAGGAAATCAATCTTACTCTAAGATGTAATAATAATGTTACTGTAAGATACATACATAAGAAACTTCTCAACACCTTTAAATCACATCTGTATCTGGTAGTGTAAATACCTACTCCAGCCTGGTATTTTAGCTCAGCCATTATCATTGATAAGCAGAGTTTTAATCAAGAAAATAAGGCATAGTTAATTATGTGCATGGGTTGTGTTTTAAATTACTCTTATTAGCTGTGTTCATCACTTCCTTGCACACAAACCAGGTATGACATGACAGTTCTTCCTTTAACTGCTGCTTGCAGAGATTACAGCTAGAGACAGACTTAATCCAATTAGCAAGTGTGTCTTCATGTGAAACGTTTTTTTAAAAAAAGTCTGTTTACAGTTGCAATGGTTCCTGTTAGTAATCTGCTATTTGTAGATTCTATAATTATATCCACTCCCCTGTATATGGACCATGGTGTTACATTGGGCTGCAGATGCAAAAGTGGTAATATTCCAAATGCAAAAAAATCATCCTTGCAACACTTACTAGTGATATCATCACCATACAGGAAAAACTGAAAACATTACAGATTTTGAAACAACTCTGTCTGCACAGACATCTCATGGGGTGAAAGAAAAATATATTAGTCTAACAGAAAAACAGTGACACCGATGTAAGGATTAAGCCTGAAGCAAGCAAAAGTACTGGAATTGTATAGTGCACCCTAAACTCTATTTTAATTTGCATTTTGTTACGAGTGAAATAATGTGATTTATTCAAATGAGATTGAGTGATTCAAATGAGTGATTTATTCCAACGATATTACCATGGTATTTTGGGGCTACAAATATTTGCCACAATATTTCAGAAGACTACAACTCATTTTTATACCAATAGAGAAACTCCAGACTCTATTTCCTGTACCTGTGGTGAATCCTCTTTTCATGTTTGCCATATAAGATTGGAAAATGAGATTCACTGCTTTGCTGTACTTCAGGTGAAGTATCCGCAGTTTAACCAGATCCTGCATGTGGACTTATGAAAAGTCCATCTCCATACTGCTTTTGTATTATAGAGTCTCAAGAGTGGCTCTACAGTTAAGGCCAGCTCACATCACCTAAGGCATGAACATTCTATTGCTTATAAAATTAGCACCATTTATTCTTTTCATCTAAACTCTGGAAGAGAGAATCACTTCAGTGCGGATTACAATCTTTCCAAATTTCATGCAAATAAGAAGGAGAGGGTAATGTTACAGTGATCTGAAAATCAAAGTGAAAATTCATTTTTATGCAGTTTTCAACATTTTTAGTATTCACTTGAAAGTGTACTTTAAGAAAAATTTGTGAGATATAGTGGTGTTAGGAAATTCAAAGGTGCCTTCCGGTGTACGCCTTTTTTATTTGTTCAAAATCCATCCAGTAGTTTTAAAGTTATAGGGTACTGAATTTCCCATATTAGTCAATGGAGTCTTAATAATGTCACACATACACAGTCAAAGTGTCTCCCGCTATGCTTCCCCATATAAACCTTCCCCACCACATGTCCTGGTTAGTTCCCCAGGGATTAGTCAGTAGGGGGGGGGAAGGGTTTTCTGGGAAGCTGGCATGGGGATTGCTTTGGGTCAATTAGTGTTGGGGAGCTGGCTTGGGAGTCACTTGGCATGGGAGAATGGGGGACTGGCACATTGTGATCACTTGGCATGGGGGGTCTAGAATCTGGAACTGGGGTGGTCACTTGGTGTGATGTCTGGGGAGCTGTTGCAGAGGGGTTACTTGGCATGGGGACTGGGTAGCTGGCACAGGGGTTGCTTCAGGTGATGGGGCAAAAAACAGGTGGGGGTCACTTGTCCTGGGGTGCCAGGGAGCAGGCATGGGGGAGACGTGGCATGCGGGGGCTGGGGAACTGGTGCAGGGGGGTCACTTGGCATGGAGAGCTGACATGGAGGAATTTATTTATTTATTTATTTATAATATGGCATGGGGGGCTGAAGAGGTGACATGGGGGATTTGGCATGTGGGCTGAAGAGGTGGAATGTGGGTAACTTGGTGTGGGGGTACTAGAAAGCTGGTGTGGGGGTACTGAGGAGTAAACTGGGGGTTACTTGGTGTGGGGGAAGCTTGGGAGCTGGAGCAGGGGTCACTCAGTGTAAGGGGCTGGGGAGATGGCATGAATGGCAGGGCTTATGAGCTGGCATGGAGTGCTCTCTTGGTGTGGGGAGCTTGCACAGGGAGTTACTTTGGATTAGGACTGTAACTCAGTCTTCTGAAAACATTGGAAATTGCTGAATATTACGGTATTCCGTTCAGAAGACCAAGGCTGTTATTCATAAAACTTCAGAAACTTCAGAAAATTTCTGCATGTATGGGGGTGTTAGAGAGGACCTTGATCCCCCCCAAAGATGGATACCCCCCCCTTTTTGCTGTATAACCCAAGGCTCCAAACCTAGGCCAAGGGGGTCCAAAACGGCAGCCCCCAGAGGCAACCAGAGGCCAGAGAACATGGGGATAAAGGCTTGGTAGAGAAGCCTCCCCATACAAGGTGCACAAGCAAAAGCGAGGGGGGGGCATATGAAAAGCATGGAAAGAAAGGATCGGGCCCAACCACCCTAGCTTCTAGCAAAAAGGGACCGCTCATGGGAAAATACCAGCCTAAGGTTGAGAAAAAGACTAGAGGCCAGAGGCCAGAGAACATGGGGATAAAGGCTTGATAGAGAAGCCTCCCCATACGAGGTGCACAAGCAAAAGGGGGGGGGGCATGTGAAAAGCATGGAAAGAAAGGATCGGGCCCAACCACCCTAGCTCCTAGCAAAAAGGGACTGCTCATGGGAAAATACCAGCCTAAGGTTGAGAAAAAGACTAGAGAGGAGAGCTCTCTGAATAAAGAATGGAGTCGTTAAGAAAGGCTCACCCCGTTGTGACAAAGGACTGGTAGCCATGACTCAGAGCAGCAACATCCTATCTCCGTATTCCCCAAGAGAAACCAAACACACACTCATTGTATCCTGAAGCTTGTCATTAAGCTCTTTCTTTCCTCCCTTCACTTTTTGTTTACCCTTACCTCCTGTGTAAAAGGTATCTGGTGCATCTAGTATAGCCCTTTTTATCATGGAAGCAACCTCCCCTTGTTAACCCATTGTACACCCCAAACAACCCTTCGTAGCCTCCCAAACTCCTTTGTCCAGGACCCTTTAACTGCCACTGGTTTTCCCATCACCCTTTGAGAAATCTTGGGACCCAGATACGTGCAGGTCACTCTGTGTGTGTCTGAGTTGAGAGATCTCCCAAACTCTGGTCTGCCCCTTCTCCTTCCTCCATGCCCCGAACTCCGCTGGATCCATGGGCCGTCTGTTCCGTCTCAACAGGCAAGGAAAGGTAACCACAGGTCCAGACTTTCCCAGTCAGCTGGGGAAGTCCTGTCTCTCTCGCCCTCTCTCTCCCCCCTCTCTTTCTCTCATTCAAATTCCCTCACTTCCCATCCCTGAGCTGACACCGGACCCCCCCCTCCTTCTCCTACCATATTCCCCACAATCCGCTTGTGTTTTCTGCTTTTAAATCCCACCAGCCAGACCAGGGCTGTGTTTCTCTGTTTTATATAGCAATAAACTTGTTGTTATTGCACACCTGTGTCTCTCTCTCTCTCTTTCTATTTGGGGAGGGTACATAAACTGCCTGTAGCACGTACTGTCCTCAGCTTGATCCTTTTGAACACATGGAGGCCCAGGTTTAAGTCATTAAGCTAATTCTCCCCAAAGTTTAAGGAACGGTGGATATTGGGGTACCCACCCCCCAATAGTCACGAGTGGGATGGGGTCTCCTGTTAACAGGGGGTTGGTGGACTGTTGAGCTTCTTCTGGAAATGACTCTTAGTGCCATATTTGGTAGGAGGGGGGGTATCCAGGGAACTGAGAGAGAAACAGGAACTGAGTCCCCCAAGCAAAGGAGAAGAGGAGGGAGAGGCTGTGAGATGCAGAGGGAGGAATGGGTGAGAAGAGAGGGGCCAGGCTCCCATCCCATCCCAGATCCATCCCCTGCCTCCCCCACCCTTCAATCAGGGAGACTTTCCTGGCAAATAGGGAAGTAGGGGTGTGAAATTCATTGTTATTTAAAATATCAAACATAAAAAACAATATGTATGTATTAAAATATTTTAAAAAACATAAATTATGATTTGTTTTCATTTTATGTTTAATATTTTTTTCTGGACTGCCTGGCACATGGCTCAGGCTGAAAACCACAGGTGCAAGGGGGAGCGGGGCGTGAGATCCCAAAATGGCTGCCTAAAACAGACATCTCCGCTGGCCAATTGGCATCACAGACAGATCAGACTCCTGCAAAAGACATAAGACATCTTTCTTTTCACATACTTGCAACTTGCTTGTACCAGTCAGGGGAACTTGGTGAAGGGCACAGGGGGCTTATAAAAGCTGAGGGAACACATAGTAGGTGGTTGTTGCTCTGTACACATCAATTGTTTTGCAGACTTGGCTCTTGTACTTGTGTGTGTGAGTTGTTCAGTGTGCTTTCTTCTGATTTTCAGCCATATTCTTTGGTACAAAAAAAGACCTCTCTCTCTTCCAATTCTCATACCCCCCCAGTCCCCTCCAATTACACATTTATAACCCTGTGTGTTCCTGCAAGCTGCCAGTGCCCTGTCATAACTTCAGGTGCCCACAATGACTAGGGATGTGTGAACAGAACCGAGTTCAGAAATTCGGTTTGGTTCAAAAACGGAGTTCAGTTCGGAAGTTCGGTTCGGTCGACCGAACTAGTCGAGTTCGGTCAAATTTTGAACCACCGAACCGAGTTCATACATTCAAAACAAGTGTTTTAAACTGTTTTTGGCCTTATGAACTGTTTTGGATTTGACTGAACAGTTTGGACGAATTCGAGTTTGGTTCGGAAGTTCGGTTCAGCCAACTGAACTAGTCAAGTTCGGTCCAAACTCCAAACTTCAGAACCTTGTTTGCACATCCCTAGAAATGACAAAGCTTTTGCCACTGCCCACCTGCCTGCCTGCCCACTGCTCCTTTGCTCTGACTGTCTGCCTCCTCCTGGTACTGCTGCCCAAAGGTCTCTCTATCTCTCAGATGTACTGCCCCCCTAAGGTGATTTCAGCTGCAACCTGATGATGCCCTGCCAAATTGGGCTGGTGCCACTCCAATCTCTGATGATGCTATTTTTCCCTCTTGTCTCCTGCCCCCTGGCACATTCTCAGCAACTTGCCAGTCCCTGCTGTTTCAGCCTTCCCTGTTTTGGGATATGCAGCTGCTGAGGCAGCTGTATGTTTACACCAAAGGTTGATGGATGCAAGATGTGTGCACTAGGGGGATGCAGAAGGCATATAATTCATTTTTGTTTTAGTTTTAATTTTCATTTCCAAAACCACATTCGGGGTGGGGGTGGGGGTGGGGGTTGTAAAGGACTCCACCATTTAAAATTATTTTTTCAATTTATGTTATAAAAATATTTTATTAAAAAATTAACTGCACATCCACAAATGGAAAGGGCACGCATGACCCTTTCCCAAAATGGTGTTGACACTGCCAGCAACATTTTGAGAAAGGGAGTGCATGTGCAGAATGGACCTGGTGGCATTTTATTAATATGCAGTGCTTTTTTAATTTTAAAAAAAATATTATTAATAAAAGAAAAAGAAAAAAGAAAAAGAAAAAGAAAACTAATGAAATCAAACAAATGTTGTTTGCTTATTAATTTGTTTTTGTTACTTTAGTTATGAAAATGAATGGGGCTCCATTCATTTTTGTAATAAATTAAATGATACGAAATTAAACACCCCTAGTGTTTAACCCCCAAAACACCCAAACAAGAGTGGGGGATGTTGAGAAGTGTTTGTATTGGAAAGGGGACGCCATGTGTTATGGAAGTGTATATTGACAACAATGCAGTGAAATGGGTGATGTTTATGTACAGATGAGGCTGGGGAGTAGGCAAGGATCAGGGGAAGTGTATGTATTGGGAAAGGGCAGAGAGGTGTTGTGGTGGGTGGTGGAATATTCGTGGAGAAGCCTGAGATGTGAACAGGGTTCCTGGTTTTCCCTTTAGGATGGATAACCACTGGAAAACACAGAATTCCTGTTTTATAAAAGAAAAACACATAATTCCCATTTTATCAAAGAAATTAATGGAATTCTGGTTTTCTCAGAGAACACCACAAAATACCAAGATTTCATGGGAAATTTCCACCTGTAAAAACTCACTGGCAGCAGCAGTGGAAGTAGAAATTTTAAGGAGGCAGAAGCTCTGAGCTCCAGTATTCCAAACCTAGCAGAACATGTAATGATCCTCCTGCAACTGGCTATAAACTCCCCAGACACTGAAAAAAGCTTCAATAAACTGGGCCTTCTTTTCACCACTCAGCAGCAACATTTAAAGGATGATAATGTGGCTGGAATGCTACAACTGTATTTCAACAAGTAGGACTAGCCTGGAATTCTCTGTCTTTCAGCTTTGATTCCCAGTGTGCAATTATTTCATTTAAGGAAGCATCATGTTCCGTCACCACAAGAAGTGATGGAGAACAGAACACAAAGAGGTGTGGGCTATTGTTTTATCTTGTTATTTGAGTGCAGGTTGAAACCAGTGCATCAAATTGTCATAATAAATAAATAATTTTCAATAAACACTTTCTAATTTTAATGGGCAAAAAACACAGTTTTGGTATTTTTAATCAGATAAATTGTTTTTCAGAGAACTTCAAAATTTTTTCCAGAGAAAACTCAGAATTCTACCCCAAGTGGATGACTAGGATATGAGGCAATGACCCTTTCAATAATTCAGATATCGTGAGTATCAGCTGACCCCAAAGCATTAATTTCTTTTAGGGATGGGACTATCAGCAAATTGGTTTTATCATTATCAGATTATTCCGATATTAGATTTATCGGTATTGGTATATTGGTTTTTTAACATTGCCGATTTTTCAGATCTTTAACATTGCAGCCATTTTTAAAATGGCCGCAATGTTAAAGATCCGAAAAATTGGCAATGTTAAAAAACCAATATACCAATACCAGTATTGTCAGTATTATTGGATTACTCCAATATCGCCAATTATAGGCATTATCAGATTAATCCGATACCGATAGTCCCATCCCTAATTTCTTTCCCTTCCAGCAGATCTCTGCCCAGTTGCTCAAACCCAGCTGTGAACCCTAATCTGTCTGCCTGGCTGCGTCTGTTGCCCAATAGATGATACTGTGTCCAGTGATCCAAACTTCCTTTCAAGCACCCTGATGCTGACTCCCTAGGCTGACAAACAAGAGAAAATCAGTGATTGTATGCAAGAACATTATCTCCCAGCTCACTTTTGGGGGCTTCCACCCCCCATCCCCCATATGATGTGAGGGGGAGAATATACGAGCAGAAATCTCCAGACTGCCACCTTCCCAATTATTAGATATCTTTGTCCCTGAAACTTGCTTTCCAAGTAACATGGTTCTGATTGCCTAGGGTGACAGACAAGATAAAATAAGTGATTGTAGGCAAGAGTATTATCTTCCAGGCCGTTTTGGGGCTTTACCCCCCCCAACTTCTCCTACTGCCCAACTGCTCCATTTATGAAGGAATGAGATCCAAAAATCTCTGTTGCATACCCCAATGCCCCCAAACTGCTTCTTCACCACTACAAACTGGTATCTGGTTAAAGAAAGCCCATTATTGTGTATCAGCATGGAAGTATTCCTCTCCCCATGGGCATCTGGACATGTATGCACCTATGACCGACCTGCACTGGGCATATGGCCTGGTCCTTTGAGTTATGCAGTGTGATCCACAGTCCCCCTTCCCCTCTGATCCGACATAGACCATTTTACTCTCAAGTTCATGACCCCTTCTGCCCATTCAAGGTTTGCCACCTGTGAAGCCCTCCTAGAACCATCTGTAGCAGGGCGTAGCCTTGCAGGGTTGCTGCCCCTTGAGGGGCATTAGGCACCAGGCCTGAATATGCTGCTGCTGCTGGTGCCATCTTTGTAAAGGGCTGAGCATGAACAGAAGGGACAATTAGAATGAAAGGCTTACTCAGGGGGTAAACCTTTGCCACCTGCTAACCTCTGGCACCCTGCCTTTCCCCCTCCATGCTCCCCCTTCCCTCAGTGAGATTCACAAAATCTTGAGGGAGGGGTAAGATAATGCAAGGTCTTGCTCCCCCTTTTTGAGTCTTGTGAGATGTTTGTTGGGGGGGGGGGATCCTGATCTTGTTTCAGCCCTATTGTTCAGTTTGCCCCTGGAGGCAGCAGCTCCATGAAATGCTTCATCTGTAATCGAGAAAGAATGTCAGCTATGGCATATGTTTTGCAGTAAAATGAAAGTTATGCTTTAAATGAATACTCTGACTAGTAGTATGACCCTACTCAATTTGGAGGAAAGTGAATTGACAACGTGGACCACAGCCATATTACCACACCAAAACCAAATCCCATGATTTGCAAATTGCTCAGCTCATAAGTGAACTGCTATCACTATAGGAAACAATTTTATGAAAGTCAAACATCTTGTGATGCCTCCTGTTGCCCATGTCACTGGCCAGTGCCACTGTTCAACACACCCATGTCTCCTGAAAAAGATACAATACCAATTTCCCTGCCTCATCTGAATGCACCTGAGGTTTTGCCTCCAGGGGTAAGTGTACCCTCCAGATGATAACTCCATTATGTTACTTGAGGAACAAGGACCAAATCTCCAAATCATCCCTAATTTCTTGGCTTTCCCTAATATGATGGTGGGGGTATGAATTCCTACTGTCTTAGCAGAAAGGCGAGACATAGGCTGTACTAGGAACAACCACCCTACAGAGGAGAAGTTAAGGTTCCCCAGCAGGGATTGCAACTCCTGCAGTGTAACCTTCCTAGCTGCATTGGTTCTCTCAATTTTGGTCAGCAAGGAGGCCATCTTATCCCCTGGAAGCCATGACACTTGTGCCTGTGAGTCAAGTTCAAGGCCCGTGAATGTCAGCATCATTGCTGGACTCTCTTTCTTCTCCTCAGCTAAGGGCACCCCTAATTTGATCACAATCTTTCTGAATTTACTCAATAGTTTAATATACTAATGTGACCCTGTCCTCCCCGTGGATATGAAGACACAAATATTGGGTTATTTCAGACGTTACGAGATCACGCTGAACCACACTGAACCACGCTGAACCCCCCCATGGGGCCAAAGGGCCCTGAACGTCTGAACTGCGCGCGCCAGATGTTCATCACGCTCAATACCCACATGGGGTCAGGTTCAACCACGCTTCCTGGGCTAGCCAGGGGAAGGTCCCGGGAAGCGTGGTCAAACGAACCCCCACAGGGAACCAAGCAAAAGTAACGTCTGGACGCCAATCCCCCAGCGGAACCAAAAAAAAAGAGCCCCAGCCGGGGACGAGGCACACAGCGTCGCTGCCAGGCAACCAGCAGCAACACAAACACTGGAGGGAGATTTAAAGCGAGAGCAGCAGCAAGCAAGCGTGGCGGGATGGAGCGAGGAGGGAAGCGGAAGAGAGCGGAGGCACAGACAGCGACAGCGGCGGGACAGGAGGCGGAGGAGGTGCAGCCAGGCCCAGCGATGCAGGCGGAGGAGGCACAGGCGCAGGAAGGGCGCACACGGGAGCACCCGACCAGGGAGGCGCCCCGGGAACAACACCCACAGCTGAAGCCGGGTCGCGCCGCCCCGGGGACAGCGGCCGGAACGGGCCCACAGGAGGCACCCAGGAAAAGGGTAAGGGCACCCAACTGGAGGGGAACAGGGGGCACGGGTGAACCCCCTGTGGGGGGGGCCGGGGGGACCCCGGGCGGAAGGCAGGGGGGCAGGGGGCCCCCGAGAGGGGCCACACCCCCACCCAGCAACCACTCACCCCCTCTCCCCCCCAAGACACGAAAGTCAGCCCGGGCGGACGAGCCCCAGGACGAGGCCGGCCCCGCGCGCCCGGAGGCGCACCCCCAGGAGGAGGTGGAGGAGGAGCAGGTGCAGGTGCAGCAAGAGCTGGACCAGGAGGAGGAAGAGCAGGGGCCCAGCCGGAGGAAGGCCTACCACAGAGGGGGCCAGTGGGGCCTCCAGGAGACCCGGGACTTCATCCGGATATGGGGGACCCTCGAGTACCAGCTGGAGCTCGCAATCAACCAGCGGAACGAGCACGTCTACCGGGACATCGTGCGCGACATGGAGGCGGCGGGGCACGAGCGCACAGTCAACCAGTGTCGCTCCAAGGCCAAGGAGCTCAAGAGGGGGTACAAGGCCCTCAAGGACAACAACAGCCGCTCCGGGCACGGGGCCCGCACCGCCCCCTACTACGATGCCCTGGACCGCATCCTTCACATGAAGGGCTCCATAGTTGCCCCACGCCTCGTGGGCAGCGCTGTGGTCCAGGGCAGGGAGCGGGCCGAGGTACCCCCTCCCCTCGCCGCCCGCCCGGTAGACACGAGCTCAGGGGACCCCCACCCCCAGGAGGACCACCCGGGACCCGCAGAAGCCCCAAGGCCCCCCCCCAGCAGCAGCCCGGAGACATCCCAACGCCGGGCCGGCCAGGCGGAGTCGGAGGTCGGCACCTTCACCACCCTCAGCCAGTGGTCCCAGGGGGAGCACTCCCAGGGTGAGGCGCCGGGCTCCGAAGGCTCGGAGACGGACATAGAGGGTAAGCGGGCCCCCAGGGCAGGGGGGGGCCAGACCAGGGGGCCGGTGGCAGGGGCGGGGGTGGGGGCCCTGCTGCAGGGGCCACAACCAGCCCCCTTCACCCGCTCCCCCCTCTCCCGCCCGCAGGACATGGGGAGCCCCAGGACCGGGCCAGCGAGACGGTGCAGGCCCCCGCGGAGGGCACAGGAGAGCAGGTGCCGGACCCAGGTAAGGCGGGAGGGCTGGGATGGCGGGAGGGCCCCCCGGGCGCCAGCCCAGGGGGGCCTCCGGCCTCAGTGGGGGAGGGGGGGCAGGGGGCCCCGGGACCCGACCCCGCTAGGGGACAGGGCCCTGCACTGACCCACCCGCCCATTTCCACAGGGCAGCCCCCGCGCGCGGCGCCTCCGCCGGCCGCGGCCCCAGCCCAGCGGATGCGGGAGTACCGGGCGCGGGTCCGCAGGCGCAGGGAGGAGCAAGCGGAGGACATCGTCCGCAGGGCGGAGGAACAGGGGGAGCGCATGATCGCCTCCGTGGACCGCATGGAGGCGGCCATAGAGCGGTCCATGGAGAAGGCCCTGGAGACAGACCGCCGGCTGGAGGCGGAGGTGCGCCTGGAGCGGAGGCGGGAGCGCCGGGAGCACCAGCGGCAGCAGGGGCTGCTCAGGGGCCTCCGGCAGGACATACAGGGCATGGTGCGGGAGCACAGTGCAAAGATGGACAGGTCCCACGACATTGGGACCTCCCTGCTCCTGCATGCGGGCACCATGTGTGCCTACGTGATGGCCGGCGCACCTCCGGGCGCCCTGCCCGCCCAGGTCCCCATGCCGGGCCCCTCGGCGCCCCCGGGCCCAGCCCTGCCGCCCCTGGCGCCCCCCCGGCCCCAGGGCCCTCGCATGCGCCTCCCAGTGCCCCCGGGCCTCCGGAGGGTCCAGCCCCCCCGGGGCGCGACCGGGGCACCGGGCACAGCTGCCCATCCGCCGCCCGGCCCCCTGCCGGGGCCGGGACCGGCCCAGGACACGGCAGGGGACACGGACAGTGGGGGGGAGGGGAGCTCCCAGAGCTCGGTGGGCCCAAGCGGCCGCACGAGGGGTCGGCCCAGGAAACGCGGGGGGATGGTGGGAAGGGGGGGGAGGGGGAGGGCCACATGAGGGCGGGTGGTGGACGGGGTCACGGGCACGGGGGTGGGGAGGGGGCACAGGGTGATTGTGTGAACTGTGTGGGCAATAAAGTGTTGTAAAGAGACAGTTGTCCCCGGCCCGTTTGTGGGGGGGACAGGGCTGTGGGACCGCGTGTACAGGGGCATGGGCACGGAACGGGGGGTGGGGCCCCCAGGGGCGGGAAGGCCCTCACAGCGGGCCCCCCCGGGCGATGTGGGTTGCAAGGGCGTTCCGGATCCTTTTGGCATACCGGTACTCCCGGGGGTTCCCTGCGTTCACGTACAGGGGAACAGGACCGGGGGGCCGGTGGGGCTCGGGGTACTCCAGGGCCGCCCCCTCGGTCTCGCACACATTGTGCAGAACGCAGCAGGCACCGATCACCAGGGCGGAGGTGGGGACGGTGAAGTCCAGGCGGCCAGCTATACTCCTCCAGCGCTGCTTCAGGGCCCCGAAGGCACGCTCCACCACGGTCCGGCTCGCACACAGGCGGGTATTGTATACCTGCTCCGCAGGGGTGCTCGGGACAGGGTAGACCTTCATCAGCCAGCGGGTCAGGGGGTAGGCGGGGTCCCCCAGGATGCAGGGGGGCATGGGAACACCCTCGATCCACCTCATGCCCATGTCCGCGAAGTCCCCCCGGTACATGCGGGCATAGAAGGGGGAGATGGTCATGATCCTGGCGTCGTGACTCCGGCCGGAGTTGCCCGTGTAGATGTCTATGAAGCGGGCCCGGTGGTCCACCACCCCCTGCAGGTGCAGGGAGTAGTATCCGTGCCGGTTCACATACTCCAGGGCCTCCCCCGCGGCCGGGCGCAGGATCTCGATGTGTGTGCCGTCCACGGCTCCGATGCAGTTCGGGAAGCCCCCGGCCGCGAAGCCAGCCATCACAGCGCCCTGGTCCAGGAGCTGGATGGTCCTGTCGAGGAGCACGCCCTCCACAGCCTCGCACACATCCCGCACGATGCAGGCGACCGTGCTGAGCCCCACCCCGAAGTGCTGGGACACGGAGCGGCAGGAGTCGGGCGTTGCGAGGGCCCAGACCCCTATGGCCACCCGCTGGACCATGGGGATGGGCTCCCGCATGGAGGTGTGCTGCCGCTCCAGCCAGGGCGTGAGGAGCTCCGCTAGGCGCAGCAGGGTGGCCTTGCCCATCCGGAAGTGGGACCCCCACTCGGCCTCCCCCCAGTGGGCCTGGGCCCGCTCCCACCAGGCCTGGGGCCGCTCCGTGACCCATAGGCTCCGCGCTATGGGCATAGCCAGCAGCGCTGCCCGGCGGAGGGTCTGCGTTGCCCAGCGGAACCGCCTCGCGGCCCCTCGGAGCGCAGCGGGCCGGGTGAGGCTCCGGCAGGCGGCCAGCCACGCCCCCCAGGCCCGGCGCCGAGCCCTGAGCCGGGCACGGACTCTCCTGCGGGCCTGCTGGCCCCGGAGGCGCACGCCAGCCCGCAGGGCCAGGACATAGCGCAGGCGGACGGCCAGGTGCACCCTCTCGGTCAGGAGGCACAGCTGCTCAGTGTGGTCACGGTGCCACTCAGCCGCGAGCGCGAGGAACATCCAGTTCCCACCTGCCCTATCGCGCTCCATGGTGCTGGGGCCCCGGTGGGGGCTGGGAGCGCTTATGGCGGCCCGGTGCTGGTGGCTCCGCCCGGGGGTCGGCCTCGCGGGCCTGCGCGCGCCCTGTGCCGGTGCGTTCCGGCTGCTCCCGCCCCCAGCACCCCGGGCCCCCTCCCCTCGCTGTTTGTAGCGGGATGGCCTTGAAGGTGCGATTAGGCAGACAGAGAGCTCGCTGTTGTTCTCTGCAGCTGTGCCGGGCCCGCACCCCACGCCTCGCTCTGTTGTGCTACAATGTTGCGGTGCGGGCCCGTGTTCCCTGTCCCGGGGGCCGGGCCGAGCCTCTCCCGGCCCTGGGCAGTCTGTGTGCCCTCCGGGCTCCGTGTCCCATTCCCTGTTGTGCTGGACCATGGCTGGCTGCCCATCCATGGGGCTCCCGCTGTCCGGCCCCCAAGGGGCCCCCCATATCTGGGCCTTCCGCGAGACCATGTCTCTGTGCGACCTGTGGCACACCCCTGCCGTGCAGCTGCTCCTGGCCGGGCCGGGGAGCCGTGCAGGTGCCTACGAGAGCCTGAGCTCCGGGCTCCGTTACTTTGGCCATGTGGTGAGCGCCCGTGATTGCCGGCTGCATGCGGAGGCCCTGGGGCTGGCTCGTTTCCCCGAGGGGCGCATCCCGGAGGTGCTGTGCGCCCATGTGCCCTGGAGCGCCTCGGAGACCGTGTCAGCGCTGGTGGTGTGTGGTCTGGGCGCCTACTCGGAGTGCCTGGCCGAGGGTGGCCCTGCCTTGGCCGTGAGCTACTTCTCCTGTGTTCACGGGGCCCGTGGGTACCAGCGCACCCGTGGGGCGGCGTTCCAGCGGCTTCTGGAGCTGGGGCATCTTCCGTGGCCCCCTTCTGCTGCCTGCTGTGTGCCGGAGCCCTCCGCGGTGGAGATGTCATCCCTGTTGGCGGTGTGGGCGCGTGTGGATGTGCAGCTGGCCCTCACCATGCCCGATCCCTTCGAGGCCTACTACCTGATCGCCCACTACATGTCCTTGCAGGGGTACCGCCGGGGCATGCTGCACTGGCCCCACCTGGTCCACCGGGCGGGCCACCCGGGCCCTGGGGCCAGCGGGGCCCCCGGCAGCGGCCCGTGAGCCCCGCGTCGCTGGCCTGCCCCCCCCCGCGTGGTGCCCCCGTGTGGGCTCCCGCCCCGGCCCGGGGGGGGGCCTGGTCCCCGCTGGCCGCTCCCGACCTGCGGACCCCACCTCGGTGAGCTCCCGCCCGCCTCGCTGCTTGCTGCTGCCCCTGGCCGTGGTCCTGGGCCCCCTCCATCCCCGTGACTCCGTGGGTGCTGCCTGAGCGTCGCTGGTGCTGCGGAGGAGCACCGCTGGACCCGGCTGCCCTGCCTGTGCCAGCCTTTGACTGTGGGGCCCCCTTCCTCCTCCTCCTGGCGCCCCTCCGCCGGCCTCGCTGTGCTTTGGGGGCCCCCAACGTGCCTTGCTCCGGGGGTCCGCCCCCCCCCCCCGAGACTGCCTCTGTTCCTGTGGGGGCACCTCCTTGGACTGGACTGGACTGGGGTGGTGTGGGGGTGGGGGTTGCTGCTGTCTGTGCCTTGCCCCGTGGTGGTGCCCCCCCCTCCCTGCCGGTGTTCCGGGTGGGGTGTTCCGGGCGCCCCTTCCCCCCTTCCCGGCCTTTCCCTGGTGTGTGTGTGTGTGTGTGTGTGTGTGTGTGTGTGCCCGGGCGTGTGGCCGTGCATTGTGCCCCGCTGCGGGACCGCTGTGTGAGCCGGCTGTCAGCCTGTTCTCGCTCTTCCCCCCTCCCTTCCCATTTCCCTTGTGTGGGCGTTCCCTTGTGTGCCTTGTGGCTTCGTTTGCCCTCAGGCGGCCATGTCTGTGTCCCGCCCCTGCCCGGTGCCTTGTGGGGGTTTAGCGCCCGGCGGGGGTTCGGCTGCACGTCTGTTGTGCTGCCACAGCCCGCGATGGTGCGGCCCGGTTCCGGCCCGTGGTCCCGTTCCCGGCACGTCTGTTTGGGTCGTTTTCCAACCCCAGGGCGTGGTTGCGCTGTTCGCCCCCCCCTGGCGGTTCGCTGTGGTGAACCGGCCGCCCGTAACGTCTGAAAGTACCCAATGTGTCACATGACATGATCCCACCTGAATCCAGACTATCCATTTGAGGGCAGAGCTAAACCTTTCAAAAATGGCACATGAAATGGAATTTCCCATTGGTGTCACTTTGTCAAAGTAATACTTGCCCTGAACGGCAAATCCTAGCAGTTTAATATCCAAAGAGTGAGCAGAGCGGAGCCTGAACATTGCCTTGATGTCACTCTTGGTCATCAGTGCTTCTCTCCTGCAATCCCTGATTATGTCCACCACCTTGTCAAATGATGCACAGTGTACCAAACAAAGCTCAGGTGTGATGGTGTCATTCACAGATTCTCCCCAAGAATAAGAGAGGTGGTTATTAGCCTGAACTCTCCCTCAGCCTTTTTCAGCACAAAACTCTGAAGGAAGATGCTAAGGGATGGCACCAGAATAATGTCAAATGGACCTACCATACCCTCTTCAATTTTCTTTTTAATCTTCTGCTCCACCATCCACTTGAAGCCCTGCATGGATTTAAAGTTGGATATATGCTTCTTTATATGCTTCTTTAACCCTACCAATGGAATCCAAAACCAGATCTGAATCCTGAAACAACATAACTTGCCTCCTCTGTCTGGTTAATCCCACAGACACCTCTCTTTAACTTCAATATCATGCTTGAAGTTCCATTACTTTGTAAGGGAATTAATTTGTAAAGTGCCAGGTACATTGTTGGCACTATATAAATGCTTAATAATAAATAATAATAATAATAATAATAATAATAATAATAATAATAATAAATAAAAGCTTGAATAGCGTTGGGGTCTTTTCCCACAGCTGCAGCTGCCTGACCTGCTAAAGCCCCTTTTTGAAGGCCTGAATGTCATTGGCATCTTCCATTTGGGAGATCCCCTTTCTCTTAAAGGAATTTGACATTGGGTGATGCCACTCAACTGCAGGCAGGAATGGCGAAACTTGCAGTACAAATGAAAGCAATGGCCTTCATTACTGTAGTACCAACATGACAATACCTGCTGACTTTCCCTTCCAGAATACTGCCTGTCTGCCTCCTGCTCATAGTCGCTATGACCGCTATAGGTTCTGTGTAGGTCCCTATCTTGCATGCACTTCAGCCAAAAGTCTTGTGCATACACATCCCACCTTAAGCTTCAGATATGACTAAACTCTGGTATAAGGCTTGGTCTACCTTAGCCACCCTAAACTCCCAGCCAATACGTGGGCATGCCAGATGATGTCATAGTATTTCCAAAGGGCAGAAGCAGTCTCAGAATACATTTGTAATACCACCCTGCATAAACTCTATAAGCAGATTCCCAATTCATCTAATTTTTGTCAGCCTTAATCCTCCTTGCTGGCTTGATTCTCGAGGACTCACTCTTATTACCAGGGTTCAGAATAGGACCTCTAAAAATGTGAAAATGTCAATATATTCCCTGCATCATATCTTTTCCCTAGTGGCTTGTAACAATTGAGCCTCTATGGCCTCTATGCGCACAGAGACCTCATCATATTCCTCCTGTAACAGGGGAAACACCTTCCTGGGCATAGGTGGTGACCTCAGGGTTGCATAGTCCCCCAATGTACGTAGAAGCCACATTGTGTGTGGGTCCGATGCTCAGTGGGGTAGAGCTTGGCTGGAAGCTCCCCACTGTCCAGTGCCCACCTGAACCCTGACTACTCCTAGCCACTGGCAGCTCCTGTGGGCACCACACGTCACCCAGCCACACTAACCTAAAGGGATCCTATTGGGCCATAGGGGTATCAACCCGCACCAATTTGCAGGTATGGGTTGATACAGATATGATTTTTCCCCCGGATTTAATTATGGTTATGGTTACAGTATAGACCCATAATTAAATCCTCCCAAAAATCTGTTACCCCCACCCTTATGGCTTGTCTTTCTCACCCATCAATCCTTGGGGCCCTGGTATGGAACTTACTACTTACCAGTCTCGGGGTGGATTTGATTGAAGGTCTGGTGGGCTTCCACTTGATTGAAGGTCTGGGTGTGTGTGTGTCACCCTGTGTGGAGGAGTCCCCCTGGTAGGCTCCCTCAACATCGTACACTGTGGAGGTCCCTGCTCCATAGCATACATGTGAAAAATGGTGGCTGGGGCCATTCTGTGCATGTGCAGCCCTTTTTCAGAACTGTGTCAGTGCCATTTTGAAAAAGGACAGCTAGTCTGTGCATGTGAAAATTGGTCACCCCATTCGAACAATAGGATTTGGTTTTGGTGTTCTAATGTAGTTGTGGTCTACATTGTTAACTCACTTTCCTCCGTACTAGTAAGTAACAGCAGTCTGCAAAATTATGGATTTGCTGTTACAGACCCTGGTTTCCCACACACCCATGGGGCCCTAGTATGGTACTTACCAGCCTCAGGGTGAGATTGATTGCAAGCTGGGTGGGTTGCTCCATGATTTTACCCTGTGAGAAAATATTGAAAATTTATTTATTTATTTCAATGATTTTTACCCCGCACCCTCCTGTAACCAGCTCGGGGCGGTTTCCAACAATTCCAGTTCAAAAATACATAAATACATTATAAAAACAGTTTAAAACGATCAACCGTAATTAAAACAGGGCACGAAGGTTAAAACAATAAAATGGGGGGAGGGGGGGGAACCATAGCCCTAACCCACCCCCCCACCTCCAAAGACTTGGGTGAACAGCCAGGTCTTACAACACCGCCGGAATGACAATAGGCTGGTGGGCTTCCTCCGGAAGGGAGTTCCAAAGGCATGGCCCGGCCACCGAGAATGCCCACTCCATTGTGGCCCCCCGCTTTATGCAGGAAACCTCCAAGAAGGCACCCCCAGCCAACTGCAGGAGCCGCCCTGGGGCATGGAGGGCGAGGCAGTCCCTGAGGTATGAGGGGCCTAGACCATAAAGGGCTTTGTAAACCAACACCAACACCTTGAACCTGGCTCGGCACGCTATTGGCAGCCAGTGCAGAATCTGGAGCACAGGTGTAATATGCTCCCGATGGCCGGTCCCCATAAGGAGACGAGCCGCCGCATTCTGTGCTACCTGCAGCCTCCGAATCAGGAACAAGGGAAGTCCCATGTAGAGTGTATTACAGTAGTCCAGCCTCGAGGTGAAGAAGGCATGGATGAGGGAGGCCAGGTCCAGGCTGGAGATGAACGGACGCAGCCTACGCACCAGATACAACTGGCGGAAGGCAGCCTTAGCGACTGCCTCCACCTGTCGCTCCAGGCACAGATCTGCATCCAATATCACCTCCAGACTCTGGACCTGCTGAGCTATGGGAGGGCGAACCCCCCCGATCTGGGGGGCCACTACCTCCCTCACTCTCCCCACCAACATCACCTCCATCTTATTGGGGTTGAGCTTCAGTCTGCTCAGCCGCATCCATTCTGTCATGTCCTCCAAACATTGGGATAGCATTGAGACAGCAGGGTCTGGGTCAGTTGAAAAGGAGAGGTACAGCTGAGTATCATCAGCATATTGGTGACACCGCACCCTGAGCCCCCTCACGACCTCCCCCAAGGGCTGCATATACACATTAAATAATAACGGAGACAGAATGGAACCCTGCGGAATGTCGCATGATAAGGCGCGGGGGCACGATGTCTAATCCCCCAGCACCACCCGCTGGCTTCTCCCCGAGAGGAATGAACGGAACCATTCAAGAACGATCCCGCCCAGACCCCCCAGGTCACGCAGTCGTCTCACTAGCAGCCCATGGTCCACGGTGTCAAAAGCGGCCAAGAGATCTAGCAGGATGAGAAATGTTGAACATCCTGCATCCATCTCCCGGCGGAGGTCATCTACCAAGGCCACCAACGCTGTCTCAGTGCCATAACTGGGGCGGAACCCAGATTGAAAAGGGTCTAGGAAACCGATGCTGTCCAGATGCGCCTGGAGCTGGAGTGCCACTGCCTGCTCAATAACCTTCCCTAAAAAGGGAAGGTTAGAGACAGGTCGGTAGCTGGCAAGCGCATCCACGTCCAAAATGTTTTTTCAGCAGGGGGCATACCACAGCCTCCTTGAGACAAGGCGACAGCCTCCCCTGATGCAAGGACGCGTTCACTACCCTCACCAACACCGTCCCCAACGTCTCCCTGGAAACTTTTACTAACCAGGACGGGCACGGATCAAGTTCACAACAAGTGGCCCTCACAGACCCCAAAATGTCCGCCGCATCAGCCGGCATCACTTCCTGAAATCCCCCCACAAAGCTGGACCAGACGGGACCTCCGTCCCCTCATGCTCTTCCCCTACTGCCCTAATCCAATGTCAAAGTCAGTCTGAATCCGAGCAATCTTGTCTGCGAAGTAGTTGACAAACTCCTCACAGCGGGCTTGGGACATGTCCCCATCCAGGCGGAGGGCGGCCGGACTAACCAGCCCCCGCACCACCCAGAACAGCTCCGCCGGGCGTGACTTCACAGATGCTATGAGGACAGCCTCTTGTCGAGATTTGGGCCTCTTGTCGAGATTTTCCTGGTCAAGAAACTTGCAAGAATTGGACATCCTTGCCACCATTCTTGTGAGTTTTTTAAAATCCTCAAAATACCCTAAGAAACTTCTGAGCATGTGAAAAATGGCCACCAGGGCCTGTGCATGTGTGGTCCTTTCCCAAGATGGTGCGGACTGCATAGGTACCATTTTGAAAAAGGGCAGCTGGTCTGCATCTGTGCAGAACCAGATACCCTTTTCCAAAATGGTGCTGACATGGCCTGTGATGTCTTGAAAAGTGGTTACACATGCATAGAATGCCTCTGACATCCATTTTGCACATGCTCAGAGTGGTTTTTAAGATCTTTAAAGGTTTTCAGGAATCTCATGAGGTTCTCAAAAACTTCAGCGAGATCTCGCTAGGGTTGCAGAATTCTCGTGACATTTTTGCGTGAATAAATTATATTCTCATTTCAGCCCTGGTTAAGAAGCATTTCCCTGTTTGATGGATGTTTTTCTTGTTGAAAATTTTACATACCAGGAAAATAGATAGGAGGGCAGCAGGATGTCACAAATGAGTCATATATAGATAACATCCCTGCATGAATAGAGTAGAGAGTTCCAAAATGATTCTTTAATAATAAAAAAACCCTAACATCCTAAATCAAGAAAAGCAAAGTAACAGTGAAAGATTATCTGTGAGAGCTGCTGATGTCAGTTAACATGAGTACATTTTTTACAGGATGAATTTAAAAAAAACAACAACCAAAGACTAAGGAATGTGAAACAGAGCCTAATAATCTACTTGCCCCCTTAGGAGACCTTATCAGGATGATACAGCTTTTACCTCAGCCACTATTATACAGTGAGCAACAGATATAAGTGATGGTGAGTTCAGAAATAAATTTCTGAAGTGAATACTCACTCAAAGTATCATGGGATTTACTATGTAAATACCTAACTCTGTTGCAGGGATAGCAGGTTTACTCTTGCAAAGCTACAAAAATGCATTTTTCCCTTCTTAGAGTTCATCAGTATGGTTTAGATGTTTCATGGGCGTATCCGTAAATGATCCAGAGAATCACATAAAACTATTACCTAATCAAAATGCAAAATGCATTGATGTGTGATGTAATTAAGCAAAAAGTTTGAATGTGCTCATTAAATAGGAATTGAAAATAGATAAGACTTTAGGGTCAAGTACTTCAGCATCCAAGTCAATGCAGTAGTCTAATCTAGTACAGATGCAATTGTTTTCTTAACAATGTAATGATATCTTATGAAGTCAGAAAAGGTTTAATCACTGTAAGAATGCTCCTCTAACTACAGCTGCTTGACAGAGTCTCAGGACATTGGGATAATGTTTTCTAGGTATGTTATCTTGTGTAAGCAGTATCAGACCCATTGGGATAAATTGAGGGTCCCTGTACATCCTGGTAGCAAGGGAGACAAGAGGAGGCTCTACCACCTGTCCTACATTATAATTTTGAAATACGTTTATCAAAATCATGTTGATACTTCATGTACACATACTACTTGTAATTATTATTTTACGCACTACATTTTCAGGTATTTTATTAAAGTAAATTATTTCATAATTTTTGGGAGGCCCATGAGCTTGCATGCTCAGTACTACTGTGCCCTTTCCACTCTCCCCTTTCTTGTTAGGCTGGCAAACATATTTTACAATACCATATTGTGCAAGTATATTTAAAATGTTGTGAAATATATTTTTTTCTCTTTGACTAGGATTACTTGATATTTTTCCAGATAAAAATAGTGTATTATGATTGTTAAAAACCTGAGAAATATTGCCACCAAAGAGGGAAAATGAGGAGATATATATTTGAAAGAAAAGGAGAAACATCATCAAGCCTTCATACTACATGAAGTGTACTGAATAGTATTTATTTTCAAAATTAAAACATGAGATTACTAATACAGAAAACACTTTTAAAAAATCATTAAGGTTTAGGAATGAAAAAATATAACATGGACATTAATGTTGAAGTCCTTTAATCTTGGTAGCATTTCATAAAGAAGAATTAAGAGGCAGTCTTTTCAACACTTTGCTCCAAACTGTTCATCCTTTACTTGGTTTGATGAAGAATGAATTGTAGTTCTGTAGCTTGTGTGGGATTACTCACCAGAGGAATTATCTATTCCTTTTGAGTAGCCTTGCTCTTAAATTTAAAACAAAGCTTTGACCAGAAGGAACTAAAAAGCTCTTCAAGACTGTAGTATATTCAGGTGTGTTACCTCAGTTGAAATTTACAGTTAGTTCTGCCTGATTCTTATTTCTGAATCAAAAAGGGCTGCATTAAATAATTAAAACTAATGATGCAATAGTACGTAACATGTAGATTGTGGTTCATTTATTCTGTACTTTTATTTATTTTAAAATCTCAGAACAAGAGACTTGTCTCTCCATCTGTTCTGGTTCTTATACTATACTCATTGCTAGTGTATTAAATCACCTATGTTTGCAAAGCTCAATAATAATTTGTCTACATCATAAAATCACTGTGCATTGAAAAATTATTGACAGTATCTGCCCTGGGGAAGTCAAGATCCACTAGTAGAATAGCAAGGGTTACTGTAGGTTAGACCTGTTAGTGCATTGGCAGAGCAATAAGAGGGGAAGCAAGACTTGTGCATGTCTTCTTGGATGAATCCAGGCTGAAAGATCAGTCTATGATAGTGAAAGAAATGGAGAGCATGTTGTTTCAAGAATTTTCTTCCAGACTAACCTATCCCTAGTCTATACATATATTGGCTATGATTCTTTGGGCATTGTAACTTTTTACCTCATCACAGGAAGCTCTCTCCCTGTACAGGGGATCCTCTGGTGGCATACAGCTGTTGTAATGACATTAATCCATTCCCCTACCCTCTGATGTACAGTGAGTTTAGATGGGGAAATGGGAGCATTATAGGGCCACAGTTGTGGCCCTATAGTTAAGGCAGTAGCAAACTCTCATTGAATAGAGCCTATGCTATTAAATGGGAGTCAGTAGAGCAAAAACGTCTAGTTGGTGACCATTCTAGCTTTCCTCCAGCAACACATGTGTTCTGTGATTACAAGCAATGAAGGGGAGACCAGGGGTGGGGTGGGGGCTACAAACAATGAAGGGGAGTCCAAAGGCGGGGTGGGGGCTGAAGGTGGGGGTCCCCATCCCTGCCTCTGCCTGCTAGTAGTGCTGCAGCAGAAGCAGCAGAACACCAATGGAAGTGGGAGATAAAACAATGTTTACAAACAACTCCCAATTTGAGTGATCAGAAGGTTGTTGTCTTGTAAAGAAGGTTCTTCGAGATGGTTCTCAACAGTCTCACAACTGTGTTGTTCATGCTCATTCTATTAAAAGAATAGACAATGTGATGGTCTCGAGCTCCTCTAGTATAAAAAGCACTCTCCCCCTCAGAATGACAGTTCCTTCCAACCCTTTCTAGAAATANCTACTTTGTAATGAAAGTTCTTCGAGATGGCACCTAACAGTCTCATAACTGGATTGTGCACACTCACCCTATTCAAATAATAGCCACATGATGGTCTCGAGCTCCTCTAGTATAAAAAGCACTCTCCCCCTCAGAATGACAGTTCCTTCCAACCCTTTCTAGAAATATAAGAAAATTCCATGCGGGATTGGAAAGGTGAGTATTGTGAGACTGTTTGGAGCCATTTTGAAGAACCTTCTTTACAAGGCAGCAACCTTCTGTTCTTCTTTGAGTGGCTCATCACAGGCTGTTCTTAAACAGCTCCGCCAGGTGGTGTGTCCATGGGCACACCGGTGGATAGACGGAGCATGCACATGGCCGCACATGAATCCCCACTCACCCCCCACTCATCTGCACCCACAGAGCAACCGCTGTTTTCCCCCAAAACTTAACTGAAATTAAACTGTATACATTCCTCATCATGTATAAGTATTGTTCAGTCACCATACCACACATATGTAGCTTAATTTCAGTTGTCATCTTTTTTTTAATTAATTAATAAGAAAAGGAAAATGTACAGATTGGTCTGATATTTAATAAAGCTACCTTAACATATAATTTACTGTCATGTTAATATTTGAGTATAATTTGTAATGCCGCCTTAACAAGTTTCTTAAACTGAAGGTTTTTGTCTAGGTAATAGTTAAGATGAACAGCTAGCTGCTGTTGGTGGGTAGTACAACTTATGAAACATATATTGTGGGAAGGAAGGCAAGATGAAGTAATATGGGTTGAAACTTGCCACAATTGTTATGGACCTCTGACAACAAAGTACAGTGCAGGGGCACCCATGTCAATCTCCAACAAAAGAAGCTTATTCCAATGCAGTTCACTTTCTAGCACCATTCGGAATGCCATTCAAGTTCAAGGCCATTTCCTTTCCATGGCAGTGGAAGAAGACCATAAATGGATATGGGCCTGTAACCAAGCCCTATGGGTAAAAAAAATGTCCAATGGAACCAGTGGAAGGGTTTGTTTCTTTCACAAGTCCTTACACAAACATGAATTATGACACCCTCAGCCAGGTGCTTCGAATAAATGAACAAACATGAAGTCACTCCCTTTATAATCCAAGCAGCCCTGCTGGACTGTTCCTGTAATTGCAATATTTAGAAAGACTGTTCACCGAGTTATTTCACTACCCAAACCCTTGTACTTGCTCCCTGTAAACTCTCTCTAAACTCCTAGCTCATTTCATACTTTTCAGTCTTACTACTGCTCCAAGCTCTCTTATACTCCTACTGTTGTCTTTGCTGAACCTTCAGCTACCTTCATTGCAGTGAGCCCCGTTCAGGCTCCCAGCTTCATTCCATGATATCCCGAGTCTTTTGCTCCTTCAAAAGCTCCCAGGTAGGGCTGAAACTCGGTCCTCAGAAAACTTCGGGATCCACCAGGGATTCTGGTCCTCAGTTCTGAATTTACGAAGCCCAAAGTTCTGAGTACCATGGCTGGTCCCTGGAAAACTTCAAAAAACTTCAAAAGCCCTCATCGAGTGGCGGCACTAATGCACGTGTGGAATGATCCAGAAAGGTTGACCCCCTAGCCACTAGAAAATGAACCTTGGTGCCATATTTGGTAGGAGGGATGTATGGGAGGGGGAAGTTAAGTGATTAATGTCAGATGGCAAGTTTTGATAGGCTGGCAGGGGCAAAATAAAAGTCGCTGCACAGGCATTTTCCATTCTCTTTGGTGAATTTGACTGTATGCGCCACACTGATGATCTATAAGTAATCGACTTTGATAAGGGAGGGGTGCCTTGCCTGGCCTGGCCATAGGGGCAATGCTGGGGGATGGGTGTTAGTTGTTTCCCATGCCATGCCATGGTTATTTATTTATTTTTTTAAAAAAATAAGTGGGTGCCACACCGATGCTGCCTGCTGCTTGGCAGGCACCATGGAGGTCAGAGGGATCTCAGTCTTGCTCTACTGCCCCTGACCTGGGCTGTCCAAGTAACCAGTGCCACACCAATGCCATATCTTTTTAAAAAATAAGCAGGTGCCACTGCTGCCTGCTTGCACTTTTTGGCACGATGGTGGCCAGAGGAATCTGTCTAAGAAGCACCTGAACTTTCCATATAACTAGGGGAAATGCCAGGGGTTGCCACCAGTGCCAAATATGCATAAAGTTTGGGTGCTGCCTGCTGCTACTTGCACTGCCCGTTGGAAAGTTGGCAGCACCTTATAGGACATGTTTGGCATAATGATTTTAAAGTGGGTGCACTGCTGATGGTGGGCCATGTTGTAGGTACACTACTGCTGGGGTTTGGGGGGGGGGGATTTCTGCCTGCAGTTGCACTTTTGTGGTGGGTTTGTCTTCTTGAGTGATTGCCCCACTTTTGTTAGCCTGCTCTTCTGGGCAGTTCTTGGTTCGCAATGCCTAATGATTTTAAAGTGGGTGTTCTCACTGTTGATGGTGGGCCATGCTGTGGGTACACTACTGGTGGGTTGGATTTATGCTTGCAGTTGCCCTTTTGTGGTGGGATTCTCTTCTTGTGTGATTGTTACACTCTTGCTAGCCTGATTTTCTGGGCACTTCTTGGTTGACAAATGCATAATGGTTTTAAAAGGAGGTGCAGGACTGATGGTGGGGCAAGCTGTGGGTACATCACTGCTGGGGTGGATTTCTGTCTGTAATTGCAGTCTTGTGGGTTTGTCTTCTTGAACAATTGCCCCACTCTTGCTAGCCTGATTTTCTGGGTACTTCTAGGCTGGCATAATGATTTTAAATGGGGTTCACTCTGCACTGAGTAGTTCGGGTTTCCATGACTCTGAGTTCTGAAGTTCCAAGTTCTGAAGTTTTCTGAGGTTCATAGTTTTTATTTATTTTATTTATTTTTATTTATTTTATCAATTTATATCCCGCCCCTCCTGAAAACAGCTCAAGGCGGCTAACAATTTTAAAAATATAAAAATACAGTCATAAAAATATTTTTTAAACACTCATAAAATCACAACAATTAAAACACGGCTAGGGTAACACTAAAACAATTGATACAATAAATAAAGGTGGAGGGAGATAAAAAACCCTAACCCCCCTCTCCCCCTCCCCAAAGGCCTGGGTGAACAGCCAGGTCTTGCAAATTCACCAGAATGGTAAAAGGCTTGGGGCCAGGCGAGCTTCCTCCAGGAGGGAATTCTAAAGGTGCAGCGTGGCCACCAAGAATGCCCTCTCCATTGCTTAACACCGGGGACCTCCAAGAAGGCACCCCCAGCAGACCGAAGGAGCCCCTGTGGGGCGCGGAGGGCAAGGCGGTCCCTGAGATACAAGGGGCCCAGACTGTGAAGGGCCGTATAGATTAACACCAATACCTTGAATCTGGCTCGGCATGCTATAGGCATCCAGTGCAGAGTCTGGAGCACAGGTGTTATGTGCTCCCAACGGCACATCCCCAACAGGAGCCAGGTCGCCGCATTCTGCACTAGCTGCAGTCTCTGCACCAGGAACAAGGGCAGCCCCACGTAGAGCGTGTTGCAGTAGTCCAGCCTCGAGGTGACGAAGGCATGGATGAGGGAGGCCAGGTCCAGGCCAGAGACATACGGCCGCAGCCTCTGCACCAGATATAACTGATGGAAAGCGGTCTTCACCACGACCTCCACCTGTCACTCCAGGCAGAGATCTGTGTCCAATATCACCCCCAGACTCTGAACCTGCTGAGCTATAGGAGGGAGAACCTCCGCCCAATCAGGGAGGCCGACACGTCCCTTGCTCTCCCCACCAGCATCACCTCCATCTTATCGGGGTTGAGCTTCAGTCTGCTCTGCCACATCCATTCTGCCACGGACTCCAGACACTGGGACAGCAACGAGACAGCCCAACCACCCCCCATTGTCCATGGAGGCCCTGAACAGATGTGACGGGACCAGGACCGTGGCAGGGAACTGGGCTGTCAGATCACGGGCCGGGGTAGTGCAACAGATGTGATGCCGATACCTGGCTGTGGTCAAAACACCCAGAAGGCACCGGGGAGGGGTGGGAGGCAGACATGGCTGACTGATGGCAAACAAAGCCAAAAGTGCCCACAGGGAATGCCCACACAAGGGAAATGGGAAGGGAGGGGAAAGAGGGAGAAGAGCCGCCAGGGCAGCTCACACAACAGGCACAGGGAAAATGAGGTCACAGTGGAACACACCACACACACACACGGGTGCACACACACCTGCATGGGAAAGGAAGAGAAGGGGGGACACGGAGGGACATACAGCACACATGGCACAATGGGCACAGGGGGGAGAGAAGGGGAGGTGGGGACAGGGAGAGGGGGCTGGCCCAGGGGCCAGGGCAGAACAAGGGGAATGGCAAACCAAACCCCCACAACAGCACAGCCCACACTGGCACCTCCACAGCAACATAGGCAGTCCTGGAATGGGGGGGACCCCAGGGGCACAGCACAGTCACAGGGGGAGGCCACATGGACAGGGGAGCAGTCCAGGAGGAAGCCAGGGATCCCACGCGATGGCTAGGATGCGATGGATGGCAAGGAGGTGAGATGGAGATGAGGAACAGGGCAGCCGGTCCAGTATGACACTTCACCACCACCCCCGGGAGGGCTCCCGGAGCCCCAGTCCAGGGGTCTCAAAACCCTATGGTCACACAGGCACCGGGGGGGGGGGGGAGGCAGGCACAGAAGGAAGCAAGGCTGGAGCATGAAGGACAGTGGCACCCGGACCGCCGAGGGCTGGCACACAGTTCAGGACAGAGCCACAGGAGAAGGCAGTCATGGAGGGGAACACCTGTTGCAGAGGTGGGTGGGGTGGGTGTGGATGGGGCCCAGAGCCACAGGCAGGGTCATCAGAACCCCAAGAAACAGTCAGAACAGCAGCGAGCCAGGAACATCAGGGCGGGAAGGGGTAGTGACCCACGGTGCCAGGGTGGAGCTGGGAGTGCACACCAGGGCCAGTATCCAGGGACCGGAAGGTACGGGGGGCCTCACAGTCAGCTGCAGGGGCCCAAGAAGGGGCCCGGGGCAGGGTGGTCCGCCAGGTGCATGAAGCGTGGCCACTGAAGCATGCCCCGATGGAAGTCAAGCTCAGACATGTGGTGGGCAACCAGGTAGTAAGCCTCGAAGGGATCCTGGGTGGAGAGCCCCACCTGCACATCAGATAGGGACCACACACCAGCCAGCACCACCACCTCCACTTCAGAGGGCTCCAACAAGCCATAGTCTGCAGGTGGGGGCCACGGAAGATGACCAAACTCCAACAGGTAGTGATAGATCGCACCGCGGGACCACTGGTAACCTTGAGCCCCGTGAACACAGCCAAAGGAGGACACAGCCAGAGAAGGGCCCCCCTCCACCAGACAGGCCATGTAGCCAGACAGGCTGCACACAGAGAGGGTGGACACGGTCTCTGCCGCCGACCACCCCACATGTGAGCACCTCATCTCCGGGATGCGCCCATCAGGAAAAGGACACAGGCCCAGTGCCTCTGCATGCATCTGGCAATCGCGGGTGCTCACCACATGGCCATAGTACTACAGCCTGGAGCTGGTCAGGGGGGAAGCCAGGGCGACCTGGGGCCCCGAACCTGGTTGACAGGGCGCGACCGGGTGGCAGGACAACACCGGTCCCAACCTACAACAGGTGTGGCCCCAACCCACCCAGGGCACCGGTCACCATGGAACTGGGCCAGTTGGGTGCCTGCAGGATGCACCTAGTCGTGTGCACGGAGTGGTACCGCTCGCACACGGGCCTCCTGCACATCCAGACTGCAGAGGTGCACCTGGCCACGTGACTGCACGTGTGCATGGCCAGGAGTGCTGCAAGAGCCCGGAGAGCCCTCCACAGGCACAGGTGCTCCCTGGCCCACCTCAGGGCCCAGCAGGTGTCCGGGCAGCTCGACAGGCCCTTGTCCATGCCCAGGGCTGGGCTGCGGCACTCCGCGAGGTGTCCAGCCAGCTCCAGTGGCAGAGGGAGACCATAGGGCATGCTTCCCTGATTGCAATGCCCATTGACCAGCGGGTATGGGTCACAGAGTGGGCACAGGGGTGGTGGGTCAGGGCACTAGCGCAATGGGACGAGGCCGCCTAGAGAGCACACTTTCAGTTGGACAGACGTGTCTTCCTGCGACTCATGGAACTGTTGGCACCATGGCTGGAGCTGCAGGCCACCCCCATGTGGGCCCCCATACCCATGTTCCAAAGGGTTGCCATCAGAGTCTGGGCCCTCGCAACACCGGACTCCTGCCACTCCGTCTCACAGCACTTTGGCGTTGGGGTGAGCAACATTGCCAGGAACCTGCGGGATGTGTGTGAGGCGGTGGAGGGTGTGCTCCTGAACCAAGCGATCCAGCTGGTGGACCAGGAGGCTGTGATGGCCGGCTTCGCGGATGGGGGATTCCCCAACTGCATGGGCACCATGGACAGCACCCACATAGCGATCCTGCATCCATCTGCTGGGGAGGCCTCGGAATATGTCAACCGACACGGGTACCGCTCCCTGCAGCTGCAGGCGGTCGTGGACCACTGGGGTTGGTTCATAGACATTTACATGGGCCACTCTGGTCGCAGTCACGATGCCCAGATCATGACCATTTTGCCCTTCTATGCCTGGATCTACTGCAGAGACTTCACGGACATGGGGATGACCCAGATCGAGGGGGTGATGATGCCCCCCTGCATCCTGGGGGACCCAGCCTACCCACTTACCCACTGGCTGATGAAAGTGTATCCAGTCACCAGGAACACTGTGGAGGCGCTCTTCAATACTCACCTGTGTGCAAGCTGGACTGTAGTCGAGGGGGTCTTCGGGGCCCTCAAGCAGCACTGAAGGAGCCTTGCGGGCCACCTGGACTACATGGTGGAGACCTCTGCCCTCGTCATAGGAGCCTGCTGTGTGCTGCACAACGTGTGCAAGACTGAGGGGCTGCCCTCGACTACCCCATGCCCCGGTGCCCTCCTGGCCCCGTGCCTCTCTATGTGAACGCAGAGAACCCACAGGAGTACTGATACACAATGTGGATCCGTGCCGCCCTGACGAGGTGGATCAGCTGGGAAGCCAAGGGCTGAGGCCGCGCACACACACCCCACCACTCCAGGGTCCCCAGCAGCACCCTGGCTGTGCCCCTACACACCTCTATGCCCCTGACCCTGGGCCCACAAACAGACATACAGATGGGACTATGTTTCCCATGCATTTATTGTTTCACCCTTCTACACGTGCTCCCACCACCTCTCCCTCTCCCCACCCCCCAGTGTGTCCCCACCCCTCAGGTCGCCCTCCCCCTTCCCCCCTCATATTCGGGGCTGCTGCCGTGGCCGCCCAATGGGCACCATGAAGCTCTGGGAGCTCCCCCCCTGCTGTCTGTGTCCCCAACGGTGTCCTGGGAGGCCTCAGTGTCCTGAGGGTCGGGCTGTGGTGGGAGGTCGGGTAGGCCCAGGGCCGGAGGGCCCCCCTGGGCAGCTGCTCCCTCTGGAGGCCTACAGGGACCAGTAGGCAGAAGCACGACCCCAGCGAGCATGGCGGAGGTTGGGGCAGTGGAGGTGGGGGCACCGAGGGACCCAGCATTGGACCTGGGGCAGGCAGGTTGCCTGGTGGGGCGGCTGCCATGACATAGGCACTCATAGTACTCAATTGCAGGAGCCGTGATGCGCCTATGTCATGGGACCAGTCCATCTTTGCTGAGTGCTCCCTGACCATCTGATCTATGGCCTGTTCCAGCCGCCCGAATGCCTCCACCTGCCTGCTGTGCTCCTGATGCTCCCGCCTCCGTTCAAGGTGCACCTCCGCCTGGAGCCTCCGGTCCCTGGCCTCCGCCTGCTGCATGGCCCTTTTGTTGGCCACCTCCATGCGGTCGATGGTTTCAATCATCCACTTGCCCTGCTCTGTGGTGGAATGAACAATATCCTCTGCCTGCTCCTCCATGCGTCACCGTACCCATGCCTGGTGCTCCCTCATCCATTAGGTCAGGGGCATGGTTCCGCCTTGCTGATCGCTGGCGTGTCAACCTGTTGGAGTGCATGGTAGGGAATGGATAGCCATTCCAGCCTCCTGCCCCCCATCAGGATGGCGGCTGGTGCCCTCCCCCAGCTGCTCCCTGCGGCTGGCCCCAACCCAGGGTCCGGCTTCCCCGGCCAGGGTCACTGGGTCTACCTTCCCCCCCATGAAGTGTTTCCTCACCTGGGGCCTCTGGTTGCTCCTGGGTCTGCTCACCTCCATTCCCCTCACCAGGCTGTCACAGGTGCCGGGGCGTGCTGTGACCTCTGAAAAAATGGGGATGGGTGGGTGGGAGTGGGCTGCCTGTGTCCCCTGGTAGTCCCCTGGGCCCATTCCTAGGGGTCTGGGGCATAGGGGGGGAGTTTCTGAGGGTGGGTCTGTGACCCGTGTGCCCCAGTCCCCTCCAGGTCCTTCCCCCCAGTCTGGGTCCCATCCCACCTGCTTGCTTACCCTCTATGTCAGTCTCTGAGCCCTCCAAGGCTGGCCCCTTGGTGTGGCTGAGGTTCCCCTGTGTCCACTGGCTGATGATGACCAGGGTGCCTGCCTCGGATCCTCCAGCTTCATAACTGGCGGGGGCTCTGGGGGCTGGCGTGTGAGGGGGGCCTGCTGGTCCCTGAGGTCCCAGGGCATTCTTCTCAGGGGAGGCACTAATGGAGCTGGTGTCTTCCCTGGGGGCAGTGAGGTGAGGGGGTACCTTGACCTGTTCCCTGCCCTGGACCACAGTGCTCCCCACGAGGCGTGGGGTGACTATTGAGCCCTTCATGTGTAGGATGCGATCCAGGGCTTCGTAGTAGGGGGCGGTCCAGGCTCCATGTCCGGACCTCCTGTTGTTGTCCTTATGGCCTTGCATCCCCTCTTCAGCTCCTTGACCTTCAACCAGCACTGGGCCACTGTCCTGTGATGCCCTGCTGCCTCCATTTCCTGCATGATCTCCTTGAAGACGTGTTCATTCCATTGGTTGACTGCCAGCTCCAGCTGGTGCTCCAGGGTCCCCCAGATCTGGATAAAGTCCTGGGTTTCCCTGTGCCCACATTGCCCCCCTCGATGGTACGGCTTTCTCCCGCGGGCATCCTCTGGGTCACGGTCTTCCCCCTCCTCCTTCTGCTCCTCCACCTGCCCTCCGGTCATCTCCTCTGGGGGCTCAGGCTCTTGGGCCCATTTACATGTCTGTAGGTCATGAGGAAGGGGTTGGTTACCGGGTTGCCATAGCCCTGTGTCTCTCCCTCATTCCCCCACTGCTGGCCCGCCCACCTGCCTTGGTGCCCCTGCCACCCCCTTCAGTCCCCTTACCCATTTCTGGGGTGCCTCGTCCCCCAGGCCAGCAGCAGGCACCCGGTTGGTTTATCCTGGCTCCTGCTGCTGCTGCTGCTGCTGCTGTTGTCCCTCCACCGCCTCCAGGTGCAGCACAACCACCTCCTCCTCCGCCTGCGCCTCCATCACCTCCTCCTCCCCTGCTCTCCTCTCCCTTCTACCTTGCTCCATCCTGCCATGTCCCCCTGCTGATTTGTGCCCTTTAAATCTCCCTCCCCGGCCTGTGTTGTTGCTTGTTGCCTGGCAGCAATACTGCATGCTTTGTCCCCAGTTGTGAATCATTCCTCTTGATTCCTGCTGGTGGCTGCCGTCCAGGCATTACTTTTTTTTGTTTCCCGGTGGAAATCACTTTGACCATGCTTTCGGAGATGGTACGGGTCAGAGCTCTGGAAGCATGGTTAATTTTGATCCCTAGTTGGGATTGACTGTGGTGAACATCTGGCGCCCATGGAAACAGAGTATGTTTTCAGACGTGACGGGGCTGGTTGTCCCCGTCACGAAATCAATCTATTGATCCCCCACCGGGATGACCCCGTCATGCCGTAACAGATGTGCTGGGGATCCCAGTGGGGAATCGGGGAGGGGGCGGGGCCATGCGGCACAACGTGCGGCCGCACGGCCCCACCCCTTCCACGCTCCCCGCCACCCACCCTCTGGGGAGACAGGCGGGCGGTGGGGCCAATTCTGCCGCAGCGTCTGGCCAAATTCGCCACGGCCTAGCCTCCCGCTGGTGAGTCTGGGCCGTGGCGACCGACCAGACGTTACTTTTCTTTGATCCCCACCGGGATTTATTTTCACCATGCTTCCCGGGGAATTGGTGCGACTAGCCCAGGAAGCGTGGCGAACATCTGGCGGCCGCCAAACAGACGTGCGAGTCACAGTGACCACAGGTGGATATTCACCGTGGTTCACTGTGATCTCGTAACGTCTGAAAATACCCAGACATTCAGGGTGCTATGGCCCCACTGTGGGATTGACCATGGTTCACTGTGATTGACTGCGATCTTGTAACGTCTAAAAATACCCAATGTAAGGAACCAGGGTTGATTATCCAACCATTTCCTGATACTGATGCAATTTCTTGATTCTTGCAATTAGGGCTGTGCATTTCATTTTTTTTTATTAGAGTGAGTAACAAAAATGAAAGATGTATCTTACATTTTTTTAATTGAATAATGAAAAAGAATAAAAATAATAATAAAATAATGAAAGATTTTTGTTTCGTTATTATGAGATAATAGGAAAAAACTGGTAAATTTATTTTTGGCTATTATTTTCTTTTCTGTTATTCTATGTGGATGAAATTTGGGGAGACTGTACCCCGAAGAGAGGGCATTAAGCCCGCTAAATTTCAGAAAGTTTGGATACACAGATATTATTTTATAAGCAATTAGATTTGTGATTTTAAGAATAGGTGCATACCCATTTCTGACTGTAATTTCTTTGTCTTCCATCACTTTTAGACAAAATTTGGAAAGATATACCCATCCTCAATATTACTATTTAGGCCAAATTTCAAAAAGCTTGGTTAAAAGTCCTGATGTTATAGTCAATTTACTTATAAATACATTTCTGGCCGTGCTCTTCTTTGTAGTCCATACAGTTTACATGATATTTGACAGGAAGGTATCTCACACCTTCAGGATCATCTCTGTCAAATTTCAGAAAGATGTGAAAAAGAGTATCAATTTTTATAAAAGGTGTTCTCTACAAGTTGATAGATACCCCCCCACACCTCAGGTGTCATCCCAGACTGAAGCCTGTATCCAGCAGCAGAGATGACAGATATCGCCTCTGGCCAATTGGCTTGACATTTCAAAGGCAGTCACACCCTTGGGAAAGAGATGTGATTGGTCTCTCTTACTGCATGCTTCCAGCTTTCCAGGACCAATACTGGGTGTCTCTGTGGCAGGCATAGAAGGGACATAATTGGGACTTGAGGGAGCAAGGAAGAGGGGGTGGGAAGCATCCCAGAAATCAGGACATGGTTCACACATTCAGGCTGGCCAATTGCCATCACAATCACACCCTATAGCACTATGCCAGGGGACATAAGAGTGTCCATTCTTGACTCTTTTCTAAGAAGATGTTTCCAACTTCCCAGTAACAAGGGAATGAGGAGTTGGCTGCTCACAGCACAGAATGAGTATATATGGTTGACGTTCATGCTGGCCAATTGGCATCACAAACACATCTTGTACTACAGTGATAAACCAGAGAATCCCTGGCATAGACTCATTCTCTGCAGATGCTATGCAGGCATATAAAATTGGGACTCTTTATAAAATATTTCTGAAATTTTGTGGAGGTAATCCAAGGAGTATGAGATATAATTCTGCCAAATTTCGTGAGAACCAGTTGGTATACAAAGATGTAACGACCAGAAATGCATTTACAAGTAAATGGCTTATAACCTCAGCACCCTTTATCCAAACTTAATAAAATTTGGCAGAGATAGTAACCTTGGCGAGTGGTATAATATTGCAAAATGTCATCCAAACTGGATGGAAGATAAAAAAAATTACTACCAGAAGAGTGTATGCATCTTGTAATAAAATAACAAAATTCAACTGCTTATAAAATTGGTTCTCTTGATTCAATACTTCTAAATTTTGACAGGAATAATGCCATCCATTTGGGTGTATAACCTCCCAAGTATCATCTAAATTGAATGAACACCAAAAAAGGTACAGCCACAAACATATTTTTGATTGAAACCAATAGAAATCATAAACAAAGGAAATAATAAAGACAAAACAAAGACTAATGAAAGAGAACAAAAGCAAACAATATTTTAATAATGTAAATGAAAGGAATAACAAAAACAAAAGAGGGTTACTGTGCACATCCCTACTTGCAATACTGCGAGATACTGTTCTGATTTACTGATATTCCACTTACCATTTACTGTGTACTATTCATTTAACACTTACCACATTGCTAAGGGTACCATTTTACATCCAATTTTGCTGTTTCTGAATTTCTGAAACAAAGAATCACTGTGTGAATAGCCAACCCTTAAAGTTCCATTCAGGTACTTCCAATCTGCATCTGGATTGCATATCAGTAAAAGAATCTATGTACCAGCCAATAAGTGACAAGGAAGTTCAAGGAAAAATGGAATGCAAGAAGTGTGGTATTGCACTGATATTTCCTCTTGGGAATTGAAATGGACAGTAAAGTGATAAACAGAAAATCAGTATATCCGATCTCGTTAAGTGGGAAATTAGTAAATTGAGAAACAAAATTTCAGTTGAGAAATTGCCATGTACCAAGAAGTTCTCGATTCAACCGAATTTGGAAATGGGATTTTGATGAGATTTCCTGTTTTGGTGAAATCTCATTTCAGCCATACTCAGTGACAACCGCTGACCAATACTTTTACTACTGCTTTCAGGTGACTAAGGTGAGCTCTCTGTAGCTGGAATGCTTTCACATATTCATCAAAATTACTTGGTCCTTTAACTAATAAACCTTAAACACTTAATTTTATTATATTTTAGTTATTTATTTCAGGTTTTACTCTACACTTTTCAATAAGGCTCAGGGCAGCTTACATTTTTTTTTAAAATGTAGAAACAGTTAAAGCATAAAACCCTAATCTACCCCCAACCTTTATCCAAACCCACTCAGCCCTATCCCTCCCAGCCAAACACCTGGGCAAAGAAAAAGGTCTTACATCACTTCCAGAAGATGAGCAGGCTCAGTCTTAGATGGATATCCAAGGGGAAGAATTCCTTAATTATAAGGCAGCCAGTGAGAATTCTGCTCTGCATGCCCTTGTTGTGAAAACACCACAGGCAGATGGAACCTGCAAGAGGGTGCTCCCACTAAACTCATAGGCCACAATGGAACATTAGGGAATAGGTGGTCTTTCAAATAGTTTAGGCCCAAGCCATTTAGAGACTTGTCGGTCAAACTCAAAACCAGCACCCTGAATTATGCCAAGAAAACTGTTGGCAACCAGTGTAGATACTGAATCGCTGGTGTAATGTGCTGCTGGTGAGCTGCCCCTGACAGAAGATGGGCCATAGTGTTCTGAACCATCTGTAGCTTCTAAATAGTTATGAAGGGCAACCCTATGCAGAGTGCCTTCCGGTAATTTAGCCTTAAGATTATGAAGGCACAGATAATGGTGACTAAATCCAAATGTGATTAGAGGAGGGGAAAAAAAGATTGCAGCTTTCTTACCAGATGAAGTTTGTGAAAAGTGATCCTGGCCACTGCCAAAAATTGTCAATTGAGGTGCACCAATGGATTCAAGAGTACCCCAAAGTAGCGACCCAGAGTGCTGACCAAAGGAGGCCAGACCCCATCAATACTGGGATGTCCCCCAGGCCACAAGGTCAGCTAACCATCATCACTTTGGTCTTGTCTGGATTCAGCGTCATTCAGCTTGCTCACATCTAGTTCCCATCCAGCCACTGAGTAAGTACTAGGGCTGAAATGAGAAGCATTTTTTTCCTCACAAGAATGTTAGAATTGAGAATTGTCACTGAGATCTCAGTATAATCTCAATAACAGACCAAGAACTCAGTCAATAATTTTCTCAAAATACTGTTTACCATTTACTGAAATTTACCATTTACTATGGGTGGGACGCTGGGCAAAATTTCAGTTCCTGTTTATTTTGGTTTCAGTCCTCATGAATGTTGGTTCTCCTATTGGTTTTGGTTCTCTCGGTTCCATTTTTTAACATTGTATTTTCCCCCATTGAAGTCAATGGGAAACCACAATGTTAAAAATCCAATAAAAAAGAACCAATAATGCTGAAACTGAAAAAGAACCAAAATTTTTGAAAGAACCAAAAGTGCCATTATTGGCTACTTTCGATTCTCAGCAATACCGAAAATCCCATCCCTATACCGATTTACCATGTACTGCTTACCATGTACCACATTTATCCTGGTTTTACATATGTGCAAAATGCTACTTTTGCATGCGCATTATTATTTATTATTATTATTAACAAACATTTATATAGCACCAGCAATGTAACTGGCACTTTACGCAGTAATGGAACAGAAACAGTCCCTGCCCTAGGGCTTACAATCTGAGAGACAGGGGTGGGGGGGAGATGAAGGAAGGAGAACAGAGGGAGAGACAAGGAGTGTAACATTCACAAGGATGCGAGGTCCCAGGTGCATGCACTTGGCTTGGTTACATTGAGAATGATGGCTGTCTGGTCCATGTGGTGAGGATATGAATACACAGACCTTACGTAACAGATTGTACTGGATGGAGGGTATCAGCAGGAGTTAGGTGAGAGAAGCGAGGAGTCGGGGAGGACAGAGTGGAAGAGGTGGGTCTTGAGGATGGATTTGAAGGTACGAAGAGAGGAGACATGGTGGATGTGGGCAGGGAGGCATTCCAAGCATGGGGGGCAACTAGGGAGAAGGGACAAAGGTGGTTAGGGGATCAGGAGAAGGGTGGGCGGGTGTGAGAAAGGACAGAGGAGGAGCAGAGTTCATAGACTGGAGTACGGAGGGAAATTATCACAGAGAGGTAGGGGGGCGAAAGGTTGTGAAGAACTGTATAGGTGAAGACTAGGAGTTTGTTCAGGATTAGTTCAGTAAGGGGGAGCCAGTGAAGAGAGGAGAGGAGGGGCTGCACGTGGTTGAAGCGACGGGCGGGATGGATGACCCTAGCAGCAGAGTTTTGGACGGAGATAAGGGGATAAACGGGAGAGCGAGGGAGGCCAGTGAGAAGGAGATTACAGTAATTGAGGCGAGAGATGACCAGGGCATGAACAAGGGTTTTGGCAGAGGAGACAGAGAGAAAGGTGAATCTTAGCAATAGGGGCGGGAAAACCGGTAAATCCAGTATCCGATAATGCCGGTACCGGGCGTACCGGCATTATCGGATTCGACCCGGTAAATCCGGTCCGGGTACCGGATTCCAGGTACCGGATTTTTTTACATTGCAGCCATTTAAAAATGGCTGCAATGTAAAAACTTAAAGCCCCACCAAAAAAGTTAAAAAAAACAAACCCTCCCCGAGTCCAGGCTGCGTGGGTGGAAGGGGGGACACCCCCCACCCACCCTGCCCAGCCTGGATTTTTGTTTAAAAAAAGACTCAGAGGTGAGCCCACCCCCCAGCACCAGTGGCCGCAGCGTCCCCGCAGCCGCCGGTAAGTATGACCCGATCCCTGGGGGGGGTGTTTAACACCCCCCCAACCCCCCAGGGATCACCCCTACTAAAGTTCAGTGCTTGCTTACCTTGCGGAGCTCCGGGTGCGGCGGCGGCGGGCGGTCCGGCGGCCTCAGCGCCGGCTGTGGCTGCC
>QEPC01005281.1:49930-76084 GCA_003113815.1 Sphenodon punctatus
TTCACAAAGATGCGAGGTTTCAGGTGCACATCCTTGGCTTGTTTACATTGAGAATGATGGATGGTTGGCCTATGTGAGGATATGAGTACACAGAGTAAGAGATTGTACTGGATGGAGGGTATCAGCAGGAGTTAGGAGAGGGGAGCAAGGAGTCAGGGAGGGCAGAGCGGAAGAGGTGGGTCTTAAGGAGGGAATTGAAGGTATGAAGGGAGGGGGCGAGGCAGATGTGGGCAGGGAGGGACTTCCGGACATGAGGGGCAGCTAGGGAGAAAGGACAAAGATGTTTAGGGGAGGCGTGGGAGGGCGAGAGAGGGGACAGAGGATGAACAGAGTTCACGGACTGGAGTACGGAGGGAAATTAGTGCAGAGAGGTGGGGGGAGCAAGGTTGTGAAGAGCTTTATCGGTGAAGACTAGGAGCTTGTGCAGGATTCGTTCAGGAAGGGGGAACCAGTGAAGAGAGGAGAGGAGGGGCTGCACATGGTCGAAGCGACAGGTGAGGTGGATGACCCTGGCAGCAGAGTTTTGGATTTTGACAGAGATATGGGGGAAAAGGGGAGAGCAGGGGAGGCCAGTGAGAAATAGGTTACAGTAATAGAGGCAAGAGATGACCAGGGCGTGAACAAGGGTTTGGCAGAGGAAACAGAGAGAAAAGGGCAAATCTTAGCAATGTTATAGAGGGAGAAGCGACAGGATTTGGCAACAGAGTCAATGTAGGGTTTAAAAGAAAGGGGTGAATCAAAGATGGAGCCTAAGCTACAGGCTTGAGGGACGGGAAGGATGGTGACCCCATGGATGAGGATCGACAGGGAAGAGGGAGAGGAGGAATGGGGGCAGGGAAATAAGAAGTTCAGTTTTAGCCATGTTGAGTTTGAGTTGACATTGAGACAATGAGGTAGAGATATCCGAGAGACAGCTGGTGAGGCGAGCTTGAATAGATGGAGAGAGAAAGGGAGGAGAGAGAGTTGAGTGTCATCAGCGTAGAGGTGATATTGGAAGCCATGGGAGGAAATGAGTTTGCCTAGGAACAGGGTATAGATAGAGAAGAGGAGAGGACCAAGGACAGAGTCTTGGGTGTCATCAGCGTAGAGGTGGTATTGGAAGCCATGGGAGGCAATGAGTTTGCCTAGGAACAGGGTATAGATAGAGAAGAGGAGAGGACCAAGGACAGAGTCTTGGGGAACACCAACAGAGAGGGGAAGGGAGGAGGAGGTGGAGCTGGCAAGAGACACATTGAAGTGACTTCAGCATTACCGGGATGAGTGTGTGTGGCAGAGTGATGCCACAAGATGGCACCTGCCATATAATTAGGTCAAGTTAAAATGACCACCACAGACTAAGTTGGGGGCGTGACCTGGAGTATAAAAAGAGGCCAGCCCAGGAAGAAGGAGCAGTTTGCTCCTGACCAGCAAGGAGGCCACATCTCCTGAGAAACTACCAGAGAAGGAACCTGAAGGAAGGAAACCTTGACATGAGGGCCTGAAGAGAACCTGGATGTGAATTGGAGATAGCTAACCAGTGGACTGTTGCATAACTCTGGGGCTTGATCCTGCATACACTCAACCCCACGGTAAAATGGGTCTCTGCTACAATTTCATTTCATTCATTTCAATTTCCATTTATATTCCACACTCTCCCGCTAAAAGCGGCTTGAGGTGGCTTACAACATATAATATACAATAAAATCCACAATGTATATAATACTATAACAGTCTCATCATCCTCCTACACCACTTCCGTTCCCTTCCCTCCTGCTGCCACCCACCCCACCGCCTACTCTCACCACGAGGAAGGAGGGGGGTGTCGTACCACAACCTCCCTACCAAATACAATCCCCCAATTATATAATACTACAAAATATAGCAACACCTGCCTTAGGCAGAACAAATACAAACAGCATCCAACAAGGAGCTAACCCCCTCCCCCCCATGATCTCATTATTTATCAAACATCAAAATTTCCATCCACTTCATTCTCATCCCCTGCCCTGCTGCCACCAGGAGGGGCCTGCCCCTTTCCCCTCCTGCTCTCACCAGGAGGGTACATTCCTCTACTTGCCAATTCTCTCTGCCACCGTATCATGCAGCCAAAGGGCACACCCCTTTGTCCATGCTCCTTTGGCACGGCCGTCGGCTGCCCCCTGCTCTGTCGGGGAGGCCCAGAAGTTGGCTGTCCCAGGCTCCGCCTCCTTGTGAACAGCTGAGGGCTTCCTAGTCCAGCCACGGGAGGAATGTCCCTGATTACGCTGATATTTCAGCTCACTGTTCGCACGGGAGGAAAAGGGGCACTGATTTCTGGCCCCCCGCAGGCATGCCTACAATGTGTTACACGGTAAGTGGTACATGGTAAATCAGTATACATTAAATGGTAAATTACAGTAAATGGTAACAGTAAATGCTAAGCAGTAAATTATATTTTGAGAAAAAATTCTTGACTCAAATGCTGAAAATCAGCATTTTTCTCGATTATTGTTTCTCGCTTAAAATGAGTCAAGAACTGTGATTCTCGATGATAACCAAGAAAAATTTGAGATAGAGTTTCAGATCTAGTAAGTACTGAGACTGCAGGACCTGGGTCAGATGAAAGAGCGAGAGGGAGGGAGGGGAGACGATTTGGGTGTCATTAGCATACTGAAGAAGGGGAATAGTGCATTCACACATTACAAAACTCCAACATTTATAGCACCCGATATTATCTCAAGCACTTATAAGAACCCATTTTGTCATGAGCAAGAGCAACCTTACAAGCAAATTAATTGCACAAAAATGCATAAATCTCTGTATATCTCAAGCACCTATAGTTTTATATTATTTTGGATTAAATTTTCAAATACAGATGACTTAAACATGTTCACAAAATTGATAACTACATTCACAGGCATGACATGCTATGCCTAACTGCTTCCTTGCAATCAGCTCTCTGCATGTCTAGAGACAGAAAAACATTAACAGCAAATGTCATTAGCTCTTTTGCTGTGTGGACCAGCCATTCATTTTTACTTAATGACTACAGAAGAGAAATCAGAAAAACGTTTAGCCACCATGAACCATGTTCAGAATCATATTACAGCAAAAGTAAAGTGCTGGCAATTCAAATTTAAAATCTTACCGTATATTATTTTAAGTTTGGAGAGGATGTAGCAGAGTCATAATTCCTTACTGTAAATTTCTACCTGTCTTCTCCTTAACTAGGCAGTATACCCTGTTTGATCCTTCCTTAAATTTAAAGGCTGCAGTAAAATGTTTAGTTTTAATGAAATGTTGAACTACAGGGTAGTTCTTACCTGACCTCATTCCATTTTTGTACTTTGAGATTCTCATTCTTAATGGTCTGAATGTTTTTACAACATATCAGAGGTTGCAGGGACATTCTGCATATACTTCAAATGCAGTATCACAGGTTATTAAACTATAAATTCAATCTCATTTCTATGAGAAGGATGTCTAAACATCTTTTCTCCTCTGACAGTATTGCCTGAAAATAGAAACTGTATGGATATTGCACCCCTAGAAGTGGGACAAAAGGGGCAGACACAATTATTTTGGCATAACATTGGCAGAAACCCTGCAAGTTAACAGGTATCCAGTGAAGTTAATAAGGAACAGTGCTAACAGAGCAGAGCTATGCAATCCCCGACCCAATCACCCCCAGCCCAAAACTTAACCCAGTTATATGGCATTCAAAACCACTGGCCCAACCTCCAACCCCTAAGGGCAAGGAGGGGAGTGGGAAAGCCTATGATAGCCTTGCCAGGCCACCCAGTCTGAATAAATATGCCACACACCATCCCCTGTGAGGTGCAAGTCACCATGAGCCACCCAAGCCATGATGCCACCTAAGTGGGATGGACTGGTTGATTAAAATGTCTTGAACCCACAGCCAAAGCACTACCCAGAAAAGCAGGCTAGCAAGAGTGGGACAATCACTCCAGAAGACGACCCCCCCCAAAAGTGCAACTGCATGCAGAAATTAACCAACACCCCCCCCAGAAAAAACCCAGTAGTGTACCCACAGCATAACCCACCATACAGTGAGTGCACTCACTTTATCATTATGCCAGCCAAGCAGTGCACAACAATGCAGGCTTTCAAGGGACATTTGCTCAAGAAGAATACAACAACCCCCACAAAAGTCTGTAACTGCATGGAGACATAAATCCCACCAAAAAAAGTCAGCCTGCACAGGCTCCAGAAGCAGTCACAAACTTAAGAAACCAGACATTCACACCCCTCCCCACCCCAGGGGCACCCTCTTCCTTGGCATGGCATTGTGGCAATGGTAACTTGAACTGACCAAGCAAACTTGGGAAGTGAAGCCAGGCAGAGACATCCTAGTCTGACCCTGGCCTCATGGTGCCAAGCAGCTGACATAACAGTAGACATTACACTTTACAATGAATAAATTAGGCTCTGTTGTGTGCCATGCCACAGTCTAGACAACACACAGAGCCCTGCAAAACAGTCTGCAACTGCATGGAGAAATAAATCCCACCAAACAAGCCAGCAAGCACAGGCCCCAGCAGCAGCCACAAAATTAAGAACCCAGACATTCACACCCCTCCCCCTCCAGGGGCACCCTCTTCCTTGGCATGGCATTGTGGCAATGGCAACTTGAACAGATCAAGCAAACTTGGGAAGTAGAGCCAGGCATAGAGATCCCTCCTCATGGTGCCAAGTGCCAACCAAGCAGCAGGCAGCAAAGTGGCACCCAATTATTATTATTATTATTTTTAAATGTATATCATAGTAAAGGGTAACGTAACCCCCATCACCCAGCATTGTTCCTATGGACAGGCCATGCCATGCCAGACCAGGCGCCTCTCTCTCCCCCCAAGTCGATTGCTTACAGATCCAGCAGCACTGTAACATGCAGCACAGCCAAATTCACCAAAGAGAATGGACAAAATGGCTGCAATGCAGACACTTTTATTTTGCCCTGCCTGCCAATTCAAAAGCTGACCATCTGACTTTGCCAGCCAATCAAAACTTGCTATCTGGTTTACCATCACTCAATTGTCCCCTCACATATCTTCCTCCTACCAAATATGGCACTAAGGCCCTTTTTACACAAACACGCTAACACCAATAAAATTGGTGTTACATTTTATTAAACCTGGTACAACGCACCCACAGCCAGGGCAACACTGCAGCCCTGCAACCTGGACTCTTTACACACACAATGCCTTCATCCATTTTCACTGGGTGGAGGCATCTGTGTGAACACCATGGGTGGTGGGTGGGGTGTATTTTTCTTTGGGTGGTGGTGTCTGTGTGAACACTGTGGGCGGTGGTGGAGGTGCATGTGTACTCCTGCACAACACCCATCTCCACCCACCACCCACCCATGGAGCAACCAGCATTGGAGACTGTTACTCTGTGGGTGGGTGGTGGATGGAGATGGGTGTTGCATGGAAGCCAGCACGCACCTCCACCCACCTCCCGCAATGTTCAGAGACACCTCGACCCATCTCCACCCAAAGAAATGCATCCCACCCACCGCCCACGGTGTTCACACAGACGCCTCCACCCACCACCACCCAGCAAACCGGGTGCAGGCATCTCATGTGAAAAGGGCCCATTTTGCAGGGCTGCAGTGTTGCCCTTTAACACGTATAACAAAATGTAACACCCATTTTATTGGTGTTAGAGCGTCTGTGTAAAAAGGGCCTAAGTTTCATTTCAAGAAGAAACTTAACTATCCACTAGCCCTCCACATGTGCAGAGGTTTTTGAAGTTTTCCAAATAATGGCCTTGGTCCTCGGAACTTCGGAATTCAGCTTTTCCGAACCGAATATCTTAATATTTGGCAAATTCCGACGTTTTTCAAAGACTTGTTTCAGCCCTAATTAAAACTTGGCTTGAGCTGGCAGATTACAAAATATGCACTGGAACCAAGAAAGAGTGCTACAATTTAAAATAACACAGCAAACCTGACTTAAACACACCCTGGTAGTAGTGCAAGAACACAACAAGGCAAAGGCACTGTGGGGAAGACAAAACCCCCACTCAATTGGGCAATCAGGTTAAGGTAGAAAATTCCTTTCCAACCCCAAAGTGGTGGTTCAAACTAAGCGCAGTGAGCAGCACAAGAGGGTGGATGGGTGGGCTACCACCTTGCTAACCCCATCAGTGCCAACAATCTTGCTCCAGACCACACAGGGCGACTGGAGACTCCTGTGCAATGTGAAAGCATTGCAAGCCCTGAGACACAGGAATGGCAAGTGGCCCCACAGCACTCAGCTCCACTCGGCTATTTCTGGCCATGCTACAGCCTTCGCTTGCCCACTACCTCAGCAAAGGAGTACACCCTGCCCCTCCCCAAGTGTGGAGAAGTCTTTCACCCCCACCAGTGGGACACAAGAGGCAGACACAGTTAATTTGGCATAACAATGGTCCCAGTCACAACCCCTGAGGACACTACCGTGTCCATGTATGTGTGCTCACTGCCACGCAGTTTGCGCCTGGCTGTGGGTGTACATGATTTGCACAAATGGATGTGCATGTGCGCCATGTGTATTGTGTGTGCCAGGACTTGGGATCAGCCCCATTGGAAGAAACCCTTTATTAAATGTTAATGGGTATCCAGTCAAGTTACCAAGGACCAGTGCTGATAGAACAGAGCACCTTGGTAAGTTCACTCTGGGGACTGAGTTCTTCCCAGCCCAAATCTTAACCCAACCATATGGCCTTCAAAACCAATGGCCCAACCTCCTGCCCCTACTGGGTGAGGAGAGGAGTAGGAAAGCATATGATACCCTTGCCAAGCCATCCATCCTGAAGAAATGCTGCATCCCAACCCCTCTGTGGTGGAAGCTACCATGGACTGCTCAAGTCCACTATACCACCCCTGTTCAATCACCTCAAAAGGATGATTGGCTGATTAACACTTGTCTTGAGCTGGCAGATTACAAAATAAATATGCCCTTGACGCAATGCCAAAGGGGACACCATTTTATCTGGCTGGACATCCTCCCACCTAAAATTGGATAACCAGAAAGGATACCAATTCCTGCCACAGGCCCTCAAGATAGATACCGTTACCCTTAGATAAATGTACACCATCTTCTCTTGAGAGGGTGGGATCATCATATATAATTCCTGGGTTTTATATTATCTCAACCTCCATAGCACATATCCATATGCCAATTTTAAATTTTAAATCCATTTTACATTTTTAAATTTTAGATCTATTGCCTTATTGGCCTTCCAGTGAGCCCTATCCACCCCTGCGGGATACACCATGGTGCCCCCTCCAGCAGCTCCAGGGGAGCATATCTATCAGGGATATTTGGAGACAGAGGAGAGGAGACAAACAGTGTGCAGTCCATTTAAGTGCCATTCTGCTCTCACCTGGGGGCAATAACGCAGCAACAGAGGACTTAGTGTTGCAGTGGAAAGATGCAGCCACTGTATATTTAAACTCTCATTTTTGCACTTCGTCCCCACTGGTTTTCTGCATTGTTCAGGGAAACTGGCCACTTAGCATTTCAGTTTCTGCTTCTAGGGCCTTTTTAAATGTGCAGGATTTCTCTCACAATTTAAAACTGGGGGTAGGGGAAACCCCCAGAGAGTGGGGGAAGAGGGTTAGACACTTCTCCACAAACCAGAATTTGCCCGGGTGCCATTAGAAACAGCAGCGCTGGGCAACTCCCAGGTGTTTTGAGACAAGGACTAGGTAAGACCTCAGCTTCCTTGAAACCCACCAACGGGGTTAAAGTTAAGGGCGGTGGTCATTTTGTGCATACGCAAAACAGTCCGGTGGTCATTTTGTGTATGCAAAGCAATTTTTTATTATTGTTGTTTTATTTTTTCTCATGAGAACTCATTCCAGGTGAGAAAAAAGTAATTGTACATGCACAAATGGCTGCTGGACTGTTTTGTACATGCACAAAATGGCCACTGCAATAGTTTTGTACATGCACAAAATGGCCACTGCAATAGCATCCCTGCCATTTTGGATAAATCCAAAATGGCAGGGATGCTATTGCAACCATTTTGGATGAGGATGATGGCCATTTTGTGCATGCTCAAAACAGTCCGGTCGCCATTTTGTGCATGCAATTAAACCCCCCCCCCCAAACTGTCTCACCAAGAAGTCAATGGAAAAGTCCTGGTTCTCAATTTGTCTCAGATGAGTCAAGAACGAGGGTTTTGATGAGATCCTTGCCTTTTCTGACATCTTGTTCCAGCCCTAGTTTCAACAAGCATGAGCTTGGCAGAAGTATTAAGTGACTCTATGTCCTTCTGGCAGGCCCCTATGACTACACGGCTTTCCTCTCCTGTTTTTGCAGTTGACCTGCTGCACTAGTGAGGAGTAGTGGTATGCAATTCATATTGTTTTAATTAATTACAAAAACGAATGTACCCCCATTTGTTTTCATAACTAAGGTATCTAAAAAAAATTAATAAGCAAATGACATTTGTTCAGTTTTATTTGTTTTAGTTTTTATTTTTTCATTTGACTTTATTAAATTAAATAATAAAAAAATTAATAAAATCCCTTTGTATGCACAAAATGGCCACCAGGGCCGTTCTGCATATGGGCACCCTTTTCCAAAATGGTGCCAGCAGCGTTGGCACCATTTTTGAAAAGGGCCACATATGTGCAGAAAATCCCAGCAGGCATTTTGCACATGTGCAGTTATTTTTTTATTATTTTTTAAAACAAAATAAAACAAAACAAAAATTAAAACAGGACAGTTTTTACAAAAATCCCAGAAAACAAAGGGAAATGAAAACTAAAAATTGAATGATGTGCCTCCTGCACACCCCTTGTGAAGGGTGGTGGTGGTGGTGGTGGTGTTTCCCTTCTCCCCATTTTAAGCTCTGATAAGCTTTGCTTTTCATCTCATTTCCACTTTCCCCCCAGTCCTGAATACACCACGATGCCTGTGTGTCACCCTTTTCTTCTAGGATAACTGAGGGATCCCTGTACCACTCCTCTTTTAAGCCCCAAGTCTCCATGGGGTGCTCTAGTGGTCTACTCTTCGTCCTTTCATCTGTTTTCCCGGCTGCTAAGAATCCCAAGGATTGTTCATTTTCAGTTTCCTGCTGAATATGATCCTCTCTTTGAGGAGTGTGCAATTAATTTTCATTTTCTTAGTAACAAAAATTAATGGAGTCCCTTCAATTTAATGAAGTTATTTATTTTTAAAGCTTATATCCTGCCCACTCCTGACAGCCTGGAGTGGCAAACAATAACTAAACAGAATAAAAGATACAGTATAAAATACAATATAAAAACCTTACAAATGTTAAAATCAAACAGATGTGGCCTGAGTAAACCTACCATCCCAAGAATAAAAACCCACCCACTACCCATCCCCCTCACTGAACACCTGTCAAAATAGCCAGGTTTTACATTTTCTATGGAAGGAGGAGAGATCCTGAAAGAGGCAAACCTCCACCAGGAGGGAGTTCCACAGCTGAGGAACGACCAGCAAGAACGCCCTCTCAAACGTCGCCCCCCCAGGATACCCGAGGGACCTCCAAGAGGGTGTCCCCAGTCGACAGCAGAGGTTCAGGACATGAGGGATGAGGCATTCCCACAGGTACGCTGGGCCCAGGCTGTATAGGGTAGGGATGGGCGAATGCGGTTCGGAAGTTCGGAGTTCAGACCGAACTTGGTCTGTTTGGTCAACCGAACCGAACTTCCAAACCAAACTCGAATTTCAAACCAAACGAAACCGAATTTCCGAACTCCGTTCTGTTCGCCCATCCCTAGTGGGAACACACACCAAAAAACCTGGTTATGAATGGTCGAACTTGGTTCGGAAGTTCGGAATTCGACCTAACTTGGTCTGTTCGGTCAACCGAACTGAACTTCCGAACCAAACTCGAATTTCAAACCAAACCGAACTCGAATTTCTGAACTTGAATTTCAAACCAAACTGAACTGAACCGAATTTCCGAATTCCGTTCTGTTCGCCCATCCCTGGTATAAGTTTTTAAAAGCTAATAACCAACACTTTGAATCGGGCCCAGAAGACTATAGGCAGTCATTACAGTGAATGGAACACCGGTGTTATGTGCTCACAGTGGCCTGTCCCGATCAGGAGATGGCCACTGCATTCTCCACAAGCTGCAGTCTTCGGGTTGTGACCAAAGGTAGCCCCACATAGAGTGCGTTACAGTAGTCCAAGCTTGAAGTGATGAATGCATGGATGATGGTGGCCAGATCAGAGCCTGAGATAGAAGACCAAAGACAATGAACCAGGTGTAAACTTACAAAATGCACTCCTCATAACCACAGCCACCACCTGGGCATTGAGGTAGAGGTGTGAATTGAGGAGTACTCCCAGGCTCTTAACCTGAGGGACCAAGGAGGGACTCACCCCATCAACGTCAGGAATCTCCATGCACTCACCCCTTCCTACCAACATCACCTCCATCTTGTCGGGATTCAGTTTCAGACAGCTCGCCCTCATCCAATCCCCCACTGCAGCCAGACATGGGGTAAACACACAGAGACTGCCAGGCCTGGGTCAGATGAAAATGAGAAGGAAAGCTGGGCATAATCAGCATATTGATGGCACCCAGCTTCAAACCCTCTCACAATATCATTCAAAGGCTGAATGTACACATTGAACAGGAGAGGGGACAAAATAGATCTCTGTGGAAATCCAGACGTGAGACCCTGGGGGGAATGATTTAGAATCCCCCGGTACCGCACGATGAGTTCTTCTGGCCAGGAAAGAGCAGAACCATTCAAGAACAGTTCTGCCTGTTCTAGGGGAAAGAAATGGGTTTGTTGTACCTCAGTTTACCCCAACCAGGATCAAAGGTCACCATTTAACAAGCCAACGTGTGTGGGTACAACACAGTTTTATTGGATAGACACATAGCACCTGGACATGGAAATATTACCAGTTTGTAAGCCTCTCAGATTGTAAGCCCTAGGGGCAGGGACCGTGTCTATTTTATTACTTTGTAAAGTGCCAGGTACACTGCTGGCACTATATAAATGTTTGTTAATAATAATAATAATAATACCAGTTAAGAACTCCAGTAACCTAACCTAGGATATCTTATGTGTCCAAGGCCACGGTCAGAGACGTGAGCTGGTTCAGAGAAGGAGAGGAGGGGGCCCAGGAGATAGCTGGAAAGGAGTCTCTGGATCTTGGTCTCTGAATCTTTGAGACTGATGAAAAAAGTCAACAGACCACAAGACTCACAAATGCTGAGACAGAGATTAGGTCCTTGGTGTTCTCTTTATAGTTTTGCTCTAGACAGGCTTTTTTGTTGTTGTTGTTGTCAGTTATTACGAATATATGTTGCAGGGTCCCTTCATTACACCATCTTCTTTGAACATTCCAGGTGCAGCAATTAGCTGACCATTTGTTGACTTCATCTGTATCTTTATCACTTGGAAGATCATGCCTCTCTCTCAGCCTCAGAGCAGAGTAGGCCTCTCTGAATATGTATTAGCCAATTAAAGTTAATTGGCACTTGGGAGTTTTTCTCTACTTTCCAGTTGCTCATCTGGTCTGCTGGGGCAAACTTCCTTCCTTTCAGGCTTCCATTTTCTTATCAGAGATACTGGCCGTCTTGCGTTATCTTTGTCCTTGAACAGCTCATATTCTCTGCTAGAGTATGGGTTCCTGGAATCTGCCTGGCTGCTGCCTTTTCCCATTCGTATACATCAGCCCAAGAAACATCCTTAACTGGACTAAGTTTCTTCAGGCCTCATCTTTTTTATTCCTCTGACCATGGCCAAACTGCCTAATTATTTCATAACATGCCCACCCCAGCATGGTCCCGCAGGCGAGTCACTAACATCTCATGGTCAACCATGTCAAAAACTGATGATAGATCTATAAAGTCAATCAAAAGAGTGGACTGACCTTGGTCCAAATCCCAGCGGAGATCATTGACCAAGGCCACAAGCGCAGTCTCAGTGCCATACCCCTGACAAAAGCGAGACTGTGAGGGATCAAGGAAGCTGCTGTAGTCCAGATGACCGTGGAGCTGCTGGTCCACCACCCATTCAATAACCTTCCCTAAAAAGAGTAGGTTAGAGACTGCTTGATAACTGGCAAGGGAGACAATGTCAAGAGATGGCTTCTTGAGCAAGGGCCTCACCACAGCCTCTTTCAATCACCCCATAACCTTGCCCTCCACAAAGGAGGCACTGATAACCCCTTCCAGGAATGGCCCCGACATTTCCCAGCTGGCTTTTCCATCCAGGACTAGCAGAGATCCAGTTCACAAGTTGTGGCCCTCACAGCCCTGAGCACCTCCACCGCATCAGTGGGCGATACCTACTGAAACTGATCCCATAAAAGCAGACTAGATGGGGCTTCCATAGCTTCAGGTACACCCACCGCATCAAACACAGCATTGAAATCATGGTGAATATGAGAGATTTTATCAACAAAATAGTCAATTAATATGTCACAGCGGACACTGGAAGATTGCAGTTCCAGATTGGAGAGAAGCTGAACTGACCAGCCCTTTCACCACCCAGAAAAGCTCCACTGGACAAGACTGCAGGACTGTACAGGGGTGGGCGGAACATGTTCTAGAATGGTTCTGCTCATTTGTGACCGGAAGAACTCAGCGAGTGGTGCTCGGGGAATATTTTTCATCATACCGGGACCTCTCGTGTGGAGTCCCGCAGGGTTCTATTTTGTCCCCATTCCTGTTCAGCGTGTACATACAGCCACTCGGTGAGGTGATCCGGAGGTTTGGCATGTGGTGTCATCAATATCCTGATGATACCCAGCTATACCTCTCTTTTTCAACAGACCCAGGCCCAGCAGTCTCGGTGCTTACCTGGTGTCTGACGGTTGTGGGGGACTGGATGAGGGCAAACCAACTGAGGCTGAATCCTGACAAGATGGAGGTGATGTTGGTGGGTAAGCCGATGGAGATGGGGGTCCCCGTCATTGATGTGGTCTGTCCTTCAGTGGTTTCCCAGGTTCGAAGTCTGGGGGTGCTCCTTGATGTGCAGCTCCACCTGGATATCCAGGTGGAGGATGTGACGAGGAGTGCTTTTTGCCAACTCCACCTGGTGCGAAGGCTCTGGCCGTATGTCTCAGACTCTGATCCGGCCATCGTCATCCATGTTTCATCACTTCCAGGTTGGACTACTGTAACGTGCTCTACGTGGAGCTACCGATGGTGATGGCTCAGAAGTTGCAGCTGGAGCAGAATGTGGCGGCCCAGCTTTTGGTGGGGCTGAGCTGCCAGGAGCACATTACACTGGTGCTCTGTTTTCTGCACTGGCTGCCAGTGGTTTTCTGGGCCTGATTTAAGGTGTTGGTATTGGCCTATAAAGCCCTAAATGACCTAGGCCCTGTATATCTGTGGGACTGCCTCACCCCCCGGGCTTTGGATCAGCCCCTGCAGTCATCTGGGGGTGCCTTGCTCAAGGTTCCCCAAATCTTCCAGGGGGCCACACAGGGGAGAATGTTCTCAGTGGCCACACCACAACTGTGGAACTCCCTGCTAGTGGGGGCCCAGCTGGCCCCTGATCTCCCCTCATTTTGATGAAGTAAAACCTGGATGTTCTGCAAGGCATTTAGCAAGGGAGATGGGTGATGTGAGGTTTGGGTTTGAGTGGGGTAGGTGTGGGTATTTGGTACCTCCTTTTAAAGTTATTTTAAGTTGCTTTAACTGTTTTTATATTTATATGATGTGAGCTGCACCGAGCTCCCTGAGGCAGGAGGAGCGGGATAATAATTTTTTTTAAAAAAATTAATAAAATGAAATATACGCCAACCATGGTGTTGCAGCACCAGTTTCACCAGTCCCACAGGTTAACTATTACATTGCAGTCCACAAGCCATCATTTTGTCTCTGAGCACAATCCTCAAGTGTGACATTCCTGTGATTTTGGGGTGCAGTCAGGTCTGCTTGTATTTATTTATTTATTTATTTGCATTTCTTAGCCGACCCGGTGCCCCCTCATGCCTATGGCATCTTCGGGTGGCTTACAACATATAAAATAATAATGAATACAATATCAATAAAACACACAATTTAAAACATCTAAAAATCCATGCAAAAACAACCCCCCAAACCTTTTATCCCCTCCCCCAAAGGCCTGGGGGAATAGCCAGGTTTTACAAGCCAACAGACTCAGGGTCAGACAGGCTTCCTCCAGGAGGGAATTCCATAGTTACGGCCCGGCCACTGAGAACGCCCTCTCCATTGTGGCCCCCCACTTTACATGGAGGACCTCCAGGAAGGCGCCCCCAGCAGATCAAAGGGGATGCTCTGGGATGCAGAGGGTAAGACAGTCCCTGAGGTATGAGAGGCCAAAACCGTGTAGGGCTTTATAGACCAAGACCAACACCTTGAATCTGTCTCAGTACGCTATAGGCAGCCAGTGCAGAATGCGGAACACAGGGGTGATGTGTTCCTGTTGGCCTGTCCCCATCAGGAGATGAGCCGGCACATTCTGCACCAGCTGCAGCTTCTGAAACAGCATGAAGGGAAGCCCTACATAGAGCGCGTTGCAGTAGTCTAGCCTCGAGGTAATGAAGACATGGATAAGGGTGGTCAGGTCAGGTCTGGAAATATATGGATGCAGCCTCCACACCAGATATAGCTGGTGGAAGGCAGCCTTAGCCACCACCTCCACCTGCCAATCTAGGCGGAGATCTGAGTCCAACAATACCCCCATACTCCGAACTTGCTGGGCTACAGGAGGGCGGATCCCCTCTATGAGGGGAGATGACACCTCCCTCGCCCTATCTACTGCCATCACCTCCATATTATCATGATTGAGTTTCAGTCTGTTCTGCTGTAAACAATCTGCCATGGCCTGAAAACATTGGGACAGCACCGAGACAGCAGGACCTGGGTCGGTTGAAAAAGAGAGGTAAAGCTGGGTGTCATCAGCATATTGGTGGCAATGCACACCAAACCCTCTCATGATCTCCCACAAGGGCTGCATATATGCATTAAACAATAGTGGAGACAAGATGGAACCTTGAGGAATGCCACAATTCAGGGCCCGGGGGCTAGAAGACTCAGCCCCTAGGACAACCTGTTGGCTTCTCCCCAAGAGGAATGACTGGAACCATCCAAGGACAGTCCCGTCCAGACCCCCCCAGGGCTTGCAACTGTCTCAGCAGAAGCCCATGGTCCACTGTATCAAAGGTGGCCTAGAGATCTAGCAGGACCAGAAGTGTTGAACGTCCTACATACATCTCCCAGCGGAGATCATCCACCAAGGCCACCAATGCCATCTCTGTGCCATAGCCAGGGTGGAAACCCAATTGAAATGGGTCAAGAAAACTGATGCTGTCAAGGTGAACCTGGAGCTGCAGTGCCACCACTCATTCAATAACCTTCCCTAAAATGGGAAGGCTAGAGACAGGTCGGTAACTGGCGAGTGCATCCACATGCAAAGATGACTTCTTCAGCAGGGTGCGCACCACGATCTCCTTAAGACTGGGAATCAAACACCCCTGCTGAAGTAATGCATTGATTACCCTTGCCAGCACCATCCCCAATGGCTCCCTGGAGGCTTTTGCCAACTAGGACGGGCATGGATCTAGTTCACAGCTGGTGGCTCTAACAGACCCCAGGACATTCACAGCATTTTGGCCCAGGTTTCCCCTTTCTCCAGGGAACCAATCAGACTGCTCATGTTGACTGTAAATAGTCCTCAGGGTGCAATACTCCTCAAGCCTCTGGAAAACCTTCCTTGCCTTGCCCCAAACTCCTATCCCCGATGACTTGATGGCCAGTTATCCGCGTGTCCATGTTCTTCACCACAATGTGGCAGGGACGGGCTTGTCTGATGCCTGTGGAGGTTCGCCTGAGCCATTGCTCATTTTCTGGAGGAGATGTAAGACCTTGTTTGGCCAGACATTCGGCGGACAGTAGGGTTGGGACTCCATGGGGGATTATCGAGTATCTGATTTATTGGTATTGGATCTCCCAATATTGGATTTAACAGTATCAGATAGGGATGTGCAAACAGATCGTGGTTTGGGTTCGGTCATTCGGTTTGGTCCGGTCCAGTCGTTCAGTTTAGTTGTTCGGTTTGGTCACTGAATTCGGATTTGGTCATTCAGTTCGTCCAAGTTTGGTTCGATTCAGTCATTCAGAAAAAGGTATCGCAAGAACCCATGATCATGCTGGAAACTGGAAATTTGAGTGCCTGTGGAGCTTTTGTGAGTGAGACCGTGTGTGTGTGGCTGGCTGGCTGTTCAGTTTGTGTGTTTTGGCTGTTTGTGTGTTTGGTTTGGCTATGTTGTTTTGGCTGGTTGGTGAGTGTTGGTGGTGGGTGACTGTTGTTGGAGTGTGTTATTTTTTTTTAAATGAAGAAGACTGTTGTCTTAATTAAATGCCAGGGGGCCAAGGTGGTGCTCCTGGAGCCGGTGGTGGAGGAGGAGGAGGTCGCTGCCCCAGCCCCTGGACCATCAGTGGTGGTGGTCCTGGAGCCGGTGGTGGAGGAGCAAGCGGGCACAGGAGGTGCTGCCTTGTTTGTAAATTTTTTAATTTTTTTTGAGGACAAGAAAGTGTCTATCCATTAGAGCGAGCTCACTGATGTGCAGGCGGGTGCATGGATGGTGGGCATCAGTCAGGCACAAACAGTGGGTATCAGCGGGTGGCAGCAGATGTCTGCCACTGTCAGCCACCGCAGCCGCTCCTCAGCGCAGAGGCTGCCCCCGGCACAGAGAGGCCCCATTTCCCTCACCGCCGAAGATGCTGAAACATTGACTCCAATGCTACCGCCCACCTCCAGGGGTTCTGATGATGGCTCCAGTATGGAAGGCTGCGCCGGACCCTCCCAGAACACTGCGGAGCCTCGCAACCCATTGCAGCACTCTGTGTGCATCCAGGCATGCACAGGGGGCAGGGTTAGTGCTTCAGTTGCCAGCACTGGAGAACACTCAGCGCCGGTGAACAGAGCTACAATGTCTGGAGAGACTGGCCCCCCTGAAAGCTAAGTGTTTGGTATTTTTTGACTGTGTTATTTGTGGATTACTTGTCGTGTCCCTTCCTTCCCAGCTCCCTGCCCTGTCCTTTTTTTTCCTTCCCCCTTTGTGATCAAACACAGGTGTGAGTGGGCTCCTAGTGCGTTTGATTGTTTAAGTGGATCCCTGCTCCCTGTGATTCCTCCTGGTGAGTGGGCGGTCAAGTGAGCCTGCGGGCTTGTGTATGCTCCCCTTCCCCTTCCCTGGGTTCATACCTTCCCCTTCCCCTGAGTGTGCGAACCCCTGTGAGCCTCTCCCCCCGACCTGGGCTCCTTCCCTTTGGAACCTTCACCCCCATTCACAGGCCTTCCTTGCCCCCCCCTCCATGTGGAAATCGAGCGAGTGAGTCCCCTTCCCTGAATTACAGCTCTGCACCCAATGATGATAGGGGTCCATATTCCTGGTGTGTGAGCATGCGGAAGGACCCACATATTATCCTGATGGGCTTCTTTCCTCCGCGTCACGTGAGCAGAGCTCCCTGGTGTGCTAAAGGCTTGGGTGGGTGGCATTCCTTCCCCTTCCTACCCCCCAACCCCACCACTGACAGCCACAGAGAGCGAGGGTATTGTAGTGTGGGGGTCTCTTCCAGCAGTCAGACATGAGCATGATCAACACCCCCACCCAAACATGTGCCTGCCTGCCAGTGATCCCTAGCAAGGGTCTCCACCCTCTAGTTGCCATCCCTACCTAGCACCCCCAAATAAGGGCAGGATTTGCATGTGCCAGCCAGGGTCTTTCCAGTTGCCATCCCTAGCACCGCAGGGAGGGCAGAATTTGTACGTGCCAGCCAGGGTCTCTCCATTGTCATCCCTCACCAGCACCCCAAGTAGGGCAGGATTTGCACGTGTCAGTCAGGGTCACCATCTCCAGTTGCCATTCCTAACACCCCAAGGAGGGAGGACTAGAGGCATCATCATAAATGCATATTACTTAGGTTTTCTTTATGTGTTCCCATTTCAGAGAGGGTGAGGAGAAATCAGATGCCGCCCCCGGCGCTGATGCCAGGCCCAAAAGGACACTGAGGCTGAGGTTGCCAGTGCCACTCCCAGACAGTCAGAGGACAAGGTCCGATGTCTGGCGGTTTTATGAGAAGGGTGATGGAATCGCCATCTGCAATGTAAGGCACGAGGGCTGGAAAAACAGGGAATGGATTTCCCTATGACCTGTTAGGAATGGAACTTCCCTGCAGAGAGAGACTGGCCACCCAGTCCACCCAATTGTAGAGACAGAATGCAGGCAGGGCTTGACAGACCATTAGTCTGACACAGTATGGCACTTCTTATGTTTGGGGCGTGGTGATGTGCTCGGTCTGCTGCTGCTGCCACTCCGCAGGCACGGACCCTACCACCACCTCTCCCACATGCCCCATTGCTTGTCTTACGAGCAGCAGACCGGCCTCTCCTACTTCCCTTCTCCATTTCTTCCAACTCAAACACAAAGATTTTTTTATTTTTTTTAACTCAAATTTTTAATCTAATACTATATCTATCACTAGTCTACACTAAATCTAACTGCTATTAACTATTCTAAAACCTATTGAACTAAATGGAATATTCTAGTAATTAACTACAAAGGCCTTGTCCTACAAACACACTGTATCTCTATCTATCTCTATAACTAAGCTAACTACTATGTATATCTATCTATCTAATAACTATCTATATATATATACAATATTACATATGGGGGAAACACAAAGAACACAGGGAGGGGTAAAAAACTGAAATGAAAATCAATCTAATAATAATCCTACTCTAAATAAATCCAAAACTTAAAACAGGGGAAGGGAATCAGGGATGGAATAAGAGGGAGAGGGAAAGGATTCAATGGAGGGGGGAGGGAGGAAGGAAGATTGAACACAGGGAACACAGGGAGGGGTAAAAACAAAAAATAACACCTAAATCTATCTAATATAATCTAAATAAATGATAATATGGAGGTAAATGGGTTGGATGGGTGAAATAGGAGGAGGATGGCAATGGATTAGGAATAGGAAGGAACAAAAACTGCTGGGAGAGGGAGCCTTCTGAAACGCCTGCTGTCAGGAACAGTAACTAGCTCAGAAGGTGTTGGGAAGGGGGAAGGCCAATGATTTTTGTTACTTGCTGCACCCACCTCACCGCAAGCCCCATTGGCTCCATGCAGCCTAGCCCATGGCCAATCACAGACTGAAAAGCCAGTGGTCTGAGGAGAAAAGGGATGGTGATTGGGCAGGCTGGCTGCTACTCCAAGTCTCTCCACCCCCGATGTCTGGAATTCTGCTCCTCAGCTCACTCCCCCTCCCTGTCACATTTTACCTTCCAGTGACACGTTTTTCCACCTGAACTCATCCAAACGTGATCTGAACCGACCGAACTGTTCAGTCATTTCTGAGTTTGGAATCGAGTTCGGTTTGGTCGGTTCGGGTTTGGTCATCCAAACAGACTGAGTTCGGGCCGAACTCCGAACTGCCGAACCACGTTCGCGCATCCCTAGTATCAGAATATTGAATTTTTAACATTGCCAGTTTTCTCTGATCTTTAACATTGCGAGCATTGACTTCAATGTGCAATCTTAAAAATGCAAGAAAACTGGCAATGTTAAAAATCCTATATTGTTGATATCAATAATTATCAGGATTATTGGATTAATCAGATAGTGATCGTCCCACCCCTAGCGGACAGAGATAGTGGTTGATGGGATTGGGTAGTAGGTTTTAGGGAGGAAGAATGGAGGGTAGGCAATTCTGGGATAGAGATAAGGTGATAGGTTGCTGGGGGGTTGGTGTAGGTAGGGGTTTTTGTGTGTGTAAATTGTATTTTAATTATGCCCATACCAGCCTCCCTTTTAAGAAATGGCATTGATGCAGATGCTGCCATTTTGGGAAAGGGTGTGCATGCGCAGAATGGGCTGGCAGCCATTTTTGTGTATGTGGACTGATGTTTGCTTATTTTTGAATTTTGTATTCATTTAAATACTAAAACAAAATTGAATGAATAAGCATCAAAATCCTGCTTGCTTTTTCATTCTTATTCAGGTCTTTGGTTTCTAAAATGAATGGAGCTCCATTCATTTCAGTAACTTAAACAAAAATGAATTGCACACCCCTAATCCATGTCTGTGGACGCATATGCATGTGTGTGTGCATGTGCGCACACATGTAAACATGAATGCACTGGGCTCTACCTCTGGGCAGGATATGAAAGACATCTCCACCCTCTATTGAGTTCAACCATCCTTGCTCAAGACAAAAAAAAGCTGACAAGTTTCAGTGCAAACCTCATTGATTGTCTTTAACGAGGATTGATCTAGGGTATAGCTAGAATAGTTGCAGGCAGTGCAGCTACCAATAGTCTGGGTGTCCAAATCATGTGCTATCTGTGAATGATGTGCAATGGGTGAGTAGTAACTTCTGAAGACTTGCTAAGTATCTTGGCTGCCTATTCCATCTATTGCTCTAGGGCCACTTCCACCCTAGCTATGCCTCTGGGAGTGATTGAACTGGATAGGGTGGGACGATGATTTCCATGGCAGAGAGCTAATTCTGTGGATTTCTGGAGATCTCACAAAGCCCTGATTATTATTAGGGCTGAAATGAGATATCGTAAAAATGATACATCTTGTCAAAATCCAGCTACTTAGTTTGTCTTGAATGAATCAAGAACCTCTTGATGCACAGACAATGTTTTGATGAATTCTTGAGCAAAAATATAAATAATAATAATTTTTAAAAATAATTAATTTTGGCAAAAGCCATTAATAAACTAAGTAATTAACTTAAAATATCATTGTGCATGTGTGAAATGGCCACTGTCCTTAACCAAAATGGTGGCAATAGCATCACCACCACTTTGGTTATGGGTGGCAGTCATTTGCATAAGCACAATGAAATATCAATATTAATATTTTTGTGATAATTCATACCGGGATCAGGAAATTGATGGGAAATCAATCTTTTCCCCTATAATTATGAGATCTCTCACAAGCAAAATTGCTGCTCATTTCATCTCTAAGTAATTATGACACACAGCCATAAGTGTCACTTTGGATACACATAACTATAGTTTTGGTAAATGCATGCACATGGGACCTAGGTTTGCAACCCTTCACCATTAAAGACAATAGCAAAATTCTGATTGATGGCAGAGAATTTTTAGGCTCAGTGTATGAAATACCAGCTCATTGGCAAGTGGATTCTTAAATTACATTTCAAATTCCTTTCACCCTTGAGGAAAGTATTGCTGAAATCTAAACACAGGTTTTCCCCCTGCATTGTAATGAAAATAAGCATCCACTGATTAAATTAAGCAAGACACGTTTCCAGTTTCATGATTATCCCTAGCTTTCTATTTGCTGTAGTCAGGAGCCACAAATCTAAAAGCTGTATAGACATGTGTTGCTTTTTGCACAAATGGTGCTCTGAACACTAGCAAAACATACCCAGGATTACATCTCTTTTTTCCCTTTTGGTTTGCTATACTGCAGTTTTTCTACTGAACTCATCATCCATCTTTCCTACCACATAAGAAATTTGAGAATTCATTGCTGACATCAAGAAGATGTTGTAGTTATTCATTATGATGCTCCTTTAAAAAAAAACAACCCCAAATCTAACACATTCTTGACATTTTCTCAAGGACATAAATGCAAGTGTATGCCACAAAAGCAGGATAGTGACTAGTATTGAATAACATATGTTTTGAAGATTGCTTAATTTTTTAAGCAGTGACCAACTTCCATTAAGTGCACGTTGATTTCCGTCTCAATATAGCAAGTCAAAACTATCAAAATCAATATTGCAAAGAACTTCCTTTTAAGCCTATAATCTATGCTCACCAATGGTGAATAAACATCAATTATTAACAATGGATGTGGTTTGGGTTGTTTTACTTATGTCTGCTTTTAGAGTGCTTGTAAAGGATTGCAACTGTCAAGTGCATCCATTAAATAGAGATCGCAGACCTGAAAGGAAGAAAAAAAAAGGTCAAAACTGTTGACAAGTAATAGCTAACATATACTAGGCTTGCTTGGGTGCTAAATTTCCCTCTCAGAAGTTCTCCAATATCCTCTGCTAAATCATACTCATATAAAAAGTTCAAAATTATTCCTATATTAATCAAAATCACTCATAAAAGAGACCACAATTTCTTTAGCTGCTGTGAAAAGAAGTAGCTTTGTTGATTTCACTGGAACTAAACTGAACTACCAGTAATATCATTAAGGTGCTGTGTTAGTACTAACCCAATTCATTTCCATGGGATTGGTACCAGTGCAACAACTTGGTAAACAGTTTGCTACATAAGCTGGACCAGAAATGACAAATTGGTAATAAAATGTATTCATTGTGAGATTCCAGATTATTTTATCGTGAAATTCAACCTGTTTCAAGATCTTAAATGGTGTTTTGAACTTCTTCTGGCCCTTTCTAAAGATGCAAATTTCCATTCCAAAGAGTATCACTCAAGCTTCCATATTGGCAATCAATTGGCATATTGGGAAACAAACTCGGTATTTGATGTGCACCTTAGCTGGTCATTCAGTGAAGCAGCTGTCCTAACTTGGCTTGTATCTCTAACACAAAGGGTGTTTTTGAATGAGCAAGGTGATGGGGTGTGTGTGACTGTGTGTGTCCATGGTCACTGAGTGGCAGTGCCACCGAGCATCTGCTCAGGTGGATTGCATGGAGAGAGAACCAGGTGGATCCCAACATGGCCACCCCAACCACGGAGGCAAGCTACCATGCACTCCTTCTGCTATGGACCATGGGGGAGGGGGAAGGGGAATCGCACTGAGATGGACTTTGCAATTGACATGTCCCTGACCAGTTCTTGTGGTTTGAAAAGGCCACCCACAGTGTATATGAGTGGTGGACCAGTCTGCTGGCATGGCTGGCCACCCCAGTTCATACCAGCAGGGGCTCCTTGGCCACCCACTGGCACAGTTCTATTTGACTTGCTCTACATGGAGTCCTCCAGATTTCTTGGCAGTGCTCCACGAGTAGCCATGAGTGGATGCTCCATGGTTCATGAGAGTGTGCATCCACCCACTCCACCTCCACTCGGGCATTTAGATGCATGGCTTTTGGGTAGCCAAGTGGGGTTAGTACCACATTAAAAATACCAAAAGAATGAGGAATGGCATTAAGCTCTAGAAAAGGAAATATTACTGTAATTTCAAACTCATTTGCTTTGCTAGTGAAAGCTCGCATCATTAAATATTTAGCATGAGCCCAAGATAGGTTGAGTGTTGTATTATAAACTTGCTAATTTGTTATTTACTAGCCAGCAGTGATAGCTAACATTAGGGATGTGCAAATGTGGTTCAGAAGTTCGGAGTTCAGATCGGACTCGACTAGTTCGGTTGACCGAACCGAACTTCCGAACTGAACTCGAATTTGACTGAACTGTTTGGTTGAATCTGAACCAGTTCAGAAGGACAAAAACAGCTTAAAACACCAGTTTTGAATGTACGAACTTGGTTTGGAAGTTCAGAATTTCACCGAACTTGACCACTACAGCGTCATCCGCATATAGAAGTACCCACTCGGTCAGAGCATTAAGAAAAAAATTAAACAGACTGGGGGCTAATATACATCCATGACGTATCCCAATGCAAGATGGAATAGTGTTCAACAGCTTGCCAGTGGGACTGGTCTTAACTCTCAATACATTGTTGGAATAGAGAGAAATAATAAACAGAAGCCTACGATCTATAGATTACTTTTCTAATTGTCCCCACAGGCTGGTTCTGTAAATCGTGTCAAAAGCAGCCCTGTTTTATATGGTATATTTTATATTTTATATTTATATTTTAAAATGAATTTTAATGTTTTATTGCTGACTGTTGTGGGCCGCCCCGAGCTGCGTTGCAGGAGGGGGCGGGATATAAATTTGGAAAAATAAATAAATAAATAAATAAATAAATTAATTAAATCAATAAAGGTGGCAAATAATCTCTTATTCCTTGACACGTATTTTTCAGCCAGATGTTTCAAGATTACCACATGATCAAGTGTAGATCGGCCTTTCTGGAAGCCGGCCTGCTCCACATGAATGACAGATTTCTTCTGAAGCCATTCAACAAAGATTTCCAACAAAAAATGTGCATATATTTTTCCTATGATGCTAAGAAGGTAAGCCTAAATCAGGAGAATCCAAGTACAAATAGGAATGCATTATTGGTTATGTTATTTTGATTTCTGCACTCTCGAGTATAATCTCACTTACAAATCCCTTCACAACCTCACTCCCCCCTACCTCTCTTCCCTGATCTCCCTGAACCTCTGTTTGAGCACTCCGCTCCTCTTCCATCCCCTCCCTCACCCTCCCACGTCTCCCCTGCTCCCCCAACCACCTTCGTCTCTTCTCTCTTTCTGCCCCGCATGCCTGGAATTCCCTCCCTGCCCTCGTCCACCTTATCCCACCCTCCACACCTTCAAGTCCCTCCTCAAAACCCACCTCTTTCGCTCTGCCCTTCCTAACTCCTACTAATCATCCCCACCCAGGATTATCCCCCACCTGTTATCTGTAAACTCCCAATTTACTGTAACCAAGCCAAGAGAGTGTACCTGAGTTCTCGCATCCTCATTAATGTCACTTCCCTTGTCTCTCCCTATGTTACCCCTTCCCTGTCTCCCCTCCCCCTGTCTTTAGATTGTAAGTTCTCAGGCAGGGACCGTGTCTATCTTATTTTTTGTAAAGCACCAGGTACATTGCTGGCACTATATAAATGCTAATAATAACAACAATAATAATCTTGTACTTCCTGCTTATTCATGATTTATTCATTAAACTTCTTGTAACTTAACTTAGTATGGTCCAGTGGAATTGCTAATCCTAACATTGGTGGGGCACAATTTGGGGCTAATTCTGTGTTTACAAATACAGATGAACCTAGAGAGAAAGAATCTGTGCTGGGAAACATTGTGGCTGAAAAGGCGACAAGAAGGTTCACCCGTTGCAGGCTCAGTCAATTCTAGAGAGAGTGCTGGTCCAGTGAGAGCCGCAAGCCAGGGAAACGGAGTCATGACAGCCTAGAGTGGGGTAGTGAGACCCCAATCCCATAACAGGTGACCAGGGAGTGGACAGGAGATGTACGGATGTGTGCCTGCATGTCCCCTCTCTCCTCTGACAGACAGCAATGGTGTCCTATGATGGCTGCCATGGCTGCCCGGAAGCCCCGCCACTCCGGATCGGGGTAAATACCCCCAGTTGGGTAACCCTTACCTGGTTGGTGGTGGTGCTTACCCCAGGCTGTGAGTTGGGGATGGTCCCGACTCACAGCCTGAGCTAAAACTACCACCAACCAGGTAATGGTCTGAACTAACCTCTGGCGGGCAGCTTTAGGCGTGATGGTGGTGACCGGTTTAATCCACGCAAAAGCAGATGAAACTGTGCCACTGACATGTCTGAAAATACCATATGTCTCTACAGTTGGGAGGAAGACTATCTCAGGCCCCATTTGGGGAAAAGTAAGCACATCTTCTTCGTGATGTGCAGATATGGTTCAAAGTGAATGAAAGGGTGATTTTAGAAGTGACGTGGTGAAAGTCCACCACGTCACCAAAACGCAGGGGGTGGTGAAAGCGCTGTGCATGTCTGTTTGCTCGCATCCAGATGTTCAACACAGTCAAACGCAGCCCGGGGTGAAGCTAACCACGCTTCGTGAGGTCAGGGTAGGAGGAGGTCCAGAAGTGTGGTGAATGGTCACCACAGCAGGGGTGAATGAAAAGTAACTTCTGAATGGAAACCCGCAGCCGTGGTGGAAGGAATTGACCCCAGCTGCAGTGCATTCTGGGGCTTGAACCACGGTCCATATCTCCACTGCATGCCTGGGTGTTTTCAGATGTTACGAGATCATGCTCAACCACAGTGAACCACGCTCAATCCCGCGACGGGGCCAAAGAGCCCTGAACGTCTGTTAGGTGGCCGCCAGATGTTCACCACACTCAATACCCACATGGGGTCAATTTCAACCACGCTTCTCGGGCTACCCAGTGCAAAATCTCGGGAAGCTTGGTCAAAGAGATCCCCACCGGGAACCAACAAAAAGTAACGTCTGGATGCCAATCCCTGGGCGGAACCAAAGGAAATGATCCCCAGCCGTGGACAATGCACGCAGCATCGATGCCAGGAAACCAGCAACAACACAACCACCGGAGGGAGATTTAAAGGGAAATCTGCAGCACGGAAGCATGGTGGGATGGAGCGAGGAGGGAGGCGGAAGAGAGCGGTGGGCGAGA
>QEPC01005281.1:108285-136806 GCA_003113815.1 Sphenodon punctatus
CCAAGGATCTGTACTGGGACCAGTTCTTTTCAATGTATTCATTAATGATCTGGATAAGGGCGTTAAGAGTGAGGTGATCAAATTTGCAGATGACACCAAGTTATTCAGAGTAGTCAGAACACGAGCAGACTGTGAGGAGCTGCAGCAAGATCTTACAAGACTGAATGCCTGGGCATCTAAATGGCAGATGAGCTTTCATGTGGACAAGTGCAAAGTGATGCACATTGGGAAAAATAATCCAAATTATGAGCACACAGTACTGGGTACTAAGCTAGGAGTTACAGAAAAGGATCTGGGAGTGATTGTGGATAATACATTAAAATCCTCAGCCCAGTGTGCTGCAATGGTCAAACAAGCAAATAGAATGTTAGGAATTATTTGCAAGGGAATAGACAATAAAACTGAGGATGTCATAATGCCTCTATACAAATCAATGGTACGACCACATCTTGAATATTGTGTGCAGTTTTGGTCGCCCCATCTCAAAAAAACATCAGAACTAGAAAAGGTACAGAGAAGGGCAAGAAAAATGATCCAGGGTATGGAACAGCACCCATATGAGGAGAGGCTTGATAGGTTGGGGCTCTTCAGCTTGGAAAAGAGACGGCTGAGAGGAGATATGTTAGAGGTCTATAAAATCATGAGTGGTGTGGAACTTGTAAACAAGGAACGGTTATTTACCCTCTCAACTAGTACTAAAAACTAGGGGACACTCCATGAAACTCACAGGTGGCAGAGTAAAAACAGACAAAAGAAAGTATATTTTCACTTAGCGTACAATTAGGTTGTAGAATTTACTGCCAGGGGAGGTGGTCAGGGTCAGCAGTATAGCTGAGTTTAAAAGAGGTTTGGGCAAGTTTCTGGAAGATAGTTCCATTGGCAGATATTAGCCAGATAGGATTGGGGAACAAAACCCTTTACTGTCGGGAGTCTGGGGAGTGGGGATGACCCACAGGGAATGGATAGCATAGTGATTTTTTGGGTGCTTTTCCCAGACACCCGTGACTGGCCACTGTTGAAGGCAGGATGCTGGGCTTGATGGTCTGACCCGGCATGGCTCTTATGTTCTTATGTGTTTTTAAAATGCTGGAAATGTGATACTTGTGATAAAATTGAGGTTTTGAAATCCTGAGAGTTAACTGTTAGTGTTGTGATTTTAGGTGTTTTCAAAAATGCTGGAAATGTGTTTGGGCGGTGGAGGGCACAGCAGCAAGCCTGCCAGGGAACAATGCTGGCCCTGGGGAGGGGGCATGGTGGGAGTTGTGGGGAAGAACAGGGGAGGGGGGGGAGGCCTGAGGTGGTGGGGAAATGGGTGGGTGCTTGGTGGTACGGGGGTGGGAGTGAGATTTTAAAAGGCGTGTAATTTGTTGGCGTGACCATGCACCAATCATCAAAAAGAGGCCTAGAAACTGGAAAAAGACCACATAAATGCATACCTGCATTTGGTCCATGGGCCTGAGGAGAAGTCCTAGGACTGTGCTGGCAGTTCCAGTGAGTTGGGGGGGGGGGCAGCGTGTCTGTGTCTGGCCAAGGGTAAAGCTGCCATGGTACTTGCTTGGCAGGGGATGGGGCTAGAGGTGGGACTGGAGGCGGGTCCTAATCATCTGGACTGGCCAATGCTAACTTTGGACTTTAGCCCCCCCATTCACATCACTTCTGAATCTGCCCCTGTTGGCCATGTTGTCTCATCAATGTGCTGGGTGGGGTTTTCTCTCCGTTCAATGTATTGGCTGTCCGTGTAAACATCTTGGGTGTTTGCTCGGTGTTCCTCGGGGTGGATGTTTGCCCACTGGGTGTGTGCCAGCCCCTCCTCTTGTGTCCCACAACCCTCCACAGCACTGTCCGTGTGAACGTCTCCTGACCAGGTGCCACTGGGTGTTCGGTGGATGTGCTCACCCACCCATCCCCACCGACCTCCACCCACCAGGTCTGCAGTGGCATCCATGTAAAAAGGCATATATAGTAAATATATATTATACCTATTTATACACGCACACTATTATAATTAATTATATTATATTATATATGAAAAAAACATACATATATAGGTGACTCGTAGCTGATGGCGCATACATATAGCCCCTTTTTACATGGACAGGGTGGGTGGGGGTATGGGTGTTTTGGTGCAGTGGATGAAGGTGGATGCGTGTCCCTTTGCATGACCCATTTTTACATGGATGGAGGTGGGTGGGGGGATGGATGTTTACAAAGACACACCTACCTCCACCCATAAAGCCGCCTCTGGTTTTCTGGAGGGCTTTATGGGTGGAGCTGGGTGTGCTATGAGTGGAGGAAGCATGCACCCCCACCCATTCCACTCAGTGTTCACATGGATGAACACCACGTGGACATGGATGCCCCCACCACCACACCCACAACTGAACACTGGGGGGGGAGGGAGTGATCCATGTAAAAATAGCCATATAGCTGACACATACACCCTGAGATACTGAATAAATACTTGTCAGAAGGATAAGGCTTCCCCTGTGAGCTGTCTAGATAATCCAGGGGCACATCACAAGGGTCAAAGTGTTAGTAAACAAGAACCCATAGTGATACCCAGTTACAAATAGCATCTCTATTACACGCACATTATAATATTTTTTTTTAAAAAATTATATATATTTTGCTACACACACACACTTACACATTTTTATAAAGAACAATATATATATAATAAAATTATATTTTAAAACCCCCATATCTTCCTTTTAAAAGAAAAAGTGTAAATGTGTATGTCTGTGTCTATGTCTGTGTGTAGTGCGTGAGACCCCATTACAAATGGCATCTCCATTATTTTATTTATTTATTTCAGAGCACTTTTAGTCCACTCCCTACTGCCCACATGGCAGCACGGAACGGCTCACAACCAATATTCAACAATATAAAAGCAGTTCAATAATTAAAATCAAATACATAAAATGTATAAAACTTACTAAAGAGCAGAACCAAATTCCCCCCACCCTTCCCCAACCCTCCCACTCTACCCATCTCCCTCCCCAAAGGCCTGGCAGAACAGCCAGGTCTTATATGATCTCCAGAAAGAGGGTAGGCCTCTATAAGGAATTAATTGCACAGACTAGGAGCAGCTACTGAAAACTCCCTTCCCACCATCGCTACCCATAAAACCCAAGGGACTTCATGTTGGGGCATCCCCGACTGACTGCAGGGGCTACACCATGGCCAGGGGTGGTCCCACAGCTAAGCAGGGTGCAGGCCTTTTAGGGGTTTATAGGTCAACACCAACAACTTGAATTGGGCCCAGAGACAATAGGCAGCCAGTGCAGAGAATGGAGCACCAGTGTAATCTACTCATGACAACCCATCCCCATAAGGAGATGGGTCACCACATTCTGCACCAGCTGCAGCCTCCAGACTGTCAACAAGAGTAGCCCACGTAGAGTGCTTTGCAATAGTCTAGTCTAGAGGTGATGAAGGTATGGATGATGGTGGCCACATCAGAGTCCGAAACATACATCTGCAGCTGTTGCACCAAATATAACTGGCTCCTCGCCACAGCCACCACCTGGGAATCCAGGCAGAGCTGCAAATCAAGAAGCACCCCCAGACTATGGACCTAAAAAGCTAAAAGGGGCAGACCCCATCAATGACAGGTGTCACCACCCCCTCAGCCCTACCCACCAGCATCGCCTCTGTCTTGTCAGGATTCAGCTTCAGACAGCTTGCCCTCATCCAATCCCCCACAGCTGCCAGACACTGGGTAAGCACCAGGACTGCCGGGTCTGGGTCTGCAGAAAAAGAGAGGCAAAGTTGTGTATCATTGGTGTACTGATGACAGCGTACGCTGAACCCTCTCACGATCTTGCCCAAAGACTGCATATACACGTTGAACAAGAGAGGGGACAGAATATAACCCTGCGGGACTCTAAACATGATGTTCTGGGGAGATGAAGAACACTCCCCAAACTGGGTTCTCTTGGCCAGGAAAGAGTAGAACCATTCAAGAACAACTCCGCCCACCCCAGCCCGGTCCCTCAGATGAATCACCAACATTTCATGTTCAACGGTATCATACACTGCCAACAGATCTAATAGAATCAAAATGGACTATCTGCCCTGATCCAATTCACAGCACAGGTCATCAACCAAATCCACAAGTGCATTCTCAGTGCCAAACCCAGCGCAAAAGTCTGACTGTGAACGATCAAGAAAACTGAACTGATTCAAATGCCCCTGAAGCTGCTAGGCGACCACCCATTCAACAACCCTCACTAAAAAGGGAAGATTAGAGACAGGGAAATATCTGGCAAGGGAGTCAGTGTCAAGAGATGGTTTCTTGAGCGGAGGCCACACCACCACCTCATTAAGGCGGCCCAGCAGTCTGTCCTCCCTAAAGGAGGCATTGACAATACTGGCCAGCAACAGTCCTACCATCTCCCGACAGGCCTTGACCATCCAGGACAGGCATGGATCTAATTCATAATAAGTGGCTCTAACCGTCCCAAGGACACTCGCCACATCAGTGTGCGACACTCATTGAAACTGATCCCATGAAAACGAACAAGGCCTCCATTACCCCAGTTTCTGCCTCAAGGCCAGGTTCTCCCACTGCTAAAAGTGCGGCATCGAAATCGTGGTGAATCCAGGCGATTTTATCCATGAAAAAGTTGACAAAGATGTTACAGTGAGCACAGGAAGATTCCAGTTCCAGCCAGAGAGAGGCTGGACTGACCAGCCTGTGCACCACCTGGAAAAACTCAGCTGGATGCGACTTCATGGATGCTATGAGAGCTGCAAAGAACACCTTCTTTGCTGCCCGCACAGTCACAGCATAGGCTCTTAAACTCTATGCTGCAATTGATCGGCTTCAGCAGGGGTACGGTGCCACCATCACTCCAACTGCTGTCCCGCCTGCTTCATCATTTGCAGGTTCTGTGTAAACCAAGGGGACCTGCATTGTCAGAATTCAGGAAGTGGATGTCTAGGAGCCCTTTGGGTGATGGACTCAGTCATCAGAGTTCCAAAAAGCTAAGAGGTCATCGAGTGAATGGTCATCGGGGGTATTTCCCCAGGAGCATTCCAGAACCTTTCTGGTTCCATAAATCGCCGGGGATGAACCAACCAAACTGCTTCAGCACCTCTCCAGGGGTAGGCATGTGCCAGGAGACCGGTCCAGAGGAGGTAATGGTCCATCCATGACAAGGACACAGATAACAGTACTCCCACCACTGGATCCCCTGCCTCAAGGCCAGTGCAAAGCATCAGGTCAAGGGTATGTTCCCCATAATGTATTGGGNAAAAAATTATATATATTTTGCTACACACACACACTTACACATTTTTATAAAGAACAATATATATATAATAAAATTATATTTTAAAACCCCCATATCTTCCTTTTAAAAGAAAAAGTGTAAATGTGTATGTCTGTGTCTATGTCTGTGTGTAGTGCGTGAGACCCCATTACAAATGGCATCTCCATTATTTTATTTATTTATTTCAGAGCACTTTTAGTCCACTCCCTACTGCCCACATGGCAGCACGGAACGGCTCACAACCAATATTCAACAATATAAAAGCAGTTCAATAATTAAAATCAAATACATAAAATGTATAAAACTTACTAAAGAGCAGAACCAAATTCCCCCCACCCTTCCCCAACCCTCCCACTCTACCCATCTCCCTCCCCAAAGGCCTGGCAGAACAGCCAGGTCTTATATGATCTCCAGAAAGAGGGTAGGCCTCTATAAGGAATTAATTGCACAGACTAGGAGCAGCTACTGAAAACTCCCTTCCCACCATCGCTACCCATAAAACCCAAGGGACTTCATGTTGGGGCATCCCCGACTGACTGCAGGGGCTACACCATGGCCAGGGGTGGTCCCACAGCTAAGCAGGGTGCAGGCCTTTTAGGGGTTTATAGGTCAACACCAACAACTTGAATTGGGCCCAGAGACAATAGGCAGCCAGTGCAGAGAATGGAGCACCAGTGTAATCTACTCATGACAACCCATCCCCATAAGGAGATGGGTCACCACATTCTGCACCAGCTGCAGCCTCCAGACTGTCAACAAGAGTAGCCCACGTAGAGTGCTTTGCAATAGTCTAGTCTAGAGGTGATGAAGGTATGGATGATGGTGGCCACATCAGAGTCCGAAACATACATCTGCAGCTGTTGCACCAAATATAACTGGCTCCTCGCCACAGCCACCACCTGGGAATCCAGGCAGAGCTGCAAATCAAGAAGCACCCCCAGACTATGGACCTAAAAAGCTAAAAGGGGCAGACCCCATCAATGACAGGTGTCACCACCCCCTCAGCCCTACCCACCAGCATCGCCTCTGTCTTGTCAGGATTCAGCTTCAGACAGCTTGCCCTCATCCAATCCCCCACAGCTGCCAGACACTGGGTAAGCACCAGGACTGCCGGGTCTGGGTCTGCAGAAAAAGAGAGGCAAAGTTGTGTATCATTGGTGTACTGATGACAGCGTACGCCGAACCCTCTCACGATCTTGCCCAAAGACTGCATATACACGTTGAACAAGAGAGGGGACAGAATAGAACCCTGCGGGACTCTAAACATGATGTTCTGGGGAGATGAAGAACACTCCCCAAACTGGGTTCTCTTGGCCAGGAAAGAGTAGAACAATTCAAGAACAACTCCGCCCACCCCAGCCTCAGATGAATCACCAACATTTCATGTTCAACGGTATCATACACTGCCAACAGATCTAATAGAATCAAAATGGACTATCTGCCCTGATCCAATTCACAGCACAGGTCATCAACCAAATCCACAAGTGCATTCTCAGTGCCAAACCCAGCGCAAAAGTCTGACTGTGAACGATCAAGAAAACTGAACTGATTCAAATGCCCCTGAAGCTGCTAGGCGACCACCCATTCAACAACCCTCACTAAAAAGGGAAGATTAGAGACAGGGAAATATCTGGCAAGGGAGTCAGTGTCAAGAGATGGTTTCTTGAGCGGAGGCCACACCACCACCTCATTAAGGCGGCCCAGCAGTCTGCCCTCCCTAAAGGAGGCATTGACAATACTGGCCAGCAACAGTCCTACCGTCTCCCGACAGGCCTTGACCATCCAGGACAGGCATGGATCTAATTCATAATAAGTGGCTCTAACCGTCCCAAGGACCCTCGCCACATCAGTGTGCGACACTCATTGAAACTGATCCCATGAAAACGAACAAGGCCTCCATTACCCCAGTTTCTGCCTCAAGGCCAGGTTCTCCCACTGCTAAAAGTGCGGCATCGAAATCGTGGTGAATCCAGGCGATTTTATCCATGAAAAAGTTGACAAAGATGTTACAGTGAGCACAGGAAGATTCCAGTTCCAGCCAGAGAGAGGCTGGACTGACCAGCCTGTGCACCACCTGGAAAAACTCAGCTGGATGCGACTTCATGGATGCTATGAGTGCTGCAAAGAACACCTTCTTTGCTGCCCGCACAGTCACAGCATAGGCTCTTAAACTCTATGCTGCAATTGATCGGCTTCAGCAGGGGTACGGTGCCACCATCACTCCAACTGCTGTCCCGCCTGCTTCATCATTTGCAGGTTCTGTGTAAACCAAGGGGACCTGCATTGTCAGAATTCAGGAAGTGGATGTCTAGGAGCCCTTTGGGCGATGGACTCAGTCATCAGAGTTCCAAAAAGCTAAGAGGTCATCGAGTGAATGGTCATCGGGGGTATTTCCCCAGGAGCATTCCAGAACCTTTCTGGTTCCATAAATCGCCGGGGATGAACCAACCAAACTGCTTCAGCACCTCTCCAGGGGTAGGCATGTGCCAGGAGACCGGTCCAGAGGAGGTAATGGTCCATCCATGACAAGGACACAGATAACAGTACTCCCACCACTGGATCCCCTGCCTCAAGGCCAGTGTAAAGCATCAGGTCAAGGGTATGTTCCCCATAATGTATTGGGCCAACAATCCTCTGAGACAGTCCCATGGTTGTCTGAAGCTGCTCCCGCAATATCGGCATCAGCATGGGTATTGAAGTGCCCCAGGACTAGAGCCCTCATAGGGTATTTTCAGACGTTACGAGATCATGCTCCATCACAGTCAAGCTCCCTGTGGTGGGGAATGGTCTCATAACATCTGTTGGGGAACCGGAAGTCCCCCCCCCCAGATGTTTGCCATGCTCAATCCCCGCCGGGAATCACATTCATCATGTGATCGGCTGAATCCGTGGGGCCGGCGCCGATCGTGTGGTGAAGGAGATTCCCAGTGAGGATGAAGGGGCCCGTCACATCTGGACGGTAATCATGGCATGGAATCCCTGCTGAGATTCCAGCCCATGGTCATTGCGGGCGGGCGCTGCAGTCGCATTGGCCGCGGCACCCGTTTGTCTCCCCAGAGGGCAGGCGGCGAGGGAGTGTGGAGGGGGCAGGACCGTGCGGCTGCACGTTGTGCCGTGCAACCCCGCCCCCTCCCCGATTCCCCACCGGGATCCCCTGGCATGTCTGTTGGTCATGCCGGAGTGATCCTGGCAGGGAATCTGAGGGTTGTTTCGATGACAGGGCGAAGCCGCCCCGTCATGTCTGAAAACACCCAAACCAGCTCCAACACCAATTCTGCTAGAGCGTGTAGGGATGCTGCCATAGAGGTAAGTGGATGATATACCAGCGGCAGCCCTAATCTGTCTCAGGCCGAATCAATCACTAGATGGATGCCCTCTATACCTGAGTTGGTTTACACTGGACACTTCCTCACAAACCAGGTATCCCTAAAAATGATAGCTACACACACCCACCCCACCCCTCTGGCCAAGGCTGATGCTGTACAGAGTACCCGGCTGGGACAAGGTCAACCAAAATTGGCCCTGACTCAGTGTCCAGTCAGGTCTCTGTAATACACACGAGGTCAGCTGATTGATCCGAAATTAAATTCCCAGATTGTTTTAGACTTATTAGACACCGACCTCACATTAATCAGCAACAGTCCCAAGCCCAGGGCCCTCCCATTCTTGATCACCACACCACCTGTCCGGGGGTCAGTGAGAGGGACCGGCACCAAACACCTGTCAGTTCTCACAGATTTTACCAGCCTGCCAGAAGGACCATACCTTCCCCGGCCCATCATGACCCCAATGGCTGCGGAGACCCCCCAGCCCGCCCCCCAGACATATACACACAGACACACTTACACATTATAATTAAAAAAAAATTTTTTTTTAAAAAGAAACAATAGACAGATGATAGATAGATATTTTCACTTTGGTCCTTGGAATATGCCCCTGAATCAACTAGACAGCTCACAGGGGAAGCCATATCCTTATGTCAAGTATTTATTCATTATCTCAGGGCATCTTGCCCACACAAGGTAACCAAATATAAAAAAAAACCCTACCCCCTAGGGCTTACGATACCTGCTTCCTATGACTTACAGCTGGATCAGCCCATAGGCTTCACAATAGCCCCAACAACACTGGGTCTTATCAACATTAAGCTCTTACAGTTTCATTAGCCCTCTTGGACTCACTCACAGTTCATTCAAAGTTCTTTGTCCCAGACTCACTATCTTGGCTCCTCCTGGCAGGTAAGCCAATAATTAGGTTTTTCCCCTGTCAGCATCCTCGTACAGATCTATTACCTCTAGGTTGTTGCAGAGTAATAACTGATTCACAATCAGTAAGGACAAATGCAGCTGAAGGTTTAAAAACAGAACTTTACTTAAGCTTTCTCAGGCACAGATCCTTAGTTGCATCTAACTAGCAAGAAGACAAAATGGAGACTGAGACAAAGAGTGAGAAGGGAAGAAGAAGTGGTTACACAAAGGAATTCAACTGTAAAACCCCATCTCCCTTCCATGTACACATAAACTTAGCAGCACCATCTGGTGACTCTATAGTCAATTACTGTTCTTAATACAGCAGGCATTAACTTGTGGATGTTGCATATACCAACATAGGTGAGCTGTCTCCTGGCATTCACGCCTGGCTTCGCTGCTCGAGCAACTCCTGGTAACACTCCCAGGTTACACAGTCTAGCTTCTGCTTCTCTGCTGGACCTCTGCTGGACCTCTCCACTTCTTAAATCTGAAGCTGCCCATTTCAGCTGTTATGTTGGCATTTAAATTACCCACCACTTGTCTCTCATCCTCGTTGCCACTTAAGGCCAGCAGGACCTTCTCCAGTCACTTCCCAGAGGCACTACAAAGGACAGGGTGAGTAACAAGCCACCCTATTACACCATTATATCAGCCTTTCCTTCTCTTGTTCCATGGTCTTAGAGATGTGATAAGACCTCTACTAGACAAGGAGGGGAAAAGGTGCTGCAGCTTGCTTCTAGAGATATGAAGTTATCTTTAGATTTTGAGGACAATTGTACAGGATCACCTGACTGGCTCTTTAGTTTGAGTTTTGTTTTTTAAAATGTTTATCCTGTTATATTATGTAGCCAAATAAGATTTCAAGCAAGGTGGCTTAAACAAAAGGAAGTTGGTAGAGAGAAAGAATAAGATAAACTAATTGAACATCATGTAGATTTTAATTTATGTACTTGAAGGGGGAGAATAGAGGAAGAAAATAGGCCATTTAACCATGTTTAAAGAAATAGAAAATGAAAGGAAGGGATTAGAAAACCAACTCAGAGAGAAAGGAGCATAGGCAAGGATGAAAGACTGACATAAAAGCCTACTTGGTAATGATCAAACAACTGAAAGTTTCTTCATTTAGTTCAAAACCATGATATCCCACAGTTTAAAAGTAAAATACATGCAAAAATGGATGAAATTATAACTCAAAATTATAAAGTGAAATAAAGAAAAGGAAAATCTAGGCTAAATAAATGGAGAAAATGCCTGGCTGATGGCTTAGGCTGTGGATGAGTCTCCCAAGGAAATTGTGCATGCCCCTTTACTATATCTGATTATACACCTCTAAAATTATATATAATATGGTAGGGGGCAAGGTTGCATTAACAGAATAATCAGAATAACCTAATGGATGTTTCCTCTTCAATTCTTATGAAGAATTTTCTAAAATTACCAAGGATCCTGATTTTCCAACTATTTAGGCTCATATTTACATTTGCATATTTTTAAGTCTTACTCCAAGATAATGGGATTAATTTACCCCTCTGAGTTAAATAAGCATGTGCAAATGGTTGCAGGATCTGGGCCTGTGTTAAGCATTTATGAAGTGCCTATCTCTATGTGACATCTAAGTCCAAAGAGCAGGTTCCTTTGAAGTGTAAAGAACAGCTGTTTGTGTACAGTAGGTTTTGAATGAAAAAATCTGTAGAAGCTTTTAGCACAACATGTGTCTGCAACTTTCTATAGAAGTCACATGACCATATGAAAGAAAATTCCTGCTGGTATAGATTAGCCTGGCACTGTGATGACAGTGCCAGAGCTCTGATTGAAACTTATGTTGTTATTGTAAATGGTGCTTGTTAAGCTTACCACCAAGGAAAAGAAAAAGAGAATTAAAGTGCTTCTTTGATAAATTAAGGCAATTTCTAGACCAATTTCAAATCTGTGTAAACTTTGTTAAAGTAGAGTGAGAAAACACCTTCAGGGCATGGCAGAGGCTGATTTTTAAACCTCCTTTAAAAATAAAATGTCCAATGTATTTTAAAGAATATATATACATATATCAATCTCTCAATCTTTCTAGCCTCAATTCATTCACCTAATGTATCTAATCTATTTAAATTTCAGCAGACTTGGAAATATTTAGGCTGGATTGGCTAATGGGTTCTCTGGTGACTCACCAAACCTGCCAAGCATCTCAGGCTGCCAAGTCTTGCATGTTTTCTGGAGTTAGGGAACAATCTAAATGAAAATAGAGCCAGAATGCTCTATTTTTAAACAGGAAATTTCTCCTCCATATGTCAAATAAGAGTCCAAACAACCATAAAGAGAAACTCAGAATCTACCACAGTAATCCACTGGGGCTCCAGGCACAATGAAATGAATGTACAGTGCACTTTGATGAGTCTGTCACTTAGAGATCATGGGAAAATCAATTCAAACTAACTTTACCAAGGGTTTTCCATAGATTGCTATCTAATCCCAAATTAGATCTTATCTGTTGACATCAAATTATACATGCCACAGGGTCAAAAATGGCACATTTAGTTCACCACACATAGGCACTGTATCAGAGGTAAATTGCATTATGCTGTGGAAAGTAGAATATTAGTAATGACAGTTTATACACCTGTCATTACTTTCAGAAAGGAGGGCATGAGACTTAATCTACGCTACATGACACTCTAAAGAAGTGTGTTTTAAGATACATGCCTGAGCTTGTTAAACAAAACAAATTTTATGTTTTAGATAGCCATTCTAATTAGGGATGGGACTTTCAGTTTCAATTTAAACTGAACCTGCCTGAAAGAAGGAATTTTCAGTTTAAACCGAGCCACCTTTTAATAAGCCTGCCTTTTATAGGTTGGTTTTGGCTTCGCATTATTCCCCACTGAAGACAATAGGAAATCTGAAACCAAATCAAGACCTGAAATTCATAAAGAACCAAAACCAAAAAATCAGAAACTGAAATTCCCCCTGCAGTTCCATCCCTACTGTGAGGCACTGAACAAATGTTCTGGCTCCTGGGAGAGATGTTCTAATGTCTACATGACCTGGGTAGAGAGGAGGCTTCAACAGACATTCGGGCACCCAGCCCTGTCCCCATCCTGTTTCCAGAACCCTGCCCTCTGCCATGACAGGGCCAAAAATGAGTGCCATCTTGGAAAAGGGCCACACATGAGAAGAACAATTTTGCGTATGCAGAATATTTCTGCATGCAGAAAATAGCTGCATTCAGAATAGCATGCAGCTATGTTGCTCATGCAGTTTTTTTGTGTTTTTTTAAGAAATGAGAAAAAAGTCTTGAGACAACATCGAGATTTTTGATTCTCATTTTTATATTGATTCTTGTTGAGAAGCATGATTCTGGGAAGAATCAATATTGAGATTGAGTTTCAGCCCTAGTCCCACGGGGCCAACAGGCGGAACTATATGTGCAGCACAGACAGAACCATATGTGCAGTGAGTCTCGGGCCACATTTTTCACCTAGTGTCCTGATAAAGGGCACCGTTCTCACTCATCTAGGTGTGCAACAGCGTTGCATATGTATTAGCTGCAAGACAAAGTTCTGTACTAGGCTTAAGTGGGTGCCAAATTCTCATTGCAATGAGATATGATGGATGTTTTTAAATGGGAAGCACCTACTCAGGTCCACCCATCCCCCACCCACCCTAGCACCCGTCTGAAGGTGTGGCATGTGGGTGCATGCTCCTGTGTCCCACATACTGCCCACTCATACTGCCCACTCATGCCCCTGCATGGAGCATCAGGGAAAAATCCAGAATGTTCCATACGGGGGAAGGAATGGGCAGTGCATGGTTAGGGGTGTACATCCAGAGCACACCCATGCTGGCTTGTGCAACCCCCCACCTTCACTGGATGTGCACTGGGTGCCTTGCATTGTATACAGACCCACCCCCCAGCTGTGCTCATTTAAAAACAAACAATTTTTTGCTGTATAACTAGGGCCAGTGAACTGTTGCCTGCAGTGTGGAAGCATGGAATGCACAGCTGTATCTGAGGAGCTACTCATGAGTGGTCAGGCCACACTGTATTTAGTTTGTTCAGACAAAAAATGATTTATTTATTTATTATAAATTTATTTGGTTAGTTAGCTAGTTAGTTCTGACTGCATAAAGGAGGGGGTGACAATACAAGAGTAAGGGAGAGTGGGCTATGGTGGGCAATGATATGTCTCACTGTAAACAAAGAAGGGGGAGGGGGGGTAAATGGGGGAGATTGGTGGGGTGGGAATTTGGGGGAATTGGAGGGTAGGGTTAGGGTTGGGTTTTTAAAATTATTTTTAAATTGATGTCAGTTTTTAATGTATTTTATTGTTTGATTGTATTGTTAGTCGCTCCGAGATGCCATGGGCATGAGAGGGCGGCAGAGAAATGCCAATAAATATATAAAATAAATAAATAAAAGATTTGGCATCCACTTAAGTAAAATAAATTTTTAAACCTAAACTCTGAAGCTTGAGCACTTCCTCTGGTTGATTAAACATATTCATTTATTTCAACATGTATCCCACCCCTTCCCAGTCTCACTTTTCAGCTTATTAACTTTAACAATTAACATCTAACCATTAACATTTTACAACAACCCTGTGTGGTAGGTTAGGCTGAGAGATCTGTGAATGGCCCAAGGCCACTTAGTGAGTTCATGGCTAAGGTGTGTCTTCAAGCGGGGGCTTCCCTCCACCTTCTGGTCCCAGTACTGTGTTCTTAACCACTACACCTACACACCTGCATAAATGTAGGCTATGTCCGCACTGTAGAAGCATTCCCATAACGCATACTTTGGCTATGTTGTGGGGGTTTTGGGTGGGTTTTTGTTTTATTTCATTCACAATCACCTCTTCCATAGGAAGTACTCAGAATTCAGGGTCTAGTTTTGACAAATTTATTCTGGGGAAGGAAAGCAGCACCCCAAATCATTTTTAGCACTCACATCATTGTACTTTCCAAAATGGCAGGGTGCCTGTAATTACCAATAGTATTGCAGGGGCAGCCATCGGAGGAAGAACAGACACTAGTCTAAGCAATCAAAATGCTGGGTTGGAGTATGTCCTGCAGATCATTCCCTGGTAGGATTCTAAGCTATCTTTCCCAATTGGAATCCTGGTAGGAAATGATGTCACAGATTTGTTGTTGCTATTTACTACAATTACCCAAAGTGAAGCTCACTTCCAGAACTGATCCCCCCCTCAAGTGAATGCAAGTGTGTAGAGTATAATTTGCACACACCCTTTTTGTGCAGAAGAGTTTAATCTGGCTAGATATGCCTGCAGGAAGCTAACAATTTTTGTTCTGCTTTAAAGAAACTGGTCAAATATAGATTTCCCCTGTGGAGAAGATCAGTTTTCAATGAAAGCTGAGCAATCTGTATTTATTGACTGTGGGATTCACCTACTTAAGCTTCTTTGAAACTCAGAATAAAACATAATCAAGATAAAGCACCAGCTAATTTATCCAAGAGATAGCTATCTCTAAAGTAACTTCTTCACAATCTTTGGATGGTTCATTGACCTTTGCAGAGGATACACTTAATCTTCAAACATTACCAATAATAACATCTGGCAACCTGAGAATATCACCTCCAGCATTTAAAACTCACAGCTTGAATATATATATTAAAGAAACAAAAAACCTACGGTTTTACAAACTTAGTAAAGGCAGATTCATACCAAGCAAACTGTAGAGTCTTTCAGCTCCAATCCTCTTCCTTAGCAGGTTGAGGGCAACACTAAAGCTGAGCAGGATACACGTTGACATTAAATGCATGGAAAGGCCAATGGAAAAAATGGAGGAAACATTAATGCTAGTTTGGAATTAAATTCTATCTCATTAACTGTTTCTGAAATAATACAATGGAGATGCATCTTGGGGAGTGTGTGGGGGAAGATGTGGAATAACAAAGGCAGCTGGGAGAGATGGTCTAATGACAGGGAGGAGGATATAAGGATGAAGTACAGCAGGAAGGAACTTGGTGGAATAATAGGAGGAATGCCATAAGAAATTGGTAGAATGTCGAGATTTTTGGTGATGTAAATGATTGGCAGGAGTGATAGGAGACCATGGGGAACACTACCATCGTGCTATTAAGCACCATAGCTGCATCCTTGTTGTTCTAGTCTCTATTGCCTCATTGTGCTTTACACCTCCTCTCCTGGGTGGTGTTTTCTCTTTTTTGGGGGGGAGGGGTTGTCATCTCACACACTCTGTCGCATTCTCTATTAGAGATTATCGTCATTATAGTGGTCAGGAGTCTTGCAATTTTGGGGGAGGTGAGTGAAGTTTATTGGGTAGTCCAGACCTCTGGGTTGCGTGTTATGGGGTTGGAAGCTAGTAGATTAGACTGGGGGTGGGGTGGGGGGTGGAAGCTGAAGTCAAAACTTTTCTATTTTCTAAGAGTGAAGTGGTGGTTAGTGGGTCACAGTGAGTGAGGGGCAAATAAGTAGTGGGTTAGAGTACGTGGGGATGATCCCAAATAAAAGGAATTTAAATATAAGGACATAACTAGTCAATGTAGTTGTTTGATGGTGGCATATTTACATGCTGTTAGTCACCTGTGCAGTGGGGAGATGTATTTGATCTAGTGCCACAAAATGGAGATCTGGAATGTAAATGAAAGAGAAATTCTTGCCACATTGTAAGTAGAGTAATGATGTAATACTGGACAGGGAGGAGCGTGCCGTCCTAACTTTAGTGTTGCCCCCAACCTGCAAAGGAAGAGGATTGGAGCTGAAAGACCAAGGCAAAGTGTGGGTGCATGGAGCCTAAGTTGTAAGCGAGCACAGTATGCGAAGCCATACAACATCTTTACTGCTTACATGGTGTGGAAGTTAAGGCGGGAGCCTTAACACACAATTTCTAGGTTTGTTAAAGTTTGCTTGGTATGAATCTGCCTTAACTAAGTTTGTAAAACCGTAGGTTTTTTGTTTCTCTAATTTCTTTGGGGTTTTTAAAAACACAATGCAAACACGTGACAGTGATTTCTGATAGTATATAGATGGGAACAGATTATAGTAGATGTATACATGATGGGCGGAGGATTAGCATTGATGGGGAAGGTGCAGCCTGGTGAGAGAGAGACCTGCTGCCACCCGATCGCCTCCTCCCCTGGCTGATCATGACCCCATGGCGCTGGCAGGGGGAGAGGGCCCTGGCCTCCACAGACAGTCCCGGTGGGCTGCCCCCTCCCACTTAGAGCCTCGTGGGGATCAGCCTCCCTCCAAGGAGAAGGGAGGAAGGACTCACTGAGCCGGCCAAGGAGGGCAGGAGGGAGTGACTGATAGCAGGCGGGGCTTGCACTGCGAGCGAGGCAGAGACTCAGAGCAGCAGCACCAGCGTGAGGAGGCGCCCCCGCAGCCTTCCCGCAACCCATGGCTCCTAACGGGGGCAGGGGAGCGAGCAGAGTGGTGCCCCCCCCCCCCTGCGTTGCTGCTTGAGTCAGCCGATGCCTCTTAGGGAAGCTGCTCCCCTCGCTGCTCCATTCAGTCCCAGTTTGAGCTGGCTTTAGGGACTGAGTGAGTGGAGGTTTTCCTGCCGTTGCAAGACCCAGCCATGGACCTACCCCTGCCCCGTATTGATGCCCCTCGCTCCCTCCACGAGGAGGCTGCAGGGCCCCCACTCCAGTCACTCACTCGCGATTTCCCCTCGGTGCCTCCAGGTTGCGGGGGGGGGGGGTGGCTTGGACACCCATGGGTAGTCTCAGCCGCCGCCTCCCGCTGGCTGAGCTCGTCCTGGGTACAAACTGTCGGCTGGGAGGCGCTAAAGGTGGCCGCTGCTGTCCGCACACCTGCTGCTGCTCCTCTAAGCCCTGCAGACTGTGCTAGGCTAGTCAGTGTCATGTCAGTTACACAGTGCCCCACTTCCCGGCTCTCGGCTCCGCTCCTCTCCCCTCTCCAGGACCCAAGAGCCGGGGAAGCAGGGAGCTGTGTAAGTGACATGACACTGACTAGCCTAGTCACTGTCATGTCAGTTACACAGCGCCCCACTTCCTGGCTCCGCTCCTCTCCCCTCTCCAGGACCCAAGGGCCGGGGAAGCAGGGAGCTGTGTAAGTGACATGACACTGACTAGCCTAGTCACTGTCATGTCAGTTACACAGCGCCCCGCTTCCTGGCTCCGCTCCTCTCCCCTCTCCAGGACCCAAGGGAGCAGGGAGCTGTGTAACTGACATGACACTGACTAGCCTAGTCAGTGTCATGTCAGTTACACAGCGCTCCGCTTCCCGGCTCCGCTCCTCTCCCCTCTCCGGGAAAAACACACACAGGCAGCGCGAGCAGTCAGAAGGGGGCAGATTTGTGCCACCCCTTTTGCACATGCATGAGCTAAGTCCCATAAAAGCACACACACATGTAGCGCCCCCTTGGCTACTCCCTTGTCTCTATGTCTCCTGGGGAGGGGTCCAAGGAATAGAGCGCCTGGGTTCATGGACTTGCTCTCCTGATTTGGCACAAAACTGCAGTGCCTCCACCCGGGGTACATACAGGACTATGGGGATCCTGATGAGGAAAGGGGCAGGCTACTCCCCCCCTGCATGGCCCAGGGCCCTGTGGTGGGAATGCCTAGGACTAGCTCAGAGAACCCCCCCATTGAAACACGCACACATGAGACAGGCTAACAAGTTAAACAACAGGTTTATTCTAAACAGAAAATAAGCCTCACAAGGCAGGTTAAAAATGCTTCAAGATCCCCTGTTCCCACAACAGATTCTCTGGGGACCCCGCACTCCCTCTCCCCTAGAGTGCTGGGCTGGGCCAGTTAGCACGCAGGCTGAGGCCTCTAGGAGCTTCCTGCCAGGGTAATAGTAATAGGGTCATGGGATAAGGCGACCCCTCGGGCCGGTGGGCTTTCCCTCCGCTGGCCTGGTTGAAGCTGGGCTGTGCTGCCTGGATGAATGTCCCGCTGGCCGCCCTGCCAGCCGACCTCCCACGCTATCCCTCTGGTACCTGGGGGTTTTGAATCCTCAGACTTCCGTCCTTCCCTCTGGTCCCCCGTCAGTCGGGCTGCTGACCGAGTATCCTCTCTGTGGGTTTTTGTCAGTAAGCTGGCAGCTCGCTGGAGCCTTCACACTTCCCTCACTGGTAGCTTCGGTGAGGGCTCAGGTCTCTTCTGACTGCCCCGGGTTCCTTGGCAGCTCCAACTCCCCTCCTCTCTCTCTGGCCTTGCTCCCCTTCAGGCAGCCTCTGATCGCAGCTCTGCTTTGTGCTGCTGATTTAGCACACCTGTTTCTTCTGCCAGGCCTTCTCAGCCTCTCCTCAGGCAGCCATCTTGTCTCCCTTTCTTCTCCCTCCCTCCCTGCAACTCACTCAGTTGTTCTCTTCTGCCCCCTAGTGGCGTTCTCACTGCACGTGCAGGCTAAGCACTTGCTAGTCCCCAAAGGTGGGGTGAGCTACACACACATAAATAAAACATAAAATAAACATCTTCCACTACTCCATTTCACAATGTGAAATGAGAAGCACATACCTTGACCATTTCCTGACTTCTGTATGCGACCAGATTCTTTCTTACTAAGAAGATCAAAGAGAAATCCCTGTCAATGCGGGTGCAAGCCAGAGGAAATTGCCCCCCAAACTCCCATTGAAATCAATGGAACTCTCAATGAAGAACGTTAGCTCCGCCTTAACGAATGGAGCCACTAGCATGGCTCCATAATTTTGTATCACTGTAAAGTGAGTGTATGTACAACGTAATGAATATAATTATTCTGTGAGGTAAAGCTTCCAAAAATGTATGCAGGAGTGTAGCTATCATGGGGACAACAGGTACAGTTCCATCTAGGATCAAGTTTTCGTCTTGAACTCAGGCATACAGCTCCCTCCTGCCTGGGTGTTGCCTTTCTTTGTTCTTTGAATATGCCGCTTATCCCAAGCTTGTTAAAGTGAGAAAAGGTGCCTCACTCCTGCCCCCCAATAATAACAGCCACCAGGGCACAGAGTCAACCAGCTCTTTCTCCAACTGGATTAATTGAGTTGTTAATGACCCCTTTTGTCTGGGGAACAGAAAAACTCATTACTGTAACCAGCCAAAAAGGTACTGCTGGAGAGGAGTATGCTCTGTTGGTAATTTAGTCATTCGGGACACACACACACACACACACATCTGTTTTAGCTACAATCCTCCAGGCACATCACTGATTCAAGACCCAATCACTTTATTAGGTATTGTGCTGAAAGAGTACTTGGAGTGTCAGATTGTTATTCTGCATTAAATGGCACTTTAGATTGAAGGTGAATTTATTATTCATTCAGGTTTTTTTAAAGTTAGAGCTGTCAATAGAGGAGAAAAGGCAAAGACTATTACTGTCTAGCTGTTGGGAATATTAGACATTTCACAGATATTTCAAATTTATCTTTGTTTGATATTAACTTTCCTTAATGATGAGATGCTCTCTTCTTTCACGGATTTGTTTAAACAGAATATTTCTCTAATTACCTTTCAATTTGCTAATTCTTCAATCATTCAAAGGAAGCTCCTTTCCAATGTTACATGGGAGATTAAGTGGAATAATTTATTTTGAAACAGAGCTATGGACCAACCTCTTTGGTGAATGTTGTGAACTTAAAAATTCACAGAAAAAAATTAAATAAATGAGGAAGAAAGATAGTCACTATTTGGACTCAACAATTAACTCAAAACTTAAAATCAGCAATTAAAAACTCCACTGTTGGGAATTTGATGGGTGTTTGACTTCCCTCTTTATGGATAACAAATGCTGAGTATATAGATTCTCAGTATGTCAAAAAGATGCTAATACAGAAAATGCCAACACTGTTCCATAACACAGTAAGAGAAGATAGAATTCAGAATGCAAGACAGTTGCAAAATCAATTACTATAATGATTAAACATATATATGTATTAATGTAGGGGGAGGCCATAGCATGAAATGTGTTGTTTCCTACTTTGTGCAATCTCCCATTAATTTTTATTGAACAAAAGCAGATTTACATTTTACTTCCTGACTGTTCCATTCTTTTTTAAAGTAGTTACAAGCTGAATTTCCAATTCTGCAATGAATTATACATATGCTTACAAAGGATTAAATTAAAGGATGAGGGGGTTCCAAACTAAGGTTTTCACCCTGGATATGTCTGTAGCAATGTTGATGGGTAGTCATAACGTTTGTCTTTAACCCAGGAGACTGGAGGAATTAATGAACACCCAAAGGTGGGCAATTGCAGCAGCCATGCTTGGGACCAGTGCAGAGAACAGGTAGACCGTGCCCCCTCACCCTGCCCAATGGAGAAACTGCGTAGCTGGGCCACTGTTGGCCATCCTGTCATGCCCTGGGGTGGGCCAAGGCACCAGCCACACATGAGGTACCCTGCCCTGCCACACCCATCCTCCCCCAACCTGGTTGTGGCTGTGCGGGAATAACAGGTCAAAGCCCTGTAGCAAACTTCATTGTGGGGCAGGTGAGATGGGGACTGGGTCCAGGAGCAGTGGTACACTACTGTACTCTGTGCCGTCTTATCCCACTTTGGGTAAGACTGCTAGGCCATGTATGCTTGACCCCCCACCCCGCGAGGATGCAGGGCATAGCAGCTAGCTGACCATCATGGGGGTGAGGTGAATATCTGGCGACCGCCAGGCACATGATACATTGAGTTACGTGACAAAGGGTATTTTTACACGTGCCAATTCAGTGAGCTGTGACACTTAAACCCACCCCAGAGTGAGCCTCCTCACCCTGGGCAGGAGTCTGTTCAGCCACCGAACAAATATTCCAGGGGCTAGGGAGGGGATGGGGAATATTTGGATGTGGGTCCGCATGGCCCCACGCTCCTCAGCACGGCCCTGTCTCCTCTGTGACAGGCAGGTGTGATGGCCTATGAGGCCGCCGCACTTGCCCGGAACTGTTCCTGCCATGGGATGGGGTTAGGTGGAGTGGGCCATCATATATAATGGCCTGTTCTACAAAGGTCCAGGGACACCTACCCTGGACTGTGACAGGACTTAACACTGGATATGCGCTGCCTGGGAGCCCAGCGCACATCCCTTGTTAAGCCCTGCCATGGTCCGGGGTCATTTCTGTTCCTGCCCATGGTGAACATCTGGTGGTGCAAGAGCAGACATGACAACACTGAGAATGGACATGCTGGGGTAAGCATGGCCTCGTGTGGTGGTGTCACATCTGAAAATACCCAATGTTAACTGATGTGGGGTAAGGCTGCCCAAACTGCAGTAGGTGTATGATGTGGCTGTACCCTCTATCAAGTAGCAAGGGTGCTGTGTGATTTGACTGAGTTGGAGTGAGCTTCCAACCTTGTTCTATTATTTCCTGTTTGCCACTTCCATTATTTCCTGTTTGCTACTTCCTACCTGTTGAGTGATCACAGAGCTGTGGCCAGAAAGTACTATATCAGAGACTTCCTCCTTATGGTCCATGCTCATTTCCGAACATTGTATGCTGGTATATGACAAAGGCATTCTTTCATTACCTTTGCATAGTGAGAAGTATTATGATGAAGTCTGAAGGTGGAGGATGTGTGTAGACATTTGAAAGAGCTGATGTTGGCAGAAATCATCAGGGACTCTAGAAGCCCATATGCCTCCCCTATTGTGGTGGCTAGGAAGAAAAATGGACAAGTGCGCAAGTGTGTTGACTATAGGACATTGAATAAGAAAATACCTGACCAGTATACCACACCTCAGGTGGATGATGCCCTTGACTGTTTATTGGGAAGTAAAAAGGTTTTCTGTGCTAGATCTCAGGAGCAGATCCCTTTAAGAGAAGAAGACAAAGAGAAGACTGCTTTCATACGTCCTCTTGGGTTTTACCAGTTTGAGAGCATGCCACAAAGAATTTCAGGAGCTCCTTCAACTTTCCAATGACTAATGGAGAAAGCAGTGGGAGACATGAATCTCCTAGAGGTCTTGGTATACCTTGATGACATTATTTTTGGGAGAAATTGAGAAGAACATGAGACTTGGTTGTTGAAGGTTATGGATCCGTTGCAGTTGCATGGTCTGAAGCTATCCCTGGACAAGTATATTCTGCCAGACTTCCATAAAGTATGAGAGTCACATTGTGTCTGAGCATGGGATATCACCTGATCCTGATAAGATAAATGCTTTGATCACCTGGCCATCACGCCATCTACAGAGTTTACAATCCTTTCTAGGGTTCTGTGGATATTATCTCAGGTTTGTGAAGGGCTACTCCTGGATTATGCAACCATTGCATGCACTGACCCAAGGATACACCCCATGCAGCTTGAGGGGGACCAGCAAGACATCATAAAAGGAAAAACACTATTTCAAGGAGTCGGAGCCGTTCAGACCTTGATGGGATTCCTGGTGCGATGAAGCCTTTCAACAGATTATTCAGTGTCTGACCCAGACCCCTGTGTTGACCTATGTTGACCCTCAGAAGTCTTACACACTGCATATGGATGCTGGCCTCAGTGGCTTAGGAGAAGTTCTCTACCAGGACCATGAGGGTCAGATGAGACCAGTCAGTCACTTTTGCTAGCCGAAGTCTGAGGGAGGCAGAGAAACATGATCCAACTCACAAGCTGGAGTTCCTGGTGTTAAAATGGGCAGTGGTAGACAAGTTCCATGACTACCTTTTGGAGCTAAATTCCTGGTCCGCACTGACAGTAATCCTCTGATATATGTACTGTCGTCAGCTAAGGTGGATGCCTCAGGTCATCGGTGGCTCTCTGCTTTGTCAACCTAAGAGTTCAGCCTTCAGTATTGGCCTGGTTTGAACAACATCGATGCCAATGCTCTCTTCACGGTGTCCTCATCCAGGACCTAACTCCCCAGACCTCTGGAAGACTATCCCCATTAGTGGGGTAAAAGCACTGAGCCAACAGGTGGACCCCAAGGTGCACACAACTGCCAATTTAGACCAAGCCATAGAGTAGGTGGAGGATTACTGAAATGCAGGGAAATCAACAACTGGGTGAATGCAATGCATTGCTACAGGACAAAAGAAATATAGATTAAGGAATATGTGGTCAGTTTGTAAATGGTGTTTAACACATAGGGCTCTAGTAAGCATTGACAGTTATAACAAAATTGAGTAGACCAATGAAATACTTAATGCTATAGACTTTTATTTTAACCTTCATAATGTTTGAATTTGAACTATGTTGATGTAATGAGCAACTATGGCTACCAGAGGCTCTCATATATTCTTTTGTATTTAATAAATGGATAAAAGGTTATCAGACACTGCTACTTGACTCACTATACTGAATTAGTTCCTTGTATGGGAAAACTGGACTGGACATTATGTTAATTCACAAACCTGACAGATTGTTTTCATATTGTTTGCCTGTTAACTATAAGCAATCCTTTTGTTTATAGTTCTTGACACATTCCTGAGATAAGAGTTTGTTATAAAGGACTACTGATTACTTGCAGAGATTGACTTTCTCAGCAGAGATGCAGAGACTCTCTCTCCTTGCAAGGTGTTATTTTGTTTTGAATACTCAAGGGTTTTATATTAGGAAAACTCTTGTGATTCTGATACATATTTATTTTATTGAACTTTAACAATAAGTAGCTACTGTATTTTACACTTACATGTCTCTCATATTTTAAGGTACCTTTCTTCTTTCTTTTGCCATGGTATTGTACTGTATTTTATTGTACCTGGACTTTTAAGTAAAGTGAATGATAAAATTCATTCAGTGTCTCTCCAACTGTTTTGGAAACAAGGTTAGCTGCTTCTGATGAGAGTAAACAGAATTCCAGGGTTTCGATCCCACTCCAATGGCCTTCAGTTTCCCCAAACCATCTACGGTGCTCGACACAGCAAAGGAGGCAGAGGAGTGCACCATGGCAGAGTCTGAGAAACCAGTCTCTACCCATAGACTACCCAAAACACTTTGACTAACCTCAAATATTTGTCCCTGAAGAATGATAAACCATCCTCTGGAGGATAATCAACAGAGGATGCTGTGAAGACGAATAGAATAGCTAGGTTTAAATGAGGATTGAATATGTTCTTGAAGAATAGTTCCATATATATCTATTCGTCAAGTTGGTCAAAGGATGTAAGCCATGGGCAGCCAAGAGGTAGATTGTGATCCACTGGTGGATCACAAGATAGTCTCCAATAGATCATGGTGTGGGGGGTGAACAACTCCTCAGAGATCAGCTCTGAGGAGGAAAGCAGGACCAGCACTCCAATGAGTGTCTCCAGAGAGGTGACAGGCTAGGAGAGCTCGACCAGTGCAGTTGGGAAGGCTCTCTCTAAAGGAGAGCGTACTCCTCTCCATTCCTGAGATGAGTTACTGAGGTGACCTGGAGCTGGGAGCTATAGAGAAGGGTCCTGGCCTGAAGCACTGGAACCAGAAGGACAGATCCTGGTAGGTTGCCTGAAGTTGACACTTGGATGAAGTGGATCACTAACACTATAGTGGTGCCACAAACTGTCTCTATGCTGCAATCAATCAGCTTCTGCATGAGATTGGCACCACCATTGCTCCAACTGCCACCCTTCCTGCTTCTGCTGCCACAGTCCCTCCACAAATCATAGCAACCTGTGGTGCCAATGCCAAGGGAGCAGATGCCTAGGAGTCGTCCGGTTGATGACCTTGGTCAACAGAGTATTCCACAAAACCATGAGGTCATCAAGTCGACGGCCATCAAGATCAGAGGGTAACTCACCTAGAGCATTCTGGAACCTATTAGGTTCCATCAGTCTTTGGGGGTGAACCAACCAAACCAGGCACACTCTTTTGGGGGCAGACATGAGCCAGGCCTGCAGGAGGTAATCCCCTACCTCAAAGCTAGTGCACAAGATCAGGTCCTTGACCTCCATTGTGCATTGGGATGATGACAACTTGAGACAGGTCCATGGTTGCCATGGCGGCCATAAACACATACTCCACACCACCGAGACTGGCGTCAGCATGGATATTGAAGTCCCCCAAGACTATCATCTTTGGGAACGGCAACACTACCTCCAACACCATTTCAGAAATATTGGATAAAGGAAACAGATTTTATAAGCAATTGAACATTATGATTTTAAGAAAAGCTCCATACAACTTCCTGGCTTCAATTTCTTTATCTTCCATCCAATTTGCATGAAACCTGGGAAGATTATGTCCCTCCACAAGATTACCAATCAATCAGAAAGACTGGATAAAGGAGATGTTATAAGTCATTAACTTGAAAATGCATTTCAGGCTGTAACATTTTTACATTCTATCCTGTTTACAAGACATTTGGCAGGAATGTATCCCTCACCTTCCCTGTCTTCTCCGCCAAGCTACAGGACAATTTGATAAAGAGCCCCAATTTTATAAGCAATTGAATCTGTCCCCTTGAAGACCATTATTCAGATAAATAGCAGCACATGTGGTGCCAGTCAGAGGCAGGCACCTGGCATGGCCGGGGGAGAGAAACTGTAGGAAGAAGGCTGATGAGCAGAGCAACCCAACAAACTGACAGACACATTCACTGGTCAGTTATTGCATGCTTCTAGCTTTACAGGACCAATCAGTGGTGGTATCAAGGTGGCATAGGGGGCGGCCCTGAGGCAGACATAGAAGGGACATAACTGGTACTTTGGGGCTAGCATCCCAGCAATCAAGAGACATAGTTTACACATCCAGGCTGGCCAATTATCATCACAATCACATCCTGCAGCACTGTGACAGAGGATGTCAGAGAATCTCCATTGGCTCTTTCCTAAGCAGATGCACTTCCAAGTGTAATCCACATTATATGAGAGACAAAGAAGTTACAGCCAGGAATGTATATGCATATGTTTGCAAAATAACATATTTCAACTTCTTTTAAAAAAGAATTACTTTATCCAATATTTCTGAAATTTGGTACACATAATGCCTTCCATTTGAGGACATATCCCTCCATGTTTCATCCAAATACAATGAAAACAAAAAAAAGCTACAGCCAAAAATGTGTTTTCCATTTAAACCAATGGAGATTGTAAATGAAAGCAAAAATGAAAACAAAATTTCAATATTTATGAAAATGAAAGATTTAAAGAAGGAAAATGAAAAACAAAAACAAATGATCTAATGGGTCCCTGGTGCAACCTCTGCTCCTTCAGAGCGTGTAGGGATGCTGCTGTACAGGTAGGTGCCCGGTATACCACCAGCACCCTCACACTGTCTCCTGCCAAATCAACTACAAGATGAAGGCCCTCACACTCTTCCATTAACTGAACTGGTTACTTCTCCCTTTCCCTCTATCCTTTCATTTTGGTTGAGGAAAACGGGACAGCTGACTAATGGCTCACAACCGTCCCTCTTACCCACTAGTCTCCACTGCCCTCCCAGAGTACAGTGAAGCTGGGTAGAGTTGTATACAAATTTTTAATTAAAACTAAGTTGGGCATGAGTTGAAATTAATAAAATGGAATGGCCATTGGAAGGAATGGAGGCAACAGTAGTGCCAATTTCTAAATTAATATTATTGTCATTCTAATATCCAATTAAGTGATTGTGAAATTATACAACACAGTTGCATCTTTGGGAGTACATAGGGAAGGCAAGAGGGTGTGAAATGGTAAGGAAGGCACCAGATGCAGTAATGGAACGGTTGAAATGACAGGGAAAAATACAGTGTGCAGGATTAAGGAAGTGGGTGGAATGGCAGGAGGAATTAGAAATAGTTACAATAATAAGGTTCTGAGTGAATAACTGATTCGGAAGACTGATGGGATAGCTGAGGAAGCAGTCCTATCGTTTTACCTAGTTACCATAATTGACTCCCTATCCTTTGACTCCCTAATAGCCTCCCTCACTCTTATTCCATTTCCTCTCCTATGTTGTTGTTTTTTGTCATTCCACACACACACTTTTGTTCCATATGACACATGCAGACATTGTATTTCCCAGGACATTTGAGTTCTCTGGGAGGGGAGTGGGGGTTAGAGGGGCGACTTGGACCCAGGACTCCTGGGTTGTCTGTTCTAAGGTTGAGAGCAGGGGAGAGGAGAACCAGCTCGGAACAAGGATTTTGAGTTGCCTGTGAAAGGAGTGCAGCCAACTGAATTAGAGTGGGGTGGAGAGACTGGAATCCAGGAGCCCTGAGTTCTCTGTTACAGGGTTGGGACCAGTAGATTAGAGGGGAAGAAGGGATGGAAGCCAGAACTCCCAGGTTCTCTCTTTCTTAAAGAGGAAACAGGAGGGGCAGGGCCAGCTCACACCCTCCTGTCCCCAGCTTCAGTGTTGCCCCCAACCTGCAAAAAGGAAGAGGATTGGGGCTGAAACACAAAGGCAAAGTGTGGGTGCATGGAGCCTAAGTTGTAAGTGAGCACAATATGTGAGACTGTACAATGTCTTTACTGCTAACATGGCATGGAAGTTATGGCAGGAGCCTTAACTTGCAATTTCCATGCTTTTTAGTGAATGACTGAATTTGCAAGAGCCTTATCTCTTCCTGTAAACTGGAGGTGTTTTGACTATGGAATATTTATTTTGATTATGACATGTTAATTATTCCTTTTTTATGTAAGTTTTATTTTATTTTATTTTTTGCAAATGGCTAAGTGCTGAATAAACTATGTTCGAAGAACACCCATAGTGGCTTTCTGGCCTGTGTTCACACACTGTGAGTACTTTATTAAAGTAAATGGTGCTTTACCCATAATGGATAAAGTTAAACAGTAGGGGCGGGAAAACCGGTAAATCCGGTATCCAATAATGCCGGTACCGGGCGTACCGGCATTATCAGATTCGACCCGGTAAATCCGGTCCCGGTACCGGATTCCGGGTATCGGATTTTTTTGCATTGCAGCCTGCTGCGGGGATCCTCCTTCCCATCTCCCCCCCCACCTGGACTTACCTGCTTGCGGGTAGTGCTGGGGGGGGCTGGTCTCCTTGCCACCGCTGCCGGCGTTGTCACCGCCGCCGCTGCCGCCTTCATCCCTGCCGCTGCTGGGTCTGCCGCCGCTGCTGCTTCGTCCCCGCAGGATACCTGCGGGGACAAGAAGAACAAAAAAACTGTGAGTTGGGGGCAGGGGGGGGAACGCAGAGGGCAGCCACGTGGGCTGTCCTGTCCCC
>QEPC01005281.1:141350-168700 GCA_003113815.1 Sphenodon punctatus
CCGCCAGCCCGCCCGCCACGGCCACACCTGGAGCTCCGCAAGGTAAGAGCAAGCTGAACTTTAGTAGGGGTGATCCCTGGGGGGTGGGGGGGTGTTAAACACCCCCCCCAGGGATTGGGTCATACTTACCGGCGGCTGCGGGGATGCCGCGGCCGCTGGTGCTGGGGGGTGGGCTCGCCTCAGTCTTTTTTTAAACAAAAATCCAGGCTGGGCAGGGTGGGTGGGGGGTGTCCCCCCTTCCACCCACGCAGCCTGGGAGGGGGAAGGAATTCATTGATTTCAATGGGGACACAGCGCCCCATTGAAATCAATGAAATAAATCCAGTACCGGCATACCGGATTTAATCCGGGAATCCGGTTTTTAGAGAACCGGTAACCGGTAAATCCGGTAGCCGGTAATGGGCCCGGGGTCCCACCTCTATTAAACAGCAGTGTGCTGGTAGGATAGGACTCTAGATTTTAAGAGGTACAAGAGATGATTAGCCTCTTTGGGTGAAAACAGACATGCACGTTACTCTGCTTTAATGCCATTTTAACACTGCTTTAATATTTCTCATGCATGTTTCAGTGCTGTATTGACACGCTATGCAGCCCTGCATAGGGTTAGAAATGTTAAAGCAGTGTTAAAGTGAGTTAAGGTACATGTCTGTTTTCACCTTTTGTTGTATATTTGTACATACCCTAGCTCAATAAAACTCTGTGGTTCACATTCATCACTAGTTTACTCCAATTTTACCATTGCATTACTCTTGTTTATATTGGAGGCCAATAGAGCTCTATCAGGTTTAAATTGAAATAATGCAATAAAGAATTGGGCATTTTTAGTGGCATCTCTGGGTATTAACTAATGAGACGTTAGCACGCATATCGGGCTCAATCCATGCAGCCCCCACTCACATGACTTGTGGGTCCAGTCTAATAAAAGGGAAGCCCCTATCATGTCTTTCATGCACTTGCGGGCAGCCCTCAGTGGAAATGCCAGTGAAAGTAAGAGCAGAGAGAGGGACAGGAAGTGGTTGCTCCTCAGATGCTGTAGGATTTCCACCCTTGAATCTATGATGCTGGTGGATCTGTACATGCGGAGGCACTTCCTGCAGCCTAATTGATGGGACACAGACATGTGGGTATACAGTTGCCCTCATGGCAGGTTCCGCATACTCCAAGACCCTGCTGTGAGTAGGGGCTGCGAGACCAGTGGGTGGAGGCCACATGGCATCTAATAAATGGGCAGCTGAACACTCACCTGGTGTGGGCTAATGTTGGCGAATGTCTTGTTGGTTAACATCCTATTTTATAGCTTATTTTTTATCCCACCACTTTCCTAGTAGGCTGTTTATTTGCTGAAAAGCTGACTTTTACTTTTCAGCATTAGGCTTCTACGGTGAACAGTGAAGGTGATGAATACATGAGAACATGCTTTTCTATGCCAAAAAGAAAAATACATTTGCTTGTAAACAGGGGGGGACTTAGCTCATGACATGAAAGATCATGTACTGAGTAAGATCAATATGCAATGACTCATAACCTTTCAGATGGACATTTTGTTGAAAGGGAAGGCTGTGAGGAGACCTAGACAGCTTGTCATAGAGCAGAGAAAATGAAGAAAGGAGAGAGTGATATGGGAGCCTCCAGTTTCTAAAGTGTTTATTCATTTTACACCCCAAGAAGCTAAAGAAGGATGACTTAAAGCAACCCTTGTTCAGTTTTTTATTAAATTGGTCTCCAAGCAAGGGTAAAAAAGAGGAGAAGATGCCCTTTTAACTGATATGTTCCCAAGACATTTCTGAGATTTGTTCTTTTTTTTCCTCTTGAAGTTTTCAGGAAAACTATTTGACTCATTCCCCCTCCTCCCCCCCTTCGAGACTCTTATATGTATGCTCACATACATCCATACTCTGTGTTCTTTCAATCTGTCTCTTATTCCCTCCATTCAAATATGACTTCTCTCTTTTCCTTCTCTCCAGTCTCTTCCTTTTTCTCTATTGTGCATTTGTTTAATTTTTAATCTCCTCTCTACCACTAGCTTCTCCTTTCTCTTTCCTTTGCCTGGTTCTGCCCACCTCCCACAGGATGTTAACAATTCTAAGCGAGGTCAAACTCTAGAACCTAAACAAAAGTGTCTTTTTAAAGATGGGCGAACGCGGTTCAGAAGTTCGGAGTTAGGCCCGAACTCGGCCTGTTCAGATGACCAATCCTGAACACAAACACAAATGGACTGAACTGAACTCAATTCTGAACGTCGAAATGACCAAAGAGTTTAGTCAGTTCGGATCGCATTCAGATCGTGTTCGGGTGGCAAAAACGTGTCACTGGAAGGCAAAACATGACAGGGAGGGGAAAGCAGACTTCCAGGCACCAGGGGTGGAGAGGCTTGGAGTAGCAGCCAGCCTGCCGAATCACCATCCCTTTTTGTCTCAGACCACTGGCTTCGCAGTCTGTGATTGGCCATGGGCTAGGCTGCATGGAGCCAATCGGGATTGCGGTGAGGCGGGCACAGCAAGAAACAAAACTGATTGCCTCCCCCCCTTTCCAACACCTTCTGAGCTAGTCACTGTTCCTGAACATCAGGCGTTTCAGAAGGCTCCCTCTCCCAGCAGTTTTATTCTCCTCAATCCACTGCAATTTTCCTCCTATTTCACCCATCCAATCCATCTACCGCCATATCATTTATTTAGATTAGATTAGATAGATTTAGGTGGGTTTTTTTGTTTTTACCCCTCCCTGTGTTCAATCTTCCTTCCTCCCTCACCCCTCCATTGAATCCTTTCCCTGTCCCTCTTATTCTATCCCTGATTCCCTTCCCCTGTTTTAAGTTTTGGATTTATTTAGAGTAGAATTATTTATTATTAGATTGATTTTCATTTCAGTTTTGTACCCCTCTCTGTGTTCTTTGTGTTTCCCCCTGTGTAATATTGTATATATAGATAGTTTTTATAGATAGTTACTAGACAGATATACATAGTAGTTGGCTTAGTTATAGAGACAGATAGAAATACAGTGTGTTTGTAGGACAAGGCCTTTGTAGTTAATTATTAGGATATTCCATTTAGTTCAATAGGTTTTAGAATAATTAATAGCAGCTAGATTTAGTGTAGATATATATATATATATATAATATTAGATTAAGAAATTTAATTTTTTAAAAAAAATGTTTTTATAATTTTTTTGTGCATTCCTTTGGTGGGAGAAATGGAGAAGGGAAGGAGAGGCCAGTCTGCTGCCCATAGGGGAGGAAATGGGGCACGTCCCAGAGGTGGCAGGGGCTGTACCAAGGGAGTGGCAGCAGGCAGAAGCAGTAGCTCGAGCACATCACCACTCCCCAGACTCAGCAGGCCTGCTTTAGGGCCTCAGGCTTCATTGGGTGTTTTCAGATGTGACGAGATCACAGTGAACCACGCTGAATACCTACATGTGGTCACTGTGCCCTGCACGTCTGTACAGCAGCCGCCAGATGTTCGCCACACTGAATACCCACATGGGGTCAATTTCAACCACGCTTCCTGGGCTACCGGCATGGAAATCAGCTGAAGCGTGGTGAAAGTGATTCCAGGCAGGCATTAAAAAAAAGTAATGTCTGGTTGGCTATCACGGCCCGGAATCCCCGGCGGGATTCCAGGCTTTGGTGAACTCGGCCAGATGCTGCGGCAGCATTGGCATCACTGCCCACCCGTATCCCCAGAGGGCAGGCGGTGAGGGAGTGTGGAGGGGGCAGGGCCGTGCGGCCACACGTTACGCTGCGTGGCCACAGCCCCTCCCTGATTCCCCTCCGGGATCCCAGGCACGTCTGTTTGCCGTGCCTCGGTGATCCAGGCAGGGAATCTCTGGGTTGTTTTCGGGATGGGACGAAGCCACCCTGTCACATTTGAAAACACCCATTGTCTCAGTGTCACCTCCTGGCAGTGCCCTCCTCCACTGCCACGCAGGGTACTGGAAACTGTGCAGTACATGAGGCTGCATCTGTCTCTGCTGGTGCTGGTTCCGATGTTCCTATAGGACCACCAATGTCCCCCATGTCGAGGTGATCTCCAGCAGTCCATAGCTGGTGGATCTCACCCCAGCTGTTAGAGGTAGGGCCTGACCCCCAGGCAATGTCAGTAGGGAGAGGAGTAGCAGCAGCAGCACTAGCAGCTATAGAGGGGGGCACAGGGAGAGTGCCAGCAGCATGGCAGACATGGGCAGTCTAGCCTCAGGGTCCCAGTACTCCCGTTCATGGGACATCACCGTGATCGTGGACAGTGAGTAAGAGGAAGACACTAGTGCCGCAGAGGAGATGTCTGCAGCCGAGGTGATGACTGAGCCTCCTCCCAGAGCTGTGTTGCCAGAGCCATCATGTTCTCCCTTTCCCAGCAGTGCTGGCAGCAGTGCGTCACCTGGTTCAGGCCAGAAAGCAGGAAAGGGAAAAAAATCCTCAGTCTGGGATCATTTCAAGCAGGTGCGGGCAGATGATCCCAGAGAGGTGCAGTGCGCTGTGTGCAAAAAGGTGGTAAAGCGTGGGCAGGTGCTCAGCAACCTGGGGACAACGGCAATGGCAAGGCACCTAAAGTCATGCCACAGTGCTCTGCTGCTCAGCGGGAAGTCAGGAGAAGTGGATGCAAGCGGGTTCCTGACTGCAGCAGTCAGGCGCCCAGCTCCTTCAGCGGGCCAGCGTCCTGCACCAGCACCAACTGCTGCTTCTAGCAGCAGGAGCAGCATTCCTCCTGATAGGGGGGGAAGAACAACAGCAGTAGCCTCCCAGCAGCATCGTCAGTCCACCATGGAGAAGATGGGGTGGCGGGATCTGTCAAGGCCATCGGCAGGGTGCCGTGGCACTGACTTCCTAGATAAAGTTAAGTGCACGTTGGCCGAAATGATTGCCCTGGATGGGCAGCCCTTCCCAATTGTGGAGAACAAGGGCTTCCAGCAGCTGATTGGGTTCATGGCCCCCAACTTTAAGCAGCCTTCCCGCTCCACCCTGAGTCAGACTGTGGTGCCACAGCTCTACAGGGCTTTGAAGGAGCGGGTGAGGGAGTAGCTGGCAAGGCTGGGGGAGCCACGGTCCACTTCACCACTGACCTGTGGTCCACCAGAAAGGCCAAGCACACCTACCTGGCAGTGACTACACACTGGTGGCAGAACCCAGAGGCAGCGCTTGGCAGTGGCAGGAGGAGTCCTGAAAAAGGGTACTGGTGGACCCTGCTTCATGCATAAGTCATGGGCAGCTCTCCCATCTCGAGAAACCTCAAGGCAGCCCTGGCCACCATGGTGAGAGAGTGGGTCACCCCAGGTGCGGCCTTCACCAAGGGGTGTGTGGTCATGGACAACGCGGCCAATATACTCAAGGCAGTCCATGACGGGGGCTTCACAAGCATCCCTTGCTCCGCACACACCCTCCATCTCATGGTGAAGGATGCTCTGGACTTGGGGGAGAAGGGGATTGGGCCAGGCACCCTTAGCTCCCTGGTCAAATGGGGGAGGAAGCTGTTGGGGTTCTTCAACCACAGGGTGAAGGGCAGTGAGCTCCTCTGGGAGAAGCAGGCTGAGCAAGGGTCCCCAGTGCACACACTCATCCAGGATGTCTCCACCAGGTGGAATTCCACCTTCCTGATGCTTGAGCAGCTTCTTGAGCAGAAAGCCGCCCTGCATCAGGTGGAATTGGAGATACATCAAGGCACCTCCAGGGTACAACAGGAAGGAATGGGAGATGATTGCTCAGACGGCCTTCGTCCTGAGACCGTTCCTGGACATGACGGAGACCATGAGCAGCTCCACCGCCACCCTCAGGTAGGTGACCTCGCTGGTCCAGAGTCTCAAGTGGAGCCTGGAAAAGATTATTGGGGGGGGGGATTGTGGCCCTTAGGGCAGGAAGCTTTCCGATGAGGCACTTGACCTGGCATGGAAGCTGAAGGCGGGGCTGAGTGTGCGTTTTATTGAGCTCCTGAGCCGGGAGGAATATGTCCTTGAAACCATGCTGCACCCCAGGATCAAGGGCAGCATGTCACATGAGGCAGCGGTCTATGATCTCCGGAAGGGTACGCTGGTGCAGGAAGTCCATCAGGCAGAGCGGACCATGCAGCAGGATGCCCCTGGGGATGGTGGGAGTGGGAGTAGCGAGCCCTTCCAGCCATCTGGGTCTATCCCTACCCTAGTGGTAGCAGCAGCACCAGCATCAGGATGAGCAGTAGCAGCAGGACCCCTACTAGTGCCAGCAGCTACTCCTGTATGCAGGCCACTCTGGGGAGCATGGGACCCAGCACAAAAGGGCAAGCAGCATGGCTGAGGGCAGTGGGGGAGGTGGTACCCACCCAGAGCTACCAGAGGAAGTATGATGGCACCTCAGCAGCAGTGGAGACCTACCTGGAGGAGGAGCCATGCATTGATACTAGCAGTGGTCCCTTGGCCTACTGGGCCAGCAAGGCCAGTGTGTGGCCGGCCCTGTCAAAAGTGGCCAAGGGTATCCTGTCCTGCCCACCAACCAGTGTCCCCAGCGAGTGGGTGTTCTCTGTGGTGGGGTACATTTGCTCCCCGCACCGCCTGAGACTGGGGGCCAAGTTGGTGGAGCAGTTGCTCTTCTTGAAGGTGAACCTTCTGCTGCTGGGATTCCCCGAGCTTCCCCTGGACAAGGAGTGATGGTGCAGTGGTACACGCCATCCCATGCCAGGGGCAGTCTTGGGACGGGGCTCCTCCTCCTCCAGAATCTGGGCTAGGGCTACTACTACTGTGCTTCTGAGATGCTGTCCCTCCCTCCCAATGCCTGGCACCCACCCTGCCTCTCTCTCTGCCTCTCTCTTTCTCTCTCTCTCATACTAGACGGCCTCATCTGACTGACCTCATGATGCAGGGTGTCATGGGAAACAAACTGTAAGCCTGCCAGCTGGTCTATGACTACAAGATCTCGGCCCATCAATGTGACACTGACTGGCTCTCGCTCTCTCATGATCCACAATCTTTGCTAGCCTATCTGAGTGCCCTGCTGCCAATGTCCCAGCCTGCCTGCCCTACTGTCTCCCATGCCATGCTGCCTGTCTGCCTGCCCAGCTTTCTGCCAAGCTCAGCATTCCTCAGACTGCCTCCCTCCCTCCCATGCCAAGGTGCCTGTCTGCCCACCAAGGTTGCCTAGCTCAAAGCCTGCCTGCCCTACTGCCTCTCATGCCATGCTGCCTGCCAGCCCACCCACCCAGGTTGCAAAACTCGAACACTGCCTCAGTCAGCCTGACTGCCACTCATGCCATGCTATCTGACTGTCTGCCCCAGCAACCAATGTCTGCTGCTGCTAGTGCTAATGGCCCCAGGCCTATATGCTGTCTGTACAAAGGGTTCTGTACCCTGGCAAACAATGTCTGCTGGTGTCAATGGACCCCAGGCCAGGCCTATATGATGTCTTTGCCAAGGCTTCTGTACCCTGGAAACCAATGTCTGCTGCTGCTGCCAATGCCACCCATGCTGTCTGCGCCACGGGTTCTGGGGCCCATCATTCCTCGCACACAGGCGATGTCATTCCACCGCATCAAGAAACAGCCACTCCAGGCCCAGGGCCCACCACCAGGGTTCTGGGGTCAAGTTACAGACAGGGAGGGGTGTGGACAGTACCTAGAAGCTGCAACTCTTACCCCAGGACCCACCATCATAGGTCTGGGGCCATCATTCCTCGCACGGAGGCAATGTTTTTTCACTGCATCAAGAAACAGCCACTCCAGTCCCAGGACCCACCATCAGGGTTCTGGGGCCAAGTTACTGGCAGGGAGGGCTGTGGCCAATACCTAGAAGCTGCCACTCTAGCCCAAGGATCCACCATCATGGGTCTGGGGCCATCATTCCTCGCATGGAGGTGATGTCTTTCCACCCTATCAAGGAACAGTCACTTCAGCCACAGGACCCACTGTCAGGGTTCTGGGGCTAAGTTACTGGCAGGGAGGGCTGTGGCCAATACCTAGAAGCTGCCACTCTAGCCCCAGGACCCACCATCATGGGTCTTGGGCCATCATTCCTTGCACAGAGAGCCTTTTTCTGAATGCCTGAACAGGACCAAAGTGAACGGCCCAACCCCAATGTGGTGAACAAACCAAATGGCTGAACCGGACTGAACCGAACGGCTGAACCCGAACTGCGATCTGTTCGCCCATCCCTATGTCTTTTAAGTTAGTATTATGAAGTGTGGGTCCCTTTTAAGGTAATAAACTGGTAAAAGGAAATGGGTTTAAGGTAAGGACTGCCACCTTTCCAAAAGTGGAAAAAGAACAACTCATGGATCTTCAAAGTGACTTTTTAATTTCACCAGGGAGCCTTTCAGATCTGTTCATGCTTCCATCTTCCTATTCAATTTATCAGGTACCTTAGATAATGTGTGCATTCCCAGGATGTTCCAGAAGTTCCTTGACAGAAAAAAATAAATTTGTATTTAGATTCTTGTTCTAAACCCTGATCAAAAGGAAAACAGTTACTGGGTTATACTGAACACCTAAAGCATTTCACATGGTTAAAGAACAATGCATTGCTGGGCTTCCCTGAGGAAACTCTGGATGAAAACAGACTTAACACTAACTATCCTTTAACACCACTTTAACACTGTTTTAACATTTCTTATGCATGTTGCAGGGCTGAATAGGGCAACAATAAAGCCCTGCAACATGCATAGGAAATGTTAAAGTGGATTTAGCATTACATCTGTTTTAACTCATTATGACCCTTTCCCTCACTTGTTCCAAGATAGATAAAAAATATAGGAAGGGGGGTGCGCTGGGCATGCACCAAGACTAGACGCGCCTAGCTAACGCTCTGTTACACCTAATTGAGAAAGATCTGTAAGTTACAAATTCCGACGGATAAAAAAACCTTGAGAATAAAAGAATATAACTCCGGAATGACTAGAGGCAGCAAATGGCAGGATAAGGATCTATAAAAGACTTCTTTAAGGCTAAAGAAGGGGACATAGGCAGCTCCCAGGTACCAGAACACGGAGACAATATGGCGGCCATGCTGCAGAGAGGGGAGGGAGAAACAACGCAAAGCTGGTCTTAACACCAGATTACAGCCATGCCTGGAGACAATTCAAACCTAACTACTAGAAACTAAGGTAGACTTGAGGAATGTAATTGGGGAAGTTAATACCTCTGTCACAGGCCTGGGGGAAAAATTGGATGAAGTGTCCAAATGTGTTGATGTGGTGGAACGCAGGGTTAGCAATATAGAGGACAAAGACCCAGGGTATTTTCAGACGTGATGAGATCACAGTGAACCACGGTCAATACCAGCATGGGGCCACAGCGCCCTGAACGTCTGTTAGGCGGCCGCCAGAAGCTCACCACAGTCGATTCCCACATGGGGTCAATTGCAACCATGCTTCTGGGGCTCCCTGCTGGACAATCCCCGAAAGCGTGGTTAAACAGTTCCCTGGCAGGAACCAACAAAAAGTCACGTCTGGCCGGTGACCACGGCCCGGAATCCCCAGCAGAATTCCGTGCCATGGTCAAATCGAGTGGGTGCTGTGGCCGCATTGGCCGCATTGACCGCGCCGCCCATCTCCCCAGAGGGCAGGCATTTGGGGAGCATGGGGGGGCAGGGCCGTGCAGCCACATGTTGCACCGTGCAGCCCCGCCCATCCCCGATTCCCCACCGGGATCAACCGGCACGTCTGTTGGACGTGCCGGAGTGATCCCGGTGGGGAATCATTTGGGTGATTCTGGGACGAGGTAAATGCCACCCCGTCTCGTCTGAAATCATCCCCAGATAGAGACCAAAAAAATTAGTGATCTGGAATATGCGGTTCAGACCCTTAAAGACAAATATGAGGACTTAGGCACACCCATTATTCTCAAATTGCTTCATCTGCTGCTGTTTTCTGAGGGAATTGAAACCTGTAATGCAAGAAGCTTTATACTAAAATTCCTGCAGCAACTGTTTCCAGAAAATTCTGAGGTACACACCATAGAAATTGAACGTGGCCACCGCACTCTAAAGTCTCACTCTAAGGACAGCGATCCTCCACGTGCATTTATAGTGAAATGCCTTAAATTTATGGATAAAGAAAATGTATTAAGATTAGCAAGAAGAAATAAAGAGCTTAAATATGAGGGGAACAGAATATCTATTTACCCTGACTTAGCTCTAGACACTTGGAATAAAAGAAAAAGATGGTATAAATACATGGGTTCTTTTAATAAAGCTGGATTGCAACCTCACATCAGGTATCCTGCCTGCTTCATGTTTTTTCATAATGGCAAAAGATGTCTGTTCAGTGAAGAATTTGAGTTGACAAGATATATAGAGACAAATAAGCTGGGAGAATCAACACAATAATTAACCAGCTGAATGAAAAGAAAAGACATTTAGAAAGTTAACTCCTTGGGATGCCTCCATTTCAATCTGCCTTTCTAAAGATAAGAAAATAAAGTACAAGGATCCTATCAAAAAGAATCCTATGACATTGGACAGTTACAGACCACTGGAAACGTTTTGTATTTCTCTTTGATTTTTTGTTTTTGGTGTTCTGTTTTCCTATGATATATATATATGGTTTTCCTCAAATGACTGTTAATACATAAATCTGTGATTATTAAATAAGGAGAACAGATAATTTGGAAATTAATGTAGAATTGATGTGGTCCAAGATATATTGTAGTAAATATAGGGTGAAAACAGACATGACGCTAACCACCCTTGGTGGTCATTTATGCATGTTTCAGAACTGCATAGGGCACCAATACAGCCCTGCAACATGCATAAATAACCACCAAGGGTGATTAAAGGGTGGTTAGCGTAATGTCTGTTTTCACCCATAGATGGATGATAAGATCTGTTGTTAGCCTCAAGGGTTTATTATCAGGATACAAGTTGAAATTTAATTGCTGTTCAGTTTAAACAAATGTAAGCTGATATAATTATTTTCATCAAGAAAATAGAGGGAGGAAAAATAGGAGTCAAAAGATTTAATTTTTATAAGAAATATGTTTAGAATGGGTGGAGCGGAGTATACAGCCAAATAACATGCTGATCCAAATTCGCCTCCTTGGGGGGGGGGGGGGGGGAGACAACCCCTATAGGTTTTTTTAGTTACTTAGGGTTAAAGGTTATTGAATTAATGTTTTTTGTTATTTATTACTATACTTTAAGGTACAGGGCTGAAACATATTCACATAAAAATAAGAGGAGAACTGGTGTGATCGCAAGGAAACTCCTGGTAACAGGGAAGGGGAAAATATTTCTAACTGTAAGTAATAACACAAAGAGTGATTTCAGACGTTATGGGGCCCATTGGCCCCGTACCAAAATCACCCTATTCATTCCCCGCCAGGGTCACGCCGTCACGCCGCAACAGACGTGTCGGGGGGATTCCAGCGGGGAATCTGGGAGGGGGCGGGGTCATGTGGCGCAATGTGCAGCCGCACGTCCCCGCCCCCTCCACGCTCCCACTGCCCGCCCTCCGGGGAGATGGGCAGTCGGCAGGGCCAATGCGGCGGCCGCATCGGGCCGGATTCGCCACGGCCCGGGGTCCCGCAGGGGATCCCGGGCCGTGGCGGCCGGCCAGATGTTACTTTTTTTTTGTCCCCGGTGGGGATCTCTTTGACCACGCTTCCCAGGACATTCCCCCCACTAGCCCGGGAAGCGTGGTTCAAATTGACCCCATGCGGGTATTGACCGTGGTGAACATCTGGCGGCCGCGAAACAGACGTGTGAGCCACATTGACCACAGGTGCATATTCACCGTGGTTCACTGTGATCTCATAATGTCTGAAAATACCCAAAGTCACTATGACAGAACTCAAAATTGGGACATTAAATGTCAATGGTCTCAACTGTCCAATAAAAAGAAGGAGAGTGTGGAAATTCATTGAACAAAACAAACTAGATGTGGCTTTGATACAAGAAACACATCTTCTCACAAAAGATAACTTTAGATTTCAAAATAATAAATATGGGAAAATATACTTTGCAAATGCAAAAAAAACAACCAAAAAAACACTTAGGAGTGACTATAGTAATTTCTTCTAAACCTTAATTTAAATGTGAAAAAGTGATAAGAGACCCAGAGGGAAGATACATCTTAGTAAAGGGGGAGGTGAATGCAGAATTATTCACTTTAGTATCAATATATATGGTCCAAATAAAGACACAACTCCCTTTTTAAATAAATGGCTCCCATACACCATGACTATGGCAAAAGGTAATCTTGTAATAGGAGGAGGTATAAATTGTCCTCTATCTAGTTTAGACAAATTTAGTCAAAACAGATTAGATATATCTCAAGAACAAATTGTTAAACAATACAAGAAGAAAATTTAATACATTTGTGGAGAGTTATGCACCCTCAAGATCAAGAATTCACATTCTACTCACATGCACAAACTACCTTCTCTACCATAGACCATATTTTAGTAGACAAAATAGCCCTGGGGAAATGCGCACAATGCTATATACAGACTTTGGTAATCACTGGGTATTTTTAGATGTGACGGGCCTCCCTTTTACCACGGCCCAGGATCCATTTTGGATCCCGGTCCGGAATCAGGCCGTCCATCCTTTAGATGTGCCGGCCTGATTCCGCTCAGGGATCAGGCCGGGCTGTGTGGCATGATGTGTGGCCGCACAACCCCACCCCCCATCCTTCCCCGGCCACCCGCCCTCCAGGAGATAGGCGGGCAGAGCGGCCAATCCAGCTGCTGCACCCAATCCCACATTGGGGTCTGGGCCACGGTCCAGTACAGACAGAGGTAACAGACATTACTTTCTGCCGATTGTGGTGGAGCTAATAATGATTCCGGAGGTGAGGCCTCACCTCCAGAATCATGGTGAATCTGATTCCGACTGGAGGTTCATTGGGGTGAACATCTGGTGGGAATCCTTTAGACGTTACGGGCCTCTCCTCCACCACAGGGGATTGACTGTGGTAAGAGGGAGGCCTGTAACGTCTGAAAATACCCTCAGATCATAATGCAGTCATTGTGATCTTGAACAAAAGTAAAGTAAGAGAACACAACATACCAAATTGGCGGTTACATAAAACAACTTTATTGACTACTATGGAAAATTTCAGATGTAACGATACCACGGTCAACCACAGGGAATCCCCTGTGGTGGCCATTTGTACTGTTATGTCTATTTGATTCCCACCAGATGTTCAACCCAGTGAATCACTGGCGGGAATAAAAATGACCATGATTCTGGACCTCCAGCTGCCCGGAGGTCCAGAATCATGGTGGAATCGGGCCCCAACCATGGTCACATTGGCAATGATCTGGGATGGGCTGAAGGTAACGTCTGTTACCTTCAGCCTGGCCAGATTGTGGTCACGACCACGGGATGGGATTGGGCACAGTCTCCTTGCAGGTGGGCGGCTGGGAGAGCGGGACTGTGTGGCTGCACATCGCGCAGCCCCTCCCCGATAGGAATCAGACTGGCACATCTAAAGGACGGCTGGACTGATTACTGACCAGGATCCAAAACAGATTCCAGTCCGTGGTTCAGCGTGGCAGGCCTCCAGACCTGGTAATCTGTATTTCTTCCTTTATCATAGGGTAATTTCAAACAGTTTACCGAATATATATAAAATAATGATCTTCCAGGAACATCATCTCAAACTGTGGGAGGCTGCAAAAGCAGTTCTCCGAGGTCACTATATTTCATTAGCAGCACACTGGAAAAGACAAAGAAGAGAAGAAATAAATGATTTATACTTAAAACTGAAACATCTAGAGCAAAGATTAAAAACCAAACACACTCACCAAGTAAAAATGGAGATTATTAGGATTAAAGGACTAATAAACACATTAGAAGTCTCAGAGACTATTAGAAAAACAGATATGTAAAAAAAAAAATTATGAAAAGAGCAATAAAGCAGACCGCATTCTTGTGTGGATGGTTAAAAAAAAGACAAAATAATCATATCCCATATATACATAAAGACAATGGGGAAGAGCTGCATACAGGAGCTGAAATGAATAAAGAGTTTTTAGAATTTTATACACAGTTATATACATCCACAAATCCTGAGGGGGTAGAAACCAACAATTTCCTAAAAAATCTTAACTTACCTACATTAAAACACACTGAAACTCAATTTCTTAACAAACCTATTGACCAGAAAGAGGTGGAAGACACGATTAAAAATCTACCAAAAAATAAAGTCCAAGGACCAGATGGATATATCCCCAAATTTTAGCAAAGTGGTGTGATAATTATAGCCCCCATCTTGACTAGGGTCTATAATTTTTTCTGGTTATAGAATCTATGCCAGAGACTTTTTATGATGCCAATATCACACTTTGTCCTAAACCAGGAAAAAAATTAGAAGACTGAAGTGACTACAGGTCTATATCATTACTGAATTTAGACTTTAAAATATTCACAAAGATCTTAGCGAACCGCCTGTATGTGATGGTCCGACAACTAAATTCTCCTGATCAAACCGGATTTATACCACAAAGTCTTGGAATAGACAATATTAGAAAGGCAATAAATTTTATTTTCAAAATGAAAAAAGATAAGATCCCAGGGGTAATAACTATCATTGGGTGTGGACAAGGCCTTTGATAGAATTGAAATGAAATTTTTACTAGCCACCATGTGGAAAACGGGCTTTAGAGGTGCATTCATGGAATGGATAAAACGTATTTATAAAAAAACCAGATTGCGGTTGATAATTAATGGCAAGTTAACCTCCCCATTTACATTAGAAAGGGGCACCAGACAGGGATGCCCATTATCCCCACTACCTTTCGACATAGGCCTTTTTTACATGGATGGCACAGCAGCACCGATGGGTGGGGATGGGTGGGGATGGGTCGGTGAACACACCCAGCGAACACCCAGCAGCACCGAGCTTGGAGACATTTACACGGACACAACCGTGGAGGGTTGTGGGAAGGAAAGGGAAGGGGCCCGCAAACACCCAGCACCCAAACACCCATCCTGGGAAGCACCTGGCAAACACCCGTGCAAGAACATGGACTGCCTGGACCGGGAACAGCAGGACGGCACAACATGGCCAACTGAGGGAAATGAAGCTGTGCAATGCAGCCCCGCCCCCAGTTTCCAGGACACGTGCGGGTGGGATGGGAGGGAGAGGGGAGGATGACAGCCGCTACAAAGGAGCCGGCTCCACACAGCCCCAGCACAGCACCCAGACCGGCTGGCACCAGGCCTCCCCTCCCCAACACACACCCACAGCAGAGCTGCACACACACAGCACGCAGGAGATGCACACAGGGAAGGGCACATGGCCCACAGGGGGCAAAGAAAGGGGGGGAAGAGACCCACACAACACAGACATCACCCTCCCACACACACCCAGAGGCACCCGCACAAGGGGAGAGGTCACAGCAAAGCACAACACTGACACACCAGGAAAGGAACACACAAGCCTTTATTAAGAGACGGGGAACCAGCAAAAGGGGGCAACAACAACAGGGCAGGGAGGGGGGACGGGGCAACAGAAGGAGGGAGAACAGCACCAGCCAAGGCAGGCCCGGGGCAGAACCCCGGTCAATACGGTCAGCGACCACGAGCCCGGTGCCAGAGCTCGGCCTGCGTGCGGTCCAGCCGGTGGAGCCGCTCCAGGATGAGCAGGAGGAGCTCCACCAGCTCCCCCTGCTTTCGGGTCCTCTCCATGATCATGGCTTGCACTGAAGAGGACAGAGGGAGAGGAGACAGCCATCAGAGCAGGCCACTGGCACCAAGGAACAGAACTCCCCACGGAGGGACACAGGCACAGGGCCCAGCAAAGCAGAAACACACTCACGGATGCCATCAAACAGCCGCCTCATGCCCGCATGTCCCAGGCCGCCTGCTCCAGTTGCATGACCATAGCTCCCAGGTTCAGGATCGCCAGAAGCATGACAACAGTAGCTGCAGGAGAGAAGTGACAGGGCACTGGGGAACACCCGCACCAATGGGCCCTGAGAGGGCTGGGGGCAGTGACACCACCAGGGGAACACCTCCCACACCCATAAGACAACCCAGACCCCTGAACCAAGGGGGATTGGAGGGGCCAAAGCCTGGGGACAGCACAACCCCTACTCACGCTCAGCTGCCCACCGCACATGGTGCTGCTGCCCATCCATTGCCACCACCAATGACAGGCCACACCAACAGGGGGTGACAGATGAGGGGGGTGGAGGGGAGGGGCAGGGCCATACCAATGCACAGGCAAGGCCAGGGGGTGCCTGGTCGACTTCCCTCCACCAATACCACCCCTCGAGCGACCCCAGGCAGCAGCACCCAGCAGGGAAGCAGTCAGGGGAACACACACCTCACAGCCGGTGGCCACCTCACAGGCCCAGACCCCCCAGGTATACACCAAGCACACCCCACACACACAACCACACAGATAGGGCAGGAGGGCCGCCAAAGGGGAAGGGGCACCCAGACACCACAGCAGCAACAGAGGCTAGGCAGAACAAATCACAGAACAAAATTTTATTGGAGCCGGGGGAAAGTGGGTCCCCAATCACAGAGAGGCAGAGCAGGAGGGTGCTGGGGCACCCTCGGCTGGGCACAAGAGGCACAACAGGAGAGCACAGGACCACCCGTGCAGGGCGGGTGAGGACACCTGGCCAGCCCCAGCGGGAAGGGGCAGCGGTCACACAGAAGGGCAATGGGGTCCAGGGACTCCAGGCAGCAGTGAAGCATACAGCAATGCACAGCCTGGCTGGAGGCATGGGGGGCGTGTCTGTGCAGTGTCCCGGTCACCAGGGTGGCAGCAAGCGGGTGGTGGTGAGGGGAAGCTCATGGATGGTCCAGTGAGCACTCCCGGGGTGGCAACCCCGGTGCCAGACTCTCCCAGGCGAACAGGTCCCTTCAGAAGCCAAGGGTGCACATATGAGCAACCACCAAGTAGCGCGGAAGGAGCGGATCCACACCTGCGGCCACAACCCATACAGCTGGAAGGTCCCTCACCAATTGAAGGGCAGCGAGCTCCACAGTGGTGGGGTCCCCGGTCTGGAGCGGGGCACCAGCCTCGGGGGACAGCAAGCCCAGGTGCCACTGGAGGGCCCCCACGTCTGAGGGTGCACGAGGGATGCCACATGCATGCAGTAGGCTGCCAGTGTACATGGCAGCAACAGGGGGGACTCTAGACAGCACGGCGAGGCCATACACAGGTAGCCCTGTCAGCAGGCAAGCCGCTGTTACCTCCGCAGTGGTTCACGGCACCACAACATCGGGCAGATGCCCCCAAGGAGGCTGGCACAGGGGGATGCAACAGGAGCCGGAAGCCATCCGCCGCTGACAGGGTGTCGCCCGCCAACAGGTGCAAGTTGGGGCTCACCCAGAGGGCCCCCAACAGCATGTACACACAGGGAGACCACCCCTCCCCAACATCCCCGGCTTAGGGTGCCGCAGAATGGCTGGCTATGGCAGCAGTGGGGCTCGCTCAGGTGAAGCAACAGGCAGGAGACGGAGGGATGCCACAACTGGGACATGCACACACCAAGGGGATACTCTCGCCCACAGATGGCCTTGCATGCCAGAGATAGACAGGCCTGCTGTGGAAAGGGCGCTGCAACCCATGCACAGGAAAGCAGGGATGCTGCACAGCTGCCAAGATAAGAAAGGTGGCCACGGCCAGGCGCTGCACCAGGGTGTGGAGCTGAGCCAGGCACTACATCCACAGTGGGCACTGCTGCAGTTTGCAAAGGTGGACCCAGGCTGGGGGGCGACTGTGTAGTTGCGGAGGTAGGGGTACCCAGGGGTGCATTCGGTCCCAGCCCCCTGGAGGCCATGTGGCCGGCCCGCTCACAGGGATGCGCAGCTGGACCCGGCACCCGCTTGCCACCCCAGTGCACCCCCTGAGCAGCACCAACCACTGCCCAGGCCCTACTGGCCTACACAGTACATAAGGGACACGCTGCAACCGGTTGGGCATGGGGCAGAGGGGCTATAGCACAGGACTGTGTAGCACAGAGAGAATGACAATCCCGGGCTGGGTGCACACAGAGGAGCTCCTGCAATACCAGGGGAGAGAGGGCTGTGGTAGCAGACCAGACAGCGGAGTGCACCGTGCTCACGGCACATGCCAGCGGTGTGTGGCAGGGAGTGGGAAGCAGCAGAACCATGCTGCCGGGGGACGAAGACCCACTGCCCAGGGCTTTGCTGCTGCACCTCCTGGGTGAGGGCCTGCTGCTGTGCATGCTTCTCCGTCAGATTACCATGCTCTGCCTGCAGGGTCACCGGTCCGCCCTCCTGGGGGCATGGTAGTGGAGGACAGCCAGCCTCAGGAGGGCAGCGCTTGTGCGATGGGTGAAGGGGGGTGCCCATCCGATGCTGCTCCCTGCTGGGCTCTGCGGCATTCCTGCACCAGTGCCCTGGGCTGGGCCAGTGCCACCGTACCAACCTGCCCAGGGAGGGGCAGCCCCACGCAGCTCTGAGGGGAACAGGCACAGCATCTGCCACCGCATTGTATCACGGCACCTGCCCAGTCATGTACTGTGGCACCATGCAGGTACACATGCCCCTGGCAATGGCTGTCGCTCCCCATCCCGTGTACCATGTGCGCTCAGCATGTGTTCCACATGTGTTCCCTACCAGAGTCTCACCTCACGCAGTTCCCCGGATTTCCAATGCCCCCCCAGGGTTGCACCCCCAACCCCCAGGGGCCTGGGGTGCTGTGGCCTTACCTGTGGGGGTGGAGCAGCCATCATGGGTGGTTGCTCGACCTGGTGTGCATGGTCTTGGGGTGGGGGCGTCGCCACGCGGTGGAGCGGTCGGGGTTGGAGAGGAGGCAGATCCACAGGGGGTGTGGTATAGACGGGCAGCCCCACAAGCGGGTCTGGCCACCCCATGTGGGGAAGGGGGACCCCCTTGCCCAGGCCCAGATAGGGTTGCTGCTGGGGGAACCATGGGGGGGCACCAGCATGAGTGAGGAGCCGCCATGGTGTTGGTCGGCTGCCAGCCCTCCTTTTGCGGCATGACATGGCCTGTTGCACTGGGGGTGATGCTGCAGGGCCTCCAGGGCCTCCCCCATGAGGTCCATGACTCATGCGACCTGACCCTCCAGCCTGTCACAGGCACACCACTGCTTGCCTTGGAAGGAGGAAGCCTGGCACCTGTTCCAGAGGTGCTTGGTGCGGGACTGGGCCATCATGGTAGCCAGGATCTCCTGGTCCCTGTCCCCCTCATCTCTGATGATCTCCCTGGTGAGCACGAGCTCGCAGGAATGCACCCCGGCTAACCGTTGTGATTCTGCCAGCAGCTCCCTGCTGAGGTCCTCCCTCTGGCGCCGGTTCCTGGCCCGCATCTCCTGGTTCCGCTCCACACTGCTGGCACCTGCTCCCCTCGCTCAAGCGGGTGCTGATCTGTGAATGGGAGGTTGGACAGAACATTAGTGCTACTGGCCAGTGTAATCCATTGCCCGCTACCACATGTCCTGGGGTGCCTGGTGGGGCATCCCCCATATTGTGGCAGCTCCCCCCTGCCCTGCCCTGCCCTATTGTGGGATCGCCCCTGGCCGCAGATCGCTGCGGGTGGGTCCCATGTCTGTCATGTGTTCCGTGGGGGCCGCTGTGGGTCCCACCTGCCCCCACCATCCCACCCCTTTTGGGTCCTGTTGCTTGTGGTTGGTTGTCCCCAGGTGACCTCCCCCTGTACCTCCACCTCCCTCCGCACCCGGGCCTTCCATGGCCCGTGTGCCCTTCCATGGAGGGTGGCCCACCTGGTAGTGGTGGCGCTGCTGGGTCCCCCTCATCCTCTTCCTCCTCTGCGACCTCCACCTTGTGCACCTCTAGGCTTACTTGAGCTGCAATGGGAGGGGGTACCATTACTGTTTTCCAGCCCCTAGTCCCAGCCACAGAGGCTCGGTCTGGGCCAGTCCCCCCCCCCAACCTCCCAGCCCTGCTGGGGTGATCATACCTGGATACTTTTCCTTCGCATCCCTGGAGGCCATCCCAGGTCTCTGCTTGCTCCACGCATGCCCCCATCCCTGTGGTCAGACAGCCTGTGGGTCTTGTGGGCGTGCGCGGAGTGTGGTGGTTTGGCGCTCGGATCCCCAGGGCGTTTCCTCCCCCTGTGGGATGGGGATGTCCCCTCCCGCTTCGTGGCCAGCCTTGCCAGGGGCACCCTCCACGCCTTGCTCTGTCAGGTCTGTCAGGGGGGGCTGCGTGGTGTCCCTGCGCCTGCCCCTGGTGAAGGCGCTGCCATGTGTGCAGGAGGCCACAATGTCCCCATCCATTTAGAGGAACATGTCCAGCTCCTCCTGGAACTCGGCTCTGTGCATGGCCTGGCCAGACTTGAGATTATTGTCCCTGATATGTTTATATCCAGACCTCAAGTCCTTTGCCTGCTGCATGCACTGGGTTACATCCCTATTGTACCCCTGCCACTGCATCTCCTGGGCAATGGCTTGATAGACCTGTCTGGTCTTGTAGCTTTGCACCAGGTCGTGCTGGACCCTTTTAGACCCCCACATGTGTGTGAAGTCCCTGACCTCCTGCCTGGACCAGGGCTCCCCCTTTTGGAACCTGCGTGTGGGGGGCCGACCGGCTTCGCAGCATGGGGCCCGCCCTGTGGATGTGGACACCATGGTGGTGGTCATGTCCTGTTGGGGGTAGTGCAATAGAGGTTACTACAGCTCCTGCTTGCCCCCTCCTCCCACTCATGGGGCCTGCCCCCCTCTCTCCTCTGGGGTTCCCTTTTGCTCACCTGACTGTTTGGGATGCCCTCGTTGGCCATAGGCCTGGTGGTGCAGTGCTCTGTTGTCTGGGAGCTGTCCTGCAGGGAACAGGGGAAACAGGTTATGCTGATGCTCCTGCCCTGTGTTCCCGGGCCCAGTGGTCAGGCCCAGCCCTCCCCTCCTGGGTGTGTGTGTGTGTTCCCTCATGCTCACCTCACTCTTGCTGCTGCTCCGTGGGCCATGCCCTTGCGAGGTGCTGGTCTGGGGTCATTTACCGGGGGGGTATTGGTGCGGTCCCTCTGCACTGTGCCAGTTCACATGTGCTGTGTTACTTCCTGGCGTGTTTCCCCACCTGTTCCCCCCTGCTCCCCCCCCCACCGGCGGTCCTTTGCTTCCCCTTGTGCCTTCCTCCTGGGGCACTTTCCCCCCCTCCTTGCACCGCCTTGCTGGGGCATCTTCCCCCGATCACCCCGTGGTCCCCGTGCTCACCTGGCCCTTTCCCCCATGTGGGGCAGCGTTGGCTCCCGTTGCCTTCTCGTGGGCCTTCCTGGTTGCCATCATGGGAGCCCGTGCATGTCTGCCATGGTTCCTTCCTCCTTTATGGGCTCTCATCCGTATATCCGGTGTCCCCCCCCGCCATGTGGGCATGTCTGCGTGGCAGTGAATGCGTGTGTGCCCTGTGGCGCCATCACGGTGGGGTTCCACCTGTCCATTCCATGTCAGTGTGGGTGTTTTGGCTTTTACATGGACGCTTGGGTGTTGAACACCCATCTCCACCCACCTCCACCCACAGAGGGCTCTGGCTCACTCGCGGCTCCTCCATGGGTGTTGGTGGGTGGGTCAGGCACGCGCCCCCACCCACCCGTGAACATTTACATGGACGCTCTCCCACCCATCCGATGGGTGTTTCTGGGTGGGTAGCATCCGTGTAAAAGTAGCCATAGCTTTAGAACCGCTTTCAGCTGCAATTAAAGAATGTTCAGATATTATGGGTATAACAAGCGGCTTACAGGAGCATAGGATAGCCATGTATGCAGATGATACAATGCTTTTCTTATCTCAGTTAAAAAGCTCTGACAAGGCTCCTCGAATCCTTTGGATTAGTATCTGGATACAAGGTAAACCTAAATAAATCACAATTTCTAACAGTGAATGAACATAAAATACCCAGAGAGGAGCAGAATTTACTATCCCAATTTACAAAAGCAAAAGATTATATTAAATATTTGGGCATCAATTTACCAAGAAACCCTGGCTTCCTTTATAAACTCAATTATTTGCCAGTCCTAAATGAGATAAAAGAAAAATTAAATTCCTGGAAAGGACTTCAATGTTTCTGCCTGGAATGAATAAACTTGATCAAGTTGATGGTGCTCCCCAAATTTCTCTATACAATATTGGCCTTGCCAGTGGAAATACTGAAAGAATTTGTAGCAATTTATTTGGAACCAAAAACCTCCCACCTATGATAAGGAGAAGCATCCTCTTTACTATTAAAGATCTGGGTGGATTGAGTTTACCAGTTATCAAAATTTACTTATGGGCCTCAGCACTTATGGCAATTAAATTATGGTTTAAAGATACTAAAGAACCCTCATGGGTGATAACGGAAAAAGAGATTCTAGGTGTAAAAAATAAATAAAAGCTTAATTGTAGATACTCTGGAAGTTAAATTACAAATAGAGACAGATCACCCATTCATCAAGATGGCATGGACAATTTCGACAAACTGTATGCGCAAACTGGAAATTCCATGGGGAAAATCTCCATATATTCCTATCTTTGGATCTCAGCTTGTTAAAGCTAATTGCGAAACAAAACCAGCTGAAAAATTGCAGGGAAAAGGCTTAATATGGGCTTCACATTTATTTTCAGAAGAGGAGTTTAAAACTAGACACTCTGGAAACTTCATTAAAAGAGAAGGCAGATTTTTTTCTGTATTGTAGACTTAAGAGTATTCTTAATAATTCACAAGATAGGAAACATTATAGCCGCAAACTGTCAGAATTAGAAAATTATATGTTAAGACATACCCCGGATTCAAATATTTTGTCCATACTTTACAGAATTCTTCAAAATATAATAAGATGGTCAGATGCAGGATACATAGAACACTGGAGTAATGATCTAAAGATACTTATCTTAGAAAAAGATAGAATTCAAATATGGCCAACAATGAATAAATGTTCTAGATCTTCCTTGTTAAAGAACCCCAAATGAAATTTATTTTGAGGTTATATCTTAGCCCTCAGGGGATCCACTTAATAAATAACCAATACTCTAATAAATGCTGGAGAAACTGCAGAGAAGTGGGCACATACATTCATTGATGTTGGGAATGTCCTGAGATTGCAGCTCTTTGGAAAAAGGTATGGACCCATTTAGATACGGTTGGGACAGTTAATATACATTTCCTCCCACAAGTAGCGCTGTGGGGGTTTTCCCGGATCAAAAACCAAGAGAAGAGAATGACTTGCCAAATGTTGTTTAAAGCGGCAATACATACAATTGTATCCAACTGGAAGAAATCGCAAGTCTCATTATGCACCAGGTGGATACAGAGACTATGGTTCACAATTTCTATGGAACGCATATCGACCGGCTTACAGGACAAATTGGAAAACTTTTATTCGATATGAACACCCTGTTGGAATATAATCAATGGAGAAAGAGACATGAAAAAACCACACAACACTATATGTTTGACGGGCATTTGAGACTTTTGTGAGCGAAACTATGGACTTAACTGGGCGTGAACTCAGGTATTTTGTATATTAAATATTGAAGATAGTCAAGAGTAACACCAGCGGGTTGGCTAAGATATCAGCCCATTATAAGAAGGTTTTTTTTTTCTTTTTTTCTTTTTTTCTTTTTCTTTTTTTAATTTTATTACTTTAAAGTTTGTTGGTTATTAATTATATAGTTTAAAATGTATGTTCAGAATTTTATGATTACAGTAGTCCAGCATTGGACAATGTTTATATATACTGATTTTGCAGAATGTTGTACATTAATGCTGGATTTGGTTAATAAAAAGGTTTTTTTAAAAACAGAAAAAATATAGGAAAGATAAGATTCTTCTAGTATATGCAGGCAGACTAACTCAGACTGAAATGACAAATTGTGACAAATGCAATTTAGGGCTGAGATGAGAGCAAGTGTTCCCAGTCCAAAGAGAAATACCTACCTTTCGGGAGTGCTTGTGAGTGTCTGTCAGTACATTGGTATATTGACAGTTTCTGGTGATGTCATTCTTCTGCCATTTTTTCTAGCATTTTTGTAAGTTTCTTGGACTTTTTTTTTTAACTTTCTGGCAATTTTACAATAGATTTACGGTGGTTTTACAGCATTTTTATGGCAATATCCAGCACTTCCCCCGTCTTTAGCTGGCATGTTTTAATCTCCCCAGCCCCCAGGAGTGCACATGTAACACACACAGGACTTGGGACCAGCCTATGGCAAACCTGTTCAAACTGTGAAAAAGTAACAGAAAATGGTGAAAACAATGGAAAAGCCAGTAAGTTTCCACATCATGTGAATCTTGGCAAATGCCCTACTTCTGATGGAAGCAGCACTCGCCCTGATTTTTCATTTCACATCTGATGTTTCAGTTGGAAATAAGGTCATTTGCATGACACAGAAACTTACCAGATTTTCCTCTATTTTTCCCATTTGTCATTATTTTTCGTGAGTTGAACAGAGTTGACCAGAGTTCCAATTTGGATTGAAAAGGATAAAAGCTGCAATTCCAAGCCTCTTGTGTGCCAGCTAAGTGTAGGGGAAGTGCTGTGAATTTCTGTAAAACTGTTGTAAAAGTCCCAAAAGGTGACAAAAAATGACAAAAATGATGGAAAGTGACAAAAAATTATGGAAAGTGATGAAATTGACAGGTTTGAGAAAAAAATCACAGGTGCTGATACTGACAAACAGTCTCAAGTGCTCCCAAAAAGTCAATATTTCTCTGTGGAATTGGAACACATGTCCTCTTCTCCGTCCTAGTAAATCAGTGATGCTAGCCAATGCATTTCTGGAGTTGGGGGAGTGCGGTGTGTAGAAACAATGCTTCTTCAGTACTTTATCTACTCCACTGGAGAAATGGAGCTGGTTGACAGCAGCCATTATTCCTATGCATTTTAACCCAAGGTTTGGAATTTGGATATGTGTAACAAAGGGATAATTGGTAGGGATGGGCATACAAATCAAATGGATCCGGATCTTTTTTGAAAAAATATTTATTTACAGTTTAAATAGAAGTTCAAATTACAGATCCATATTTCAAATAAAAATAAAAAAGATAAAAATAATTTAGATTTAGAGGATAACTGAGTACGTTGCTAATAAGATAAAACTGTTGACTTTTGCAACTCTTTATGGAAATCATGAGTGAAAGTGGCTTTCACTTTGAAATCAGGAAGTTTCAGTGGATAGCATTGGGAGTCCTGAGTTAAAGTATTGATTTCACTGGGTGGCCTGGGGCAAGTAGCTTCTCTCTCAGCCTTAGGTTCCTAGATGTGAAAAGGGGTGGTGGACCTGGCAAACGGATCTATGTACAGTGATCTTAGTGGAAATGAAGTAGCACCTCACATCATGTTAGTCTGAAATCCCATCACTGGAACTCCTGTGGTCCTTTCAAGACAATGTAAACATATGGCTATTGCATACATAAGGATTCCATACAGAAATGATAGCTGCATCAAGAAGCAGCACATTGAACTTTCAATAGTGGTGGCTGTGACAGAATTAACTGTACTGATATTAATGCTGTTTTATTTTGTATGCCATATGAAGCTCTGATGAATGCATGCCAAATGGACTGGAAATTGCCAAAGACATAACCCTTGCACAGTTTTTAGCCTTACACCTAATTGCTTCTGGGACACAAATGATCTAACACTTGTCTTGGACAATCCCAGCAGGAATGTAAGTCTACTTAGAGATACAGAAAAACGCCTCATCTACTTTCCTAAAAATAAGAGAGTATTTTCAGGGGAAGTGAGGTAGCTGAAATTATTCTATATAAAGAGATGTAAAGATTTAATTCTTGTAAAGAAAGAGATGAAGATGTATAACAAGCTGCATGTCGGAGGGGCATTCTGTAGAGCTGAAACAAAAAGTCTCAGCGAATGCTATTTCCAATGGAAACAGCTCATTTGCCTTCATTTGTGCGAGAAGGAAATCTACTGGTATTTTCAACATTTTCCATGATTTGCCACTATTTCCTGCCATTTCAGTAATTTTTTGAAATTTTCAGTAATTCACGGTATTATTGGTATTTTTCAGTCATTTCCAGTATTGTTGGTAAAACTGAAAATTACAGAAAGTTACCAGAAATTACTGGAAATTGACAGGAAGCAATGGGTTCCAATACCAATGAGACAGGAAGCACGGAAGCAGAACATATCGATGAATGGCCAAAAGGGGTCCCAAAAGGTCGGTATTTCCCTAAAGAATGAGAGCACCTGCTTTCACTTCAGGCCTATTCTGCTGTCCATGATCTGTCCGACAGTATGAAGAACGTTGAGAGACACAACCTTTTCTTTTTAAGAATTGCCCCAAAGGCTGGTGCTCTCGGTTGAGACAAATTAATTTTATGCTTGTAGGATATGGATATACTTCTTATTGACTCTCTCTCTTGCTAGATTACATGTTTCAATGAACTATGTTTTCAAAAATAATCAGATTTAAGAGTGTCTACAAAAAACACATAGAGCTGGTCAAAATTCACCTCCAAAGTATGAATAGTACAGCATGAAGTTAGCTTTTCAGGGAGGATCCATGGTAGTGCTGAAACAAATAGATTCTGTATTCAGGAATATTGATGCATTCTCAGGTAGCACTCTGAGCATCCAAATGAAATTTTGCCCCCAAATGAAGTTGCATATTATTCATTAATATTCTAGTGCAGAGGAGATTAAGGAGAGACATGATCAAAGTCTTCATATATCTAAATGGCTGCCACTAATAAGATGGCAAGGTCACCACAGAGAGCAAGGTCAAGTTACAGGGAGTCAATTTTTTGTTAAAATATCAGACAAACATTCCTGACACTAAGACCCTTTTACACAGACATTCTAACACCGATAAAATGGTTGGTCATTTTATTATACGTGTTACAGGGCAACACTGTAGCCCTGAAACATGGGCCCTTTTCACATGAGATGCCTGCACCCACTTTCGCTGGTTAAAAGCATCTGTGTAAACACCACTTGCAGTGGGTTGGGTGCATTTCTCTGGGTGGAGGCATCTGTGTCGGTGTGTGTAGGTGTGTGCATGCATGCTTCCATGCAACACTGATCTCCACCCACCACCCACGGAGCAACGGACTCCACTGCCGATTGCTCTGTGGGTGCGTAGAGATGGGTGTTGCGCAGGAGCATTCACGCACCTACACCCACCGCAAGTGGTGTTTACACAGACGCCTCCACCCATCTCCACCCAGAGAAATTCACCTCACCCACTGTAAGTGATATTTACAGAGACACCTCCACCCATGTTCACCCAGCGAAACTGGGTGGAGGCATCTCATGTGAAAAGGCCCCATGTTGCAGGGCTGCAGTGTTGCCCTTTACCATGTATAATAAAATGCAACACCCATTTTATTGATGTTAGAGTGTCTGTGTAAAAAGGGCCTAAATGCTGTGCCACAATGGAACCAGTTGCCTTGGGAGGTTGTAGCCTCTCACATCACTGGAGGTTTTTAGGGATGGGTGAACAGATCGCGGTTCCGGTTCGGCCATTCGGTTCGGCTGCGTTCGGTTCGTCCGTTCGGTTAGTT
>QEPC01005281.1:196808-210135 GCA_003113815.1 Sphenodon punctatus
CTTTCCTATCACAATGTATTTCTCAATAAAGTAGATTATTTTAATCTAGAAACAATCTCCAAGGTGTTGATTACTTCTAAGCTGTTGCTACTGAGAATTCGAGCTATTTCCTTTTGTTGTGTGTAAACTCTGCTGATGCCTAGCCAGAGCTCTAAGAGGTCCTGGCACAGTAGGCAGTGAAACTTTGGTTTTTGGTTTTTGACCACTAATAAAATCACAACACAACAGACATGTGGACCAGTGCACAGCACATGGAGTACCTGTCAATAACTGGGCATTGGATACATCGTGATGGCAAGAATCTACTGTAAAGGCACCAAGCCATACTTGCTTTGGAACACTTTCCACAAATCCACACAGCAGACAGCACACGTGGAAAATTATTAGACCTGACAAAGCAGTAGTTGGAGCAGCTTGGTCTCTCCGTTGGCTTCATAGTAGCAGACAATGGGCCTATTATAGTTAAAGGAATTAATGATGCCAGTTTTGAGAGCGTTTCTTGCATGGCACATTCCCTCCATCTGGTTGCATGGAGATTTATCGAAGCTGAGGTTTTTATAATAGAGACAACTGAAAGAGCAAAGAAGTTGGTAGCACACTTTCGTAGATCTGCAGCATCTCAGCGTGAGCTCAGGAAGATACACAGAGAGAGAAAACTTCCACTTCACTTTTTTCCTATTGATGTCATCACACGTTGGAACTCAACATATAATATGCTCAAGAGATTGCATACGCAAAGACTTGCAGTGAACACTTTCTTTGTTGTGGTATCCAAATCAGTAAAAGACGCTTCTGAAATACAGTTAACAGTGACACAGTGGGATAGTATTGAGACACTGCTAGTTCTGCTGAAGCCCTTTCTGACAATGACAGAATTTGTCAGCAAGGCAGATGCCACACTCAGCCAGACCTTGGCAGCACTCATCTTATTAAACAGCAAAGTTGAAGTTCTTCAAGAGACATTTGCTGAGAAAGAGGATGGACAGATTGCTGCTGAAATGGCCCGTACCTTGCTACAGTTGATTAACGACAGCCCTCAGTTTGAGATGATGACTGCCCGGGCACTGTACCGGATGGCCACAGCTCTGGACCCGTGATTTAAGAAGGTAAAAAAGAGCTTGGATGGGGATGCATCAGCAGATTCTGCATGGCGTGACATTTCATCGCGGCTGGTTTGCTCGCAGTCCCAGAGCGAGAACACAGATGTTGAAGTTGAAGAAGATCATACTGATGACAGCACTGCAGAAGATAAGACAAAAGGGCATGCTTCACCCCTTTGGTCCGATTTTAAGAAATATGGCCTCCTGTCATCGGATTGTGCACTGAGTGGGAAAAGAAGAACTGATCCTCTGCACCGACCGACATCACTTGCATCAGCAGAGGACATGTATGACCAGTACATGATGTCTGCAGGGATGGTTGGCATGAGTACTGATCCACTCATTTATTGGAATGAAAAAAAAGACACTTGGCCGGCACTCTATAATCTTGCAATATCCCACCTTGGTTGCCCCCCGTTGAGTGTGCCATCTGAACGTCTATTCAGCTGTGCTGGTGCAATTGTGGATAATAAAAGAACTAGCCTTTCAAGTGCAAATCTTGAATGACTTGCATTGATACGCATGAACAGGGTCTACCTTCCAAAAATTACAAAGGAATTTCTGAAAGCCACAGATGAGGAAATTATGCAGCTAGCTAAAGAGACATTGGCACTCCAACAACAGGGCTGTGATCTGGAGGATGAAATATGTGAGGGCATACAGGAGCACTGGTAAGGTAAGCACTCACTGTGCCAGTGTCACTGTGTGTGTGCATAAACATAGAAGGTATATTGCTTAGGGAGGTGGCAACATGGCAGTACTGTTGTCCTCCTCTATTCATCATTTAAATTTGTCTTCTGTGGTTTTCTTTTCCTTTTTTCACCAACAAGATATTTGGAGCACTGACTTTGGACCACTGACTCCTTCTTGTACCCGCATGCACTGACACACAACCCTAGTCCATGACTTCGGTCAAGGCCTAAATGGAATGGCCAAGCATAGAAGATTGGGTGCGTGGTGCTATGCTGTGCTGTGCTGTGCTGTGCTGTGCTGTGCTGTGAGGACACATGGAACTCCGACAGACAGTCTCAAATGATGAGAATCCTCAGCTTTAGGAAGAGGAGGCACTGGAGATGAGGGGCAGACAGAGCTGCCTCCTGTGAAGTGAAGTCCTCATGGAAAGCTAAGTTTTATTGGTTCAAAAGTGTATGCAACAGCAAATGTGACAAGTGATTGAGTGAGTGTGTGTGTGTGTGGGGGGGGACTGTTGCGTAAGGTGTGTCTGCATCAATGATCATTCATGCATATTGGTGTCTATGACTGCTGTGCACTATCTGTGTGGCTTTATAGGCATACAGCAGATGCAATGATCACCGTGACAATAAACCATCACATTCATGTTGAAAGTGAGGGTGCTGGGGATGAGGGTGGATAATTTTAGAGCACTGAGCTCAGCTGTGACCTACCCACACACAGTTACTCCACTCATTTCGTGCCGCCAACATTTATAGTGGACAGAAAGTTTATTATATTTGCAGTTTATATTGGCAAGTTTATAGTGGCTGGCCAGTGACAGCCCCAACCTTGCATGGCTCGGGGGGGCCAGGGTGCTTTTTAAAAGACTGACATCTAGTTAAGCTTGGAGGAAACCAGTTACTTTGTTTACTGAATCTGAATCTGCTTGTTCCTTTTTTTTCAGACGGTGTGTGTGACACAGACAAATTGATCGTCTCCTCACCTCCTTGATTTGGATCTCGACAGTTTTTTTCAAGTAGCCTCATAAATTTTGGCATGCTTTGGTGCAATAACAAATGTTATTCTTGAGGGATTCATAAATTCGATTGCCATTTTAACATAGGGTATTTTCAGACGTTACGAGATCGCAGTCAACCACAGTGTACCATGGTCAATCCCGCAGTGGGGCCAAAGCGCCCTGAACATCTGTTTTGCAGATGCCAGATGTTCACCACAGTCAGTCCCCAGCAGGGGTCAAAATCAACCACGCTTCCGGAACTCCTGCCCAGAACATCTCCGAAAGCGTGGTCAAAGCGATTCCCAACGGGAAACAAAAAAAAGTAACGTCTGGACAGCAACCACCTTCCGAAATCAAGCAAAATGATTCCCAGCCAGGGACAAAGCATGCAGCATCGCAGCCAGGCAACCAGCAACAACACAAGCAGTGAAGGGAGATTTAAAGGGCACACAACAGCAGGGAGACGTGGCAGGATGGAGCGAGGTGGAAGGGAGAGGAGAGTGGTGGGAGAGAGAGCATGACAAGGGGAGGAGGAGACAGAGGAGGAGGTGGTGGAGGTGCAGGCAGAGGAGGGGGAAGTCATGCTGCACCTGGAGGCGATGGAGGGACAGGAGGAGCAGCAGCAGCTGGGACAGGCCAAATCAGCACCTGCTGCCGGCCCGGGGGACAAGGCACCCCAGAAACGGGTAAGAGGACCGAAGGTGGGGGGAGCGGCGCATGGGCTCCAAGGCGGATGGGCGGGCCGGCAGGGGGGGAACGGGGGAGGGAAACAGGGCCGTGGCAACCAGGTAACCAGTCCCCCCCCCCCATGACCCAAGGACACGGAAACGGATCCCGGAGCCCAAGCCCCCAGAGGAGACAGCCGGAGGGCAGGTGGAGGATCAGGGGCAGCAGGAGGAAGGGGAATACCGCAACCCAGAGGGTGCCCAAGGGAGATGGCCATACTATCGAGGGGGGAAATTGGGGTACAGGGAAATCCAGGACTTTATACGGATTTGGGGGACCCTGGAGCACCAGCTGGAGCTGGCAGTCAACCAATGCAATGAACATGTCTTGTGCAGGAAATGAAGATGGCAAGGCACCACAGGACAGTGGCCCAGTGCCGGTAAAAGGCCAAGGAGCTGAAGAGAGGGTACAAGGCCATTAGAGACAACAACCAGCGGTCTGGCCATGGAGCCCAGACCGTCCCCTACTACGAAGTCCTGGACCGCATCCTACACATGAAGGGCTCAATAGTCACCCTGTGCCTCGTGGGGAATGCCGTGGTCCAGGACAGGGAATTGACCGAGGTACCCCTGCCCCTTGCCGCCCCCAGTGAAGACACCGGTTCCAGGAGACCCACCCCCAAGAGGAATACCCCAGGACCTCGGGGACTAACAGGCCCCCCTCGAGCACCAGCCCAGATAGCCCCCGGCTGAGGTAAGAAGCTGGAGAATCCGAGGCTGGCATCCCGGTCACCATCATCCAGTGGACACAGGTAGACCTCAGCCCCACCCAGGGGCCGGCCTCGGAGGACTCTGAGACTGACATAGAGGGAAGCAGGCGGGCGGGACGGGACATGGAAGGGGGGGAATGGGTGGGGGGGAAGGGGGAGCACGGGCCACAGGCCCTCCCTCAGCAATTCCCCTACACCCCAGACCCCGATGGAGGCACTCGGGGGCTGCCGGGGGACATGGGCCGCCCAACCACACCCACCCCTCCACATTCCCACACAGGTCACGGCACGGACTGGCACCTGTGACAGGCTGGCAAGGGGGACAGAGGAGAGCATCCCCAGGTGAGGCAACACGACGGGGGGGAGGGGAGGTCCGGCGAGCCTGGCCAGGGAAACCGGCCCTGGGTTGGGGCCAGGCACAGGAGGCTGCCAGGGGAGGGCATCAGCTGCCATCCCAATGGCGGGGCAGGGTCCCCCATTCATGGCATGTGATGGGGCAGGAGGCTGAGGTGGCTAACCATGCCCTACCATTCACCCCAACAGGGCGACCCACGGGGCACCAGCAAGGCGGACCCGTGCCCCCCTTGCATTGTGTGTAGTATCAGGCACTTGCTGGACCATGGCTGGCCGTGCTTCCCCCGGGCCCGCGGGCCCCAGCACCCCAGGCGTCCCGCGTAGCTAGACCTTCTGTGAGACCATGGCCCTGTGTGACCTGTGGAATTTCCTGGCCGTGCAATTACTCCTGAGATGCCCGGACAGCCTCATTGGTGCCTAGGAGAGTATGAGCTCCGGTCTGCGGTACTATGGCCATGTTGCAAGCACCCGCTATTGCTGGCTGCATGCGGAGGCGCTGGGCCTGCGTCCCTTTCCCGATGGGTGCATTCAAGAGATGAGGTGCTCACATGTGGGGTGGACGGCGTCAGAGACCATGTCCATCCTCTCTGTATACAGCCTGGCTGCCTACACAGCCTGTCTGTCTGAGTGGGGGCTCTGTCCTGGCTGTGTCCTACTTTGGCTGTGTTCATGGGGCCCGATGTTATCAGCAGTCCTGCGGGGCGATCTATCACCGCCTAGTGGAGCTCGGTCACCTACTGTGGCCCCACCTGCGAACTATGCCTTGTTGGAGCCCTCTGAAGTGGAGGTGGCATCGCTGGCCGGTGTGCGGTCCCGATCTGATGTGCAGGTGGGGCTCTCCACCCAGGATCCCTTCAAGACTTACTACCTGGTTGCCCACCACATGTCTGAGCTGGGCTTCCATCGGGGCATGCTTCAGTGGCTGCACTTCATGTACTTGGTGAGCCACCCGGCCCCGGGCCCCTTTGTGGACCCCTGCAGCTGGCTGTGAGGCCCCCCTGCCTTCCGGGCCCTGGTTACCATCCGTGGTGTGCACTCCTGCCTCCTCCCTGGTGCGGTGAGTCGCTTCCCCTTCCCTCCCTGCTGTTCTTGGCCCTCTGCTGTGGTGTCTGTTTCTTAGGGTTCCACTGCCCCTGCCTGTGACTCTGGGCCCCATCTGCGTCCGCCTCTGCAACAGGTGTTCCCCTCCATGACTGACTTCTCCTGCGGCTGTATCCTGAACTGTGTGCCAACCTCCAGCGGCCCTGGTGCCACTGCCCTTCATGCTCCGGCCTTGCTCACTCCTGTGCCAGCCCCCCCCGCCCTCCCTGGGTGCCTGTGTGACCATGGGGTTCTGGGGCCCCCAGACTGGGGCTCCGGGTGCCCTCCCGGGGGTGGTGGTATTGCTATCCCACCTGCGCTGCTCCTCGTCTCTGTCTCACTTCCTTCCCATCCATTGCACCCTAGCCGTTGTGTGGGATCCCTGCCTGCCTCCTGGACTGTTCCCGGGCTGCTCCCTGGTCCATGTGGCCTCCCCCTGTGACTGTGCCATGCCTCTGGGGTTCCCCACATTCCAGGACTGCCTGTGTTGCTGTGGGGGTGCCCGTGCAGACTGTGCTGTTGTGGGGGGTTTTGTTTGCTGTTCTCCTTGTCCTGCCCTGGCCCCTGGGCACACACACCCCGCTCCCTGTCCCCGACCCCCCGTCCCTTCTCTCCCCTCTGTGCCCATTGTGCCATGTGTGTTGTCTGTCCCGCCATGTCCCCCCTTCCCTTCCTTTATCGTGTAGGTGTGTGTGTGCCTGGGTGTGTGTTTGTGCTGTGTGTTCCACTGTGACCTCGCTTTCCCTGTGCCTGTTGTGTGTGCTGCCTCGGGTGCTCTTCTCCATCTTCCCACTCCTTTCCCGTTTCCCTTGTGTGGGTGTTCCCTGTGGCTTCATTTTGGCTTCATTTACCCTCTTTCGGCCATGTCTGTGTCCCGCCCCTCCCGGTGCCTTCTGGGTGTTTTGGCCATGGCTGTGGATTGGTGTCACATCTGTTGCACTGCCCATGATCTGATGGCCTGATTCCCTACCATGGTCCCGGTCACGTCACGTCTGTTTGGGGCCTTCTTTGACCATCGGGGGGGGGTGGTTGGGCGGCTCACCACCGCTGGGAATCCACTGTGGTGACTCGGGCTCGCGTAATGTCTGAAATCACCCATGAAGTCAGGAAGGAATTTTCCCACACTTACTCCTTTTCTCCCAACATAACCTATTATTTTTTTTTGGAGGGTTGGTAATGCTTTTTTGCCTTCCTCTGAAGAACAGATAAATTAGGCTTTCGAAGAGGCTATTTTAACTGTAAAAAATAAACATCACATTTCAACCAATCAATAAAAGAAAAACAAATTTGATAGCAGCATTTGTTATATGTGCTCTTATTTTATTTCTTTCACAGAAAAGGCTCATATAGGGACCACTCCAGTACTCTGTGCCAAAGCAGCTCAGGAATAGGAAACAAAGCAAATCACAATCAGATTGTATTTAATTTCAACACCAGACCCATCCTGCACACTGGGACATGGCTGATTTTTATTGTGTGATTTGAATTTTATTTAAAGGGCCTTTTTAAAAATAAGTGTGCTTCCTTCCCAAACCAATCCATGTTAGTCAAGGCATAAGCTACAATGCTGCCCACACAACTCTCTGCTTGATTGCATTATACCTGTTAATTAACTAACAATGGGAAAGGCAGGCGTGACCTCCTTTACTGAGCAAGCCCTTCCCCCTTAGTTACAAAGCCTTTTGGGATGAAAATAGGTCTTAGATAAACATCCACAACTGAAGTTCACTAGCTGTGCTAAAAGCAAAGCGCCATCAAGCACGTTGAACCTCAAAAACCACAAGTTCATTACCTTCCACTCCTCACTCAGACTACTGTGTGCTGTGCATTCTTCTTAGTTTTGGACTGGTGATTTTCTCAATGTGCAACATGAGTTTCATGTCATGTGGTGTGTGTCTCCTAGTTCTAGTACAAGCTGAGAGGGCAACTAACTCAACAGTTCCTTGTTCATTAATTCAACACCACTCATGTCATGTTTACTTTTGATGAAATATCATATGGCCTCTCAGTCATAAATGTATTATTATGATTTGGCTATTAATTTTGGCCATGATGGTCAGATGGAGCACCTTGATTTCAATTAACAATCCCAAATCCATGTGACTCGAGGCATGAGCTGCCGCTGTTGCCAATACCTTCCCAACTAATTGATTGCAATACATTTCAGGTCCTCTTCCCAAGGGTCACAAACTTATCAAGAATTCCTTCCTTCCTTCCTTCCTTCCTTCCTTCCTTCAAGGAAATGTTTTAAAATTGCCCCTCTTTGAATATGCACCTGGCATATGCAAGGGACCCTGAAGATGCCAAGTTCAGAGCCAATTTCACAGTTGGGAAAATTGGAAGTTGAACTAATCCTCCCCTCCCCCTCCTGAGTGAGACTCAGGGTGATTTCAGACGTGATGGGATGCCTATTGGCCCCGTCACGGAATCATCTTTCTGATTCCCGGATGGAATCAGAACGGNCCCCCCCCGCCCTCCCTGGGTGCCTGTGTGACCATGGGGTTCTGGGGCCCCCAGACTGGGGCTCCGGGTGCCCTCCCGGGGGTGGTGGTATTGCTATCCCACCTGCGCTGCTCCTCGTCTCTGTCTCACTTCCTTCCCATCCATTGCACCCTAGCCGTTGTGTGGGATCCCTGCCTGCCTCCTGGACTGTTCCCGGGCTGCTCCCTGGTCCATGTGGCCTCCCCCTGTGACTGTGCCATGCCTCTGGGGTTCCCCACATTCCAGGACTGCCTGTGTTGCTGTGGGGGTGCCCGTGCAGACTGTGCTGTTGTGGGGGGTTTTGTTTGCTGTTCTCCTTGTCCTGCCCTGGCCCCTGGGCACACACACCCCGCTCCCTGTCCCCGACCCCCCGTCCCTTCTCTCCCCTCTGTGCCCATTGTGCCATGTGTGTTGTCTGTCCCGCCATGTCCCCCCTTCCCTTCCTTTATCGTGTAGGTGTGTGTGTGCCTGGGTGTGTGTTTGTGCTGTGTGTTCCACTGTGACCTCGCTTTCCCTGTGCCTGTTGTGTGTGCTGCCTCGGGTGCTCTTCTCCATCTTCCCACTCCTTTCCCGTTTCCCTTGTGTGGGTGTTCCCTGTGGCTTCATTTTGGCTTCATTTACCCTCTTTCGGCCATGTCTGTGTCCCGCCCCTCCCGGTGCCTTCTGGGTGTTTTGGCCATGGCTGTGGATTGGTGTCACATCTGTTGCACTGCCCATGATCTGATGGCCTGATTCCCTACCATGGTCCCGGTCACGTCACGTCTGTTTGGGGCCTTCTTTGACCATCGGGGGGGGGTGGTTGGGCGGCTCACCACCGCTGGGAATCCACTGTGGTGACTCGGGCTCGCGTAATGTCTGAAATCACCCATGAAGTCAGGAAGGAATTTTCCCACACTTACTCCTTTTCTCCCAACATAACCTATTATTTTTTTTTGGAGGGTTGGTAATGCTTTTTTGCCTTCCTCTGAAGAACAGATAAATTAGGCTTTCGAAGAGGCTATTTTAACTGTAAAAAATAAACATCACATTTCAACCAATCAATAAAAGAAAAACAAATTTGATAGCAGCATTTGTTATATGTGCTCTTATTTTATTTCTTTCACAGAAAAGGCTCATATAGGGACCACTCCAGTACTCTGTGCCAAAGCAGCTCAGGAATAGGAAACAAAGCAAATCACAATCAGATTGTATTTAATTTCAACACCAGACCCATCCTGCACACTGGGACATGGCTGATTTTTATTGTGTGATTTGAATTTTATTTAAAGGGCCTTTTTAAAAATAAGTGTGCTTCCTTCCCAAACCAATCCATGTTAGTCAAGGCATAAGCTACAATGCTGCCCACACAACTCTCTGCTTGATTGCATTATACCTGTTAATTAACTAACAATGGGAAAGGCAGGCGTGACCTCCTTTACTGAGCAAGCCCTTCCCCCTTAGTTACAAAGCCTTTTGGGATGAAAATAGGTCTTAGATAAACATCCACAACTGAAGTTCACTAGCTGTGCTAAAAGCAAAGCGCCATCAAGCACGTTGAACCTCAAAAACCACAAGTTCATTACCTTCCACTCCTCACTCAGACTACTGTGTGCTGTGCATTCTTCTTAGTTTTGGACTGGTGATTTTCTCAATGTGCAACATGAGTTTCATGTCATGTGGTGTGTGTCTCCTAGTTCTAGTACAAGCTGAGAGGGCAACTAACTCAACAGTTCCTTGTTCATTAATTCAACACCACTCATGTCATGTTTACTTTTGATGAAATATCATATGGCCTCTCAGTCATAAATGTATTATTATGATTTGGCTATTAATTTTGGCCATGATGGTCAGATGGAGCACCTTGATTTCAATTCACAATCCCAAATCCATGTGACTCGAGGCATGAGCTGCCGCTGTTGCCAATACCTTCCCAACTAATTGATTGCAATACATTTCAGGTCCTCTTCCCAAGGGTCACAAACTTATCAAGAATTCCTTCCTTCCTTCCTTCCTTCCTTCCTTCCTTCAAGGAAATGTTTTAAAATTGCCCCTCTTTGAATATGCACCTGGCATATGCAAGGGACCCTGAAGATGCCAAGTTCAGAGCCAATTTCACAGTTGGGAAAATTGGAAGTTGAACTAATCCTCCCCTCCCCCTCCTGAGTGAGACTCAGGGTGATTTCAGACGTGATGGGATGCCTATTGGCCCCGTCACGGAATCATCTTTCTGATTCCCGGATGGAATCAGAACGGCCCATCAACAGACGAGCCGGTTTATGCTGGTGGGAATCTGGGGTGGGGGTGGGACTGCGAGTTGCAATGTGTGACCGCACAGCCCCACCCCCATGCTCCCCCAGCAGCCTGCCCTCCTGGAGATGGGCGGGTGCAGTGGCCAATCTGGCCACTGCACCCAATTCCATCCCGGGGTCTGGGCATAGCCCCAAATCGGCAGCGGTAACAGACATTACTGTCCGCCAATTCCTGGCTGTGGTTCAATTAACCATGCTTTCGGAGATGGTTCCTGGACCATCCTCGAAAGTGTGGTTATTTTGCTCACCGCCGGTGGTTCACCATGGTAAACATCTGGTGGCGAGCAACCAGACGTTAGGGACCATCCTCCACCACAGGGTATTGTCCGTGGTTGACCGTGATCTCGTAACGTCTGAAAATACCCTCACATTCAGTCCTTTGCTGCTCCAATCCTCATTCACCTTCCCGATTCTTCACCCCTGACAAGGAGGACTGGACTAGGAGATTGAGAGAAGATACAGATAGAGTATCACTGCCCAGCCTTGCTACACACACACCCTACACCCCACGCGCACACTGACATGGCAGCAAATGTGTGGCAGCAGAGAAATCATGAGGTGACGTGTGGTGGGAATTGGAAAATAGAAAGGGATTGGGAAAGGTAATATTGAAAGATAAGTGTTGTGTGTTTCAGTAAATTAAGTGAACCTCAATGAAATAAAAAAACAATAGGTTTGCAGAAGGGCCAAAAATTAAGAACTAGATGAAAAAAACTCAAACGATTGGATTCTTTCAAAGGAAATTCATTTTCAGCTTGGATAGCATCCATCTAAAGTTTCCTCCCTCCTCCCCCCTGCAAGTAAAGGCAGCTACAGTTGTTGTGTGGCCAGTGCCACTTGCCAAAATCTCTGTGTGTGTGTTTACAAGAAAAAGGTCCCTGCCCTGCTCTGCTTACATAAATACATACTAAGCAGAGCACATGACTGGTAAAAAAAAACCTGTGTCACTTTAACATTCCATTCACATGCAGACACTGAGACCAGTCTTAGGAGAAATCCTCTATGTTTTATTTGACCCCTTTCCATTTCCAGACTAGAGTTCAGACCAGTTGCCGATTGAATGATTATCTGGCTACGTGCCGCTGAATCTCATTCTCTGCACTAGAGCACTAGTCTGGACTCTGCTCCCCCACCCCCATTATGTTCTATGGGAGGGAGGGACACATCATCATGGGCATCAGGACACGCACATGGCAGGGCATACTAACAACTAGGGATGGGCAAACAGAATGCAGTTCGGATGTTCAGATGTTCGGTCGTTTGGTTCGAAACCCAAATTCGGGTTTGATGGTTCAGTTCAGCCGAGTTAGGATTGGCCCAACTTGGACAAACAGTCAAAAACAGCAAAACTGGAACCGGAACTGTAACCTAAACCTAAACTGAAACATAAACTGAAACATTTTTTGGGGGGTCCTGAAAAGACATTTTTCCTGCCCCCGAATTCATCCGCACTAATCCGAACATGACTGAACTGTTCGGTAATTCAATAGTGTGGTTCAGATGTTCGATTCGGACTTCCGAATAGACTGAGTTTGGTCCGAACGCCGAACATCTGAACCATGTTCGCCCATCCCTACTAACAACCTGGTGTGAGTGTCCTCCCCACCATGAGCCATGATAAGGGTCCACTGCCCCCCCTCCCCCCCATATCTCTACTTGGCTAACCAGATAATTAACTAGAAAGGTTGCTTCCCCCCCTTTGTTCTTTTTAGCATTGCTGCTGTTGCTGATGCTGAACTTAGGTGAAGTCAGGTGACAGATACAGGCAGGGAGGAGGAGAGTGACTGTTGCAATTTGAAAATCAACATCTGCCCTTCCCAGACCTTTCCCCTGCTGCTCCCGTGTGTCACTGTCTGCTGCTTTGCTGCTCTCTGTGGATGATTTCAGATGTTAAGGGTGCCCGATTAATCACAGTCGATTCCCAGCAGTGGTGAACCGTCTAACCACGCCCCGTGGGCAAGAGAGGCCCCAAACAGATGTGATGGGAGCGGGACCATGGTAGGGAATTGGACCAGGGGATCACAGCCCGGGGAAGCGCAACAGACGTTACGCCGATCCCGGGCCAGGCCATGGTCAAAGCACCCAGAAGGCGCCGGGGCAACTCATCCTGGCTGCTGCCTTGTGCCCTTGAAAATCTCCCTCCAAGGCCTGTGTTGTTGCTGGTTGCCTGGCAGCGACGTTGTGTGCTTTGTCCCCTGCTGGGAATCATTTTCTTTTATTCCAGCCAGTGGTTGCCATCCAGATGTTATTTTTCTTTGTTTCCCGCTGGGGATCTCTTTGACCATGCTTTCGGAGATGGTCCCAGCCGGAGGTCCGGAAGCGTGGTTGATTTTGACCCCATGTGGGTATTGACTATGGTGAACATCTGGCGGCCACTGAACAGACGTTCAGGACTCTTTGGTCCTGTTGCAGGATTGACTTTGGTTCACTGTGGTTGACTGCTATCTCGTAACATCTGAAAATACCCTGTGTCTGTTATTATTTCCCCATGAACCCCACAGCTGCCAAAAGTTGTGTTTGTGGTGCGTCCTGCAGCAGGACCACCAGCAGGAGTCTGAGATAATCGTTCATTAACCAAATGGATATTTTATTTATTTATTTAGTTAGTTAGTTAGTTATTTAAAATTTATATCCCGCCCCTCCTGCCCACAGGGCAGTCTGGGTCAGTGAGCAATATTCAATAAAAAAATTTAAAAACAATTTTAACAATTTAAAACACAATACAATGTGCGGAAACCCCCCACCCCTACCCCTCGCCAAAAGCCTGACAGAACAGTCAGGTCTTAACATACACGCTGAAACAGCAGGAGAGTGGGAGCCAACTGAGCCTCCTCCAGGAGAGAATTCCACAGCACAGAGGTGGCCACTGAAAAAGATCAAACATCAGTGGCCACCC
>QEPC01005281.1:225614-244760 GCA_003113815.1 Sphenodon punctatus
AAAACAAAAAACAACAACTAAATCTATCAAACCTAATGTAAATAAATGAGAATATGGGGGTAGATGAGGGTTTGATGGGTGAAATAGGAGGAGGATGGCAGCAATGGATTGCGAAGCTGGAGTGGAAAATGCTGGGTGAAGAGGAGCCTTCTGAAACGCCTGCTGTTGTGAACAGTGACTAGCTCAGAAGGTATTGGGAATGGGGGAGGCAGAAAGTTTTGTTTCTTGCTGCGCCTGCCTCAAATCAAGCCCCATTGGCTCTGTGCAGCCTAGCCCATGGCCAATTGCAGACTGCCAAACCAGTGGTCTGAGGCGAAAAGAGATAGTGATTCGGCAGACTGGTTGCTACTCAAAGCCACTCTCTCCACCCTCCACCCCTGGTGCCTGGAAGTCTGCTCCTAACTGAGTCAAATGACTTCCCCCTACATTTGGCCTTCCAGTGCCCTGACAGACCATGTTTTAGCCACCTGAACACAACCGAACGCAATCTGAACTTAACGAACTGTTCGGCCATTTTGTCGTTCGGTGTTCAGATCTGTTCGGTGTGTTCACCATTTTGCCGTTCGGTGTTCGGTTCCGTTCGGTATGTTCGCGTTCGGGTTCATGTTCGTGTTCGGTTGTCCAAACAGGCCGAGTTTGGGCCGAACACCGAACTACCGAACCGTTATCGCCCATCCCTATTAGGCACCCCAGCCGCCCGCCCCTATACCGTGGAATGGCTGGGGGGTCGTGGCTCCCCCCTTGGGTTGGCGGCTGGTGCCCTTTCCTGGCATTCCCCTGTGCCCCACTCCCCCACAATGCGTGCCCTGGGTCCCCCGTGTAGCCTCCCCCGGCGCCCTCTTCCCCCCCCATTTGCTGGTGTGCCTCACCTGGGACCTCTGACTGCTCCTGGAGCTGCTCTCTGCCATCCTCCTTGTCTGCCTGTCACAGGTGCCAGGGCGTGGTGTGCCCTCTGGGGAAATGGGAGTGGTTGGGTGGGGGTAGGCTGAACGTGTCCCTCGGCAGCCCCCTGGGCCCCTTTCCCATGGTCTGGATTGCCCAGGGTTGCTGGGCACAGCCCCATGCCCGGTGTGCCCCCCCCACTCGGCCCATTCCCCCCCAGACTGTCTCCCCTCCCACCCACTTGCATACCCTCGATGTTGGTCTTGAAGCCCTCCGAGGCCGATCCCTCTTTGTTACTGGTGTCCCGCTGTGTTCATTCGCTGAGGGTAACCATTGTGCTGGCCTCAGATTCCCCCGGTCCTAACAGTGGCTGGGGGCTTTGGGGGCTGATGCGTGAGGGGGGCCTGCTGGCCCAATTGGGGGTGGTGCCCCTGGAGCCAGGGACTTCTAGGGGGTGGTGAGGGGAGGGGGTACCTTGGCCCATTCCCTGCCCTGGACCACAGCGCTCCCCACAAGGCGCGGGGCGACAATGGAGCCCTTCATGTGAAGGATGAGGTCCAGGATGTCATAGTAGGGGGTGGTCCGTGTTCCATGCTCGGACCACCGGTTGTTGTCCCTGATGTCCTTGTACCCACTCTTGAGCTCCTTGACCTTGGAGCGGACTGGGCCAATGTCTTGTGGTGTCCCGTACCTCCAAGTCCCACATGATCTCCAAGTAGACATGCTCGTTCCTCTGGTTGACCTCTAGCTCCAGCTGATGCTCCAGGGTCCCCCAGATTTGGATGAAGTCCAGGGTTTCCCTGTGCCCCCATTGCCCCCCTCGGTGGTACGACCATCTCCTGTGTGGGCCCTCCTCCTCCTCCTCCTCCTCCTCCTCCACCTGGACAACGCCCATCACCTCTGGGGGCTCGGGCTCCCCAGCCCATTTCCATGTCTGTGGGTCATGGGGGGGAGGTTGGTTTCTGGGTTGCCTCAGCCCTGCAGCCCTCCCCCAGTCCCCCCACCTGCCGGCCTGCCAGCCCACCTACCCTCTTTGCTGCCCCTGTGCCGTTTTCCCTCCCCTTTGGTCCCCTTACCCGTTTCTGGGGTGCCTCGTCCCCCGGTCCGGTTGTAATCTCTGGGGCAGCCTGTCCTGGCTGCTGCTGCTGCTGCTGCTGTCCCCCCACCACCTCCATGTGCAATATGACCACCTCCTCTGCCTGCGCTGCCTCCTCCTCCTCCACCCTTGCTTTCTCGCCCTCCACTTTCCTCTCCCTTCCACCTCGCTCCATCTCGTCACGTCCCCCTGCTGCTGTGTGCCCTTTAAATCTCCCTCCCCAGCCTGTGTTGTTGCAAGTTGCCTGGCAGCAACGCTGCGTGCTTAGTCCCCAGCTGGGAATCATTTTGCTTGATTCCGGCCGGTGGATGCCGTTTACACGTTATGTTTTGTTGTTTCCCAGTGGGAATTGTTTTGACCATGCTTTCGGAGATGGTTCAGGCTGGACCTCTGGAAGTGTGGTTGATTTTGTCCCCTGCGGGGGATTGGCTGTGGTGAACATCTGGCACCTGCCGAACAGACATTCAGGGCTCTTTGGCCCCGCCCTCGCCCCGATTCCCCGGTGGAATCTGCTGGCTCGTCTGTGGGGTTGAGTGTGGTTCACTGTGGTTGACTGTGATCTCGTAACGTCTGAAAACACCATCTGTTTCCTGCTTGGCTAGTAGTAGCTGCTAATGGACCACAAACAAAATATACGTTTGTAGCTTGTCGAGTGAAAATTATGGTTTTTTAAAATTATTTTAACTTCTTAAGTTGCCACCCATGAATTTCATGCCATGTGGTGTGTGTCCCCTACTTTTAGTACAAACTGAGAGTGGGCAAATGAGTTTCTTGTTCATTATTTCAACACCACTCATGTTTTGATGGAACAATATCATATGTCCTCTGAGTCATAAATGTTTTATTATGAATTGATTATTAATTTTTGCCATGATGGTCAGAGGAGACATTAGAGGATGAGGCCTGGACATATTCAGTTCATCATGCTGGCATAAATTAAGAATGTCCGTGATGAGAATAAAGCAGTAAATAACTCCGCACACTTGCAGAAAAATGTATCTCTTCCATGGCCACCACACATTACATTACCAGACAGACAGACAGACAGTCACTATCTCAGAGAAAACAAAGAATGGCTGTGTGTGAAAGAAAAGGGAGGTAGCGTCAGTCGCTCAGACTGAAAATCTCCCCAAAAGCCAAATCATAGCTTTTGGTCGCACTGGCTATGCTCCAAGTGATAGAGAAATGAATGGACAGCTTATTTTCTGCAACTGGCATATTCAAAGAGGCGACCCATGTATTCATAATAAAGAAAGCTATATAAGACATCCTAGATAAAAGATACTTTGAAAAGATATCATCGGTTGGTAACATGTCCAGATGTTAAAAGTTTCTAATCAATAGAATTAAAAGTTGTACCCATATAATTTGGCTTTTTAAGCAGCAGTCCTCCCCAATACAGATCCGCAGGGCAGGGCACACACACACCACTTTTTGAATCTCTCCGAACTCCCATAGTTACCATTCACTGGCCATTCAACTTCCATTAAACATTTACAGTGACAGTATGGGTTGAAATGGAGCCCAGTAAGTATATGCACTGTAGTGACCTGTAATAAGTCAACTACTTCTGTATATGTTTTTCTATTCATATTTACAGATCCTTTTTATTCTTTCAATTAGTTCTGTAATGGTACTGATAATCCTTTTTCTTTGGCCTCCTTACCTTGGCTAAAGAGTAACAAAAATAAACAAATGCAAGGAATAATTTAAAAAAAAAGGTTTATTAGAAAAAATATTTGTAAAATTTACTGCTGTACAAAAAAAGAAATATAAAATATTAACAATATACAAACTATGAATAAAAAAGATTAAACAATTTGCACCACAACACCAGCAGCATGCATCTCTTCATTTCTTTTTCCTCCTTGCCCTTCTCCACTCAGAGCATCCACAGCGTGACGGATTGCTTTTACTTCCACCAGCACATCTGCAAGGTTGAGCTGGAGGGAAATATATTCCTGGTGGCGCCTCTCATGTTCTGCTTCAAAGTTTTGTTCTGTCAATTAGGGGATAGGGGAATTATTTGTGATGCACCATCTTATGTGAATTATGGTGCTGCTGTTTATTAAAACTTTTTAAGGTATGGAATGAAATATATGAATATGCATTGCTTACCTTGACGTTGCTGCTCCCTAATTATCTGCTCTAATGATTCCGCAGACGTCCAAACTATGGACCAGATCGCAGAAGCAACATCAACAAGGATCTCACCTGCAATAGGATTTGATACATTTTAAGTGAAATGGCAAGACAAAATTAACATTGAAATTTATAGGTTAGATATATAAATTAACATTTAAATATTTAAATAATATTTATATTTATAATTTATGTATTTAAACTATTTATTTATAGTTTAAATAAATAGTTTGTTTAATAGTTTATTAAATAAATAAATAAATAAATAAATAGTTTATTTAATTAAATAGTTATTTAATAAACTGTAAATAAATTATTTAAGCTATTTAAATAAATAGTTTATTAAATTATTCAATAAATAAACTAATAGTTTCTTGATTTAATAGTTTATTTAATATTTTAAACTATGTAAATAAATAGTTTAATTTATTTAAACTACTTATAGTTTATTTATTTAAATAAATAATAGTTAAATTTATAATAACATGAAAATGATATTTAAATTAACATTTAAGATATTTAAACATTTAGATATTTAAATTAACATTTAAATATATAGGTTAGAAGAACAAATTATTTTGGTTTTAGAAGAATAAACTTACCGATTCTGAAGTGCACGTGGTAGCACTGGTAGGTCATCTCACTGCACCTCACCACAGAAAACGTGAATGTTTACACAACACAGTCTCAGGTGAAGTTCTTCTATCAGGGACAGGGTCAGCTGCTGCCAGTCACTGAGTCTCAGCACGCAGCCCGGTGATGGGTGTGTCCCCCTCCCTTGGGCCTGGCCAGTGGCACGCACTGTGGAGCGGCGGCATCGCTGCTCTCTTAGCATCGTTAAAACTTAAAGCAGCACATTTTTTAAAAAAATGAAAATCATTGTAAATTAACATTTTGGCTACTTATAGTAACTTTAATTAAACTTTAAAATTTAAATACAGCGTGGGAGAAAAAATACTGAGAAAAGATTGGAACCTTGGTCTCAGACCAAGACACCTACTGCAGGCAGGCAGGCAGGCAGGCAGGCACGTTCCCCATTACACCACAGTGGTGGCTAAGATAATGATGGGATTCCTCTGATACCACCATCAGGGCCCGAGACAGGTGCTTGAAGCCTTGAACTTCCACAGTGCAGAGCACCGGCCCGGTGTCACATCTTCAGACACACACAGGGTGATTTCAGATGTGACAGGGGCTCTATTGGCCCCATCACGGAATCACCCAAATGATTCCCTGGTGGAATCAGACCAGCCTGTCAACAGACGAGCCAGCAGATTCCACCAGGGAATTGGGGTGGGGGCGGGGCTGCATGGTGCAACGTGCGACCACACAGCCCCGCCCCCCCCACATTTCTGAGGCCGCCCGCCCTCTGGGAGATGAGCGGGCGCAGCGGCTAATGCGGCTAATGTGGTGAGCATGGCCGCCGATTCCGGGCCGTGGTCAGGGGCCAGACAAGACGTTACCACACTCAACCATGGTGAATTCCGCCGTGGTTGAGCGTGGTAACATCACATCTGTTGGGGGCACAAAGTGATTCTCTCTGGGTGTTCACCCATGGCAGGAATCACTTTGATCACGCTTTCAGAGATTGTTCCCGGACCATCCTCGAAAGCATGGCTATTTTGATCCCCGCCGGTGGTTCACTGTGGTGAACATCTGGCGGGGATAAAACAGATGTTACAGGACCATTCCCCACCACAGGGGATTGTCTGTGGTTGAGCGTGATCTCATAACATTTGAAAATACCCACAGTGGCTGTGCCTGCTGGCTAGTATAGCCATAGCCCCGGCAGTGGGCGGCGGGCAGCAGGCAGAGTCCGCACACATCATCATCATCACCACACACACACACACACGCTGTGTGCAGGCTGTCAGGACCGAGTCCGCTCCAAATCATAGCACTAGTCTGGGACTCGGAGGCTGGCCTGGGAGGGGAGGTGACACTGTTCACTAACAATAACTATTAAAGATGAAGGAACCTTGGCACAACCATAAATCGATAGCCTTGTTGTATGTTTTATTTTCAGATGCTTCCACAGAGTGTTGGTGTCATATGTTGACTTCACTGGAGATAATATAGGTGTAGCGGATAGATAGGATATATTAGGGAAGAGGGGGGGAAAAAGTCAGAGAGGAGATTTGAACCCTGGTTCAAATCAGACAAGTGAGACCAAGTGAGTTACAGCCGGCAGGCAGGTTCCCCACTACACCACAGTGCCAGTTAAGATAATGATGTGATTCCTCCCACCATCAGAACCTGGGTCAGGTGCCGTGCTTGATTGAAGCTTTGAAGCCTTGAACTCTAGTCCCAGACAGTGTAACTAGCAGTGGGCAGCAGTTGCAGACGGAGTCAGAGACAGAACACTCAGAGAGTCAGCAGCAGCAATGATCTCATCAGCTAGCCTAGTCACATTATCCACCTATAGCCCCGCACCCGTCGGCCCCTGGCGCGCACAGGGGAAAGTGGAGGATTAAGCAGGTAGTCAGTCACCCCCCACCTTTCTTTGATGTATTCATCAATGATTCATTCATCATTCATCATTCATTCAGACTCTGAGAATCTCATGGCTTGCAGCGGACTCGCACTCAAGGCGAAAGGCGGCATAAAACCGCTTGCTGTATGTGGCAACATTGTGTGGCTATCCCACGAATGTAGGGAACATCGGATAAATTCACAAACCGTGGACATGCCGCATCTGCAGCAACTGGCAGAAGCAAATGTGGAATCGTGGAAATATTGAGAGGAAGTCAGCGGAAAGTCACAGTACTTGCCGAATTCTTGGAATGGAATGGCAGCGCGGTAACAGTTGCTGCTGCCTCAGCCCTACCCCAAGCTCTGGATGATGGTGTATGGAGTACCCAGCCAGAACAAGGTCAGCCAATATAGGCCCCGAGTCAGTGTCTAGCCAGGTGTCCGTAATACATGTGAGGTCGGCTGCCTGGTCCAGGATCATCTCCTGGACCGTGGTTGACTTATTGGCCACCGACCTCGCATTTACACCTCACCATCTGCCTGGAGGCCATTGAGCGGGACAGGTATACAACATCTATCCTGCCTCACAAGTCTAACTTGCCTCCCAGTTGATGGCAACCCATTCTGCACCATCTCACAACCTCACCCAATGGTTGCATGGACACATTGAACAGGAGTGGGGACAGAATAGTACCTTGTGGGACACCACACGAGAGGTCACGAGGAGAAGATGACTCATCTCCTAACACTACCTGTTGGGTCCTACCGGCTAGGTAGGAATGGAACCACTGTAGAACTGTTCTGCCTAATCATGCCTGGTCCCGCAAGCGATTCACCAACAACTCATGATCAAACATGTCAAAAGCTGCCAAGAGATCTAATAGGACCAGTAGAGTTGAACCTCCCTAGTCCATCTCCCACTACAGGTCATCAACCAAGGCCACAAGCAGTCTTCGTACTATACCCTGGGCGAAATCCAGACTGGGAGGGATCTAGAAAACTGCAGCTATTGAGGTGCACCTTGAGCTGCTAGGACACCACCCGCTCAATAACCTTCCCTAAAAAGGGAAGGTTAGAGACTGGTTGATAGCTGGTGAGTGAGTCAACGTCAAGTAATGGTTTTTTGCGCAGAGGCCACAACACTGGTTCCATCAAACATTCTGGCACTCTGCCCTCCTGAAGGGAGGTGTTAATCACCCCTGCCAGCAGCGGCCCTAACATCTCCCGGCACACTTTCACCAACCAGGATGGGAACAGATCCAGTTCACAACAGGTGGCCCTAACAGACCCAAGAACATCCTCTGCTTCAGCTGGCATCACCTCCTGAAACAGATCCCATGAAACCAGACCAGATGGGGATTCTGCAGCCTCTGGCTCTCCTCCCTCTGCACAACATGCAGCACCAAAATAGTGGTGAATCTGAGCAACCTTATTCACAAAGTAGTTGACAAATATGTCACAGCGGGCCCTGGAAAATTCCACATCCAGACGGAGGTAGACCAGACTGACCAGCCCTCACACCATCCAGAACAGCTCCACTGGGCGGGACTTTGCGGCTGCTATGAGGGCAGCAACGAATTCCTTCTTTGCTGCCCTCACAGCCAAGACATAGGCCTGGGCGAATATCAATAGAACACCCCTCCCCCCTCCCACCGCCACGCCGTTTCCACGGACTCCCTCACTGGTGAAACACCCTCTCACACACCCAGCAGGTGTGGGGGGGAAACGGGATGGGAGGGCGTCTATGTAAATGGTCTTAGACTGGCACTGTGGGCTGAAGCTGGTTGCTGTGATTAGTGATGAGGAAGGAATTTTTGCAAGTAGCTCTTATTGATCTAGTAACTGGTATTTTCATCTTCCACTCAGTGTTCTCACTTTGTTTACTGGCTGAACAATCAAGGGCATGAGTCCAGGTGGTTTAGTTGAAATTGTTAATGTTAATTGTTGTTGCAACTCTATGGTGGTTCAGTACAAAGGGCTTTGAGAGGGTCAGGAGTAACTGAAAGAAGCAAAATATCTCCTCAACATACGTGGGAAAGGGTCAACAGGCAAGCACAGGTGCAGCCCAGAGGTTTGACCCTCCAAATAGCAGAAGAGCAACACTACTTGTAGAATTGATGTAGTCCAGAGAGGTTTGTGGGCATCCATCCCTCCTTTCTCCTGACCCTATTTTGTCACCAATCAGGATTGCGTTGGGCATCTTGGAAGATGGGCATGGTGACTGGTCACTGTCAATAGTGGGGGGGGGGAGGCAGGATTGGGGGAAAGTGGGGTGCTTGTCTGGTGTTCTATATGGTTCTATAAGGGTTTCATAGACCCCTATATGGGTCTATAGTCTATATGAGTTTATTGTTGGTCCATCCAGTTCTCAAAATCTTCTTCACCAGGTGGAGTGGGAACCTGTCCTGAAAAGGTCCTCAGTCTTTCATAATGTCTACCATCATGGACTGGGGGTGGGGAACACTTATCTCCTAGTTGCCCCATCAGCTGAAACCATTGGTCATTGGAGGGAACGGAGGGAGTATCTCCTGCCGGTAACTCTTTCATCTCCTGAGGTATCTTTTCCTCCTGCCTCAATAAAGCCTGCAACTTGGCACTGAAATCAAGGAGGGCAGAGCTGTCAGGATTGAGTAGTGTTCTTCCCTGAATCACAATGCCCCATCACTCCTCTCCCAAACACTACTTGGGACTACCTGTCTTGTTAATGGAGAGGCATTCAATACCTCAAAACACTGAATTAAGACACTGGTGCTGTGAGTGCTATGACTGGTGAGTCGTCCTACTGCTGTAACCTTTCCCCAGACCTTTACTGTGACCAAAACACTCCTTATTTCTTCATCTCCTATATCTGGGAGGCAGGGGATCCCTGTGACTGGAAATGACGTATCAGGCTCCAGCCCTTCCGTTCTGCTCCAGTCACTAAGTAAAGTGAACTCCATTCTGAGATATGCCCGCACTCCCTCTGCTGGTTAGTAACAGTAATTGCACAGATAAGTGCCACAGGTGCTGATTCTCCTCAGTTAAAATCCCCAGCGGTTGCCTCCATGTGTAACCCCACAGCCCCAAAAAAGGGGGAACATAACAATTAATATGGATCCCCTTTTTCTTCTTTCCACCTTCCCTTCAGGCTGTGAGTTCCTGGGTTTTTTATCTCAGGGTGTCAGGTACCTCCACCTATAGTGGAATAGAGCCACAAATCTAGGTCCCTAGGGAATAATACAATACATCACCAATCCCATCGGCACACTATAGAACAGTACACAATGCAACGTAGAGGCACATAGTAACCCTTTATAATGTGTGAGAAAAAGACAAAGATCAACATAAATCAAAATATAGAGCACAACCCTCTCCTTCTTTCCGTCCAACCCTCGCCTCAACATTTATAGAGCTGATGTGTTGTTTTGTTGCTTAAGTCACAAATAAACACGGTCCCATAGGAGTCCTCTTACTAGACCTCTGGTGGCAGAAACAGCTCCCCTCTCATGAGTTTCAGGCTGGCTTTCAGTAACTGGACTGAGCTGGATGTCAGGGTCATGCTGTGTAGTGGAATACCATGGGAGACAGTTCCAGGTTCAGGGCAATGTAGATCCCCCTCCTCTTCATACAGTCCACACCTCATCCATTCTCTCTTCCTCGCAAGCTCCTCCCCTCAGTTTCTGGACTCTCTTTCTCTCCCTGGAATTTTCTTGCCTTTTTTAACTACCCCTAAGGCCCCTCCCGTTTGGGGTTCTAAGCCTCCAGGGAATGGAATTTTTCCCTTGTCTGATGAGACTAGGCACTGCTTCTCCAAAGGAGGTTACATAGGGTATTTTCAGACGTTACAAGAGCACGCTCAACCACGGTGAATCCCCACATGGTGATCTTGATCCCATTACATCCAAATGTTCATCCCTGTGAATCACGGGCGGGAGGGGGGATTCACATTCAATATGCAAATGGAGGTCTTGGCTGGACCATCTTCATTTGTGTGTTCAATGTCATTCCCCCCCGTGATAAAGGGGACCATAACGTCTGGCCCCCTACCATGGCCCGGAATCAGCGGCAGGATTCCAGGCTGTGATCAATGCAGGCGGGTGCTGTGGCCACATTGGCCACGGCGCCCACCTGTCTCTCAAGAGGGCGGGTGGCCTAGGGAGTGGGGTGGGTGGGGCCGTGCGGCTGCACGTTGTGCCGTGTGGCCCTGCCCCCCCCCGATTCCCCGCCGGGAGCGGCCAACACATCTGTTGGCCATTACATGTTGGTCCAGGTGGGGAATCATTAGGGTGTTTCCTTGGCGGGGCGAATTGAGCCCCGTCACGTCTGAAAATACCCAATGTTATGCACTTGACTGTGATTAAAGGGGGGCGTTTACCTTTCCACTTCTCCTACACTGTTATGGTTAATAAAGAGTTTGGCGTTTAACCTCCATGTTTGTGTCCTTGCCTTCTTCCATGATGCAATTACAATGAATTAAAGCCAAAGGCATCTCTAGAAAAATATTGAAATGAAAAAAGAAATTGCTTAGAACAAATGTGAGAATATGGTTCAATGCTCTATGATGTAAAAACATATGGCACACTACTCCCTTTCAGGTATGCTATGTGATTGCTGGCTTTAGCATGACTTCCTTGATATTGAATGATTTTGTCTCTACCATGCAAAAAAAGAGTGGGCTCGAGCCCAAATGCTGTGTGTACCGATGTGAGTGACACTATGGCTGCTTGTCAACATTAAGAAAGGGGCAGGAACAAATGTGAGAGAGCCAGTGTGGTGTAGTGGATAACATGCTGGGCTTGGACCTGGAAAATCAGCGTTCAAATCCTGCCCTAGCCATGAACTCATGGGGTGGGTGGTCTTGGGCAAGTAACAACTGATGAGGAACTGAGAACCTCAGTTCCCCATCTGTAAAGTGGGAGTGTGTGTTGGGGTGGGACTATGGCTCATGTGGTAGGAGCACATGCATTTCATGTATAAGGTACTTTTGTTTGTCTTTCTCCCTCCAGAAATTATGTCAAATGTGACCATATTATGATCGCTATTGTCTAGTGGCTCCACTACAGTTACTCCCTGGACCAGGTCCTGCGTGCCACTCAGGGCTAGATCTAGAATATCTCCTCCTCTCATTGGTTCAAGACCCAGCTCTTCTAGAAAGCAGTCATTTACGGCATCCAGAAATTTGACCTCAACATCCCGCCTCAAGGAAACATTCACCCAATCAATCTTAGGGCAATTGAAGTCACCAATTATTATTATGTTGCCGACTTTAGTAGCCTGTCTAATATCTTTTAGCATTGCTTTATCAGTCTCTCTGTCCTGGTCAGAAGGGCGATAGTATAGCCCTACTACGATACTATTCCCCTTTATATACTGGAATTTCTATCCATAAAGATTCTAGGGAACAGTTTGCATCCTTTAAAATTTTAATTGTACTTGACTCAATGTTGTCTTTTACATATAAAGCCATCCCACAACCAACCCTATCTACTCTGTCATTCTGAAATATTTTTACCCTGGTATTACAGTGTCCCATTGGTTATCCCCATTCCACCATGTCTTTGTGATGCCTATAATGTCTAGATCTTCATTTAGCACCATACACTCTAATTCTCCCATCTTACTTTTTAGGTTTCTAGCATTTGCATATAGACATTTGTGTGTATTCTTTTTATTATTCTTATTGTGCACATTATAGGTGACTGTATAAGGTCCAAGGTTCAATCCCTGGCATCTCCAATTCAGGATCTCTAGTAGGGATGGGTGAACAGAACCAAGTTCGGAAATTTGGTTCGGTTCGGAAATTCAGTTCGGAAATTCGGCTCGCTTCGGAAGTTCGGTTCGGTCGACCGAACTATTTGAGTTTGGTCCGAACTCTGAACTTCTGAACGAAGTTCAGAAATTCAAACCCCATTGAACTAAATTGAATATTATCTTTTAGGAATGGATGAACAGAGCCGAGTTCGGAAATTCGGTTCAGTTTGATTCGGTTTGAAAATCGAGTTCGGTTCGGAAGTTCAGTTCGATTGACCGAACTGGTCGAGTTCGGTCCGAACTCCGAACTTCCGAACCGTGTTTTCCCATCCCTAGTCTCTGGTAGTGCTGGTTTCTGCTGGGGATCTTGGAGGGATCACAGGTAGCACGCCTGTGCTAGCCTCTGCCAAAGAGCCAGATTTGGAGCCAAATTTGAAATCCCTGCTGCCGTGTCAGGTTACGACAATACTGGGCTAAGATGGACCATTGGTCTGACTCAGTTAGGCAGCTCCTTATTATCCTTAATTCACATTAGTCCGGTCACGTGAAACCCTCAATTGTGGGAATGGGTGTGTGTGGTGTTAGCGTTATTCCTCCTTCCCCTGTTAAATTCAGTAATGCAAGACAAGGCTGGAATTTGAGCCCTGTCTCACATTTAATTTAACAGGGGAAGGAGAAAAAACACTTAAACCCCCACTCCCATGATCAGGGAGTTTCATGTGACCAGACTAATGTGCGTTAAACTCATGTTAGTACCTGCCCCTTTCTTAATGTGGGCAAGCATCTTATGCCCAGTGTGCAAACCCACACATGCAAGTGTTTGGGATAAAATTGAATATCACTGCTTAGCAAATGCATGATATTATGCCCTACTAGGACAATCTTTTTAAAATTAAGTATTCAAAGTTTCTGATGGAAGGTATGATTTAACAAAGAAATAGGAAATATATTTGTACTGTACATAGAGCTTTGGCATGCAGTATGCAGTGGGATCCATCATCATCTTCCTCTATGTATTTTTAAGATGATATCTAGATGTGGAAAATAATTTTCACATAATTCCAAGAATCACCAAATTGGATAAATTCCTTATCTCCATTATATTCTGGGAAGTTTTGGATGTGAAATGTCTGCAATAGGCTTCACCCAGGAAGTCTGACTCCTCAAGTGGCAACAGTATCCTGAAGAGTCCTTTGTGCTGGAGGAGAAAGAAGGACATCTAGGGTGCATCCACATGAGATGCCTAGCGCAGTCGTAACCCACCCTGGGCAACCAGACCACGTGATGTAGTGCATCATGTGTCTGGCTGCTGCCAGATGTTTCCCAATCACATGGCGGAGTGGCTGTTACATGATCTATCCTCAGAAAAAGGCAGAGGATGCGTCACGTAATGGCCTTACTGCAAATTAGGTGCATGCACTTCGTTTTCGTTATATTGATAATGATAACAAAATTCTTCATTTTCATTATCGTTATTGCAATAACGATAATGAAGACCAATAATAACAAAATCAATAACGATAACAAAAGGGAGTCTCTGTCTCGCAGCTGAAGGGACCACCTCTTCTTGAGAATGCCTAGTCACTCTATGCTCTCCAGGGTGCGGAAGACTGGTGAACCAGAGGGAACCAGGCAGGCGGAGAAGGGATGTGACTGCACCTGTAGTGGGAGAGTGGCCGGGGAGACTGGTCCCCTGCTGGACTGCTGCCTTGCTGGGTGCTATTGGGGCTGGAACTACAAGAGCTCAACCCCCGAAGGGCGAACAGCTGTTTTGTAGCTGATACCTGCGGTACGCTATTTACAAGACTGACCCCTCCCCCGGTGCAGGAATTTAAAAACCGAGGTGGCACAAGCATGTGTGCCACGGGCGTGCATGCCTAAGGGCTGCACGCGCAAGGGCACGCCCTTGTGCACGCAGCCTTAGGCGCTGGCCGAGGCAGGTGGCGGACGCTTTTCGACGCAGATCTCTGAAATTTCTGAAATGGAAAAAAAGCGACACAGATCCGAGGAACTCTTGTCCCTGTGTGACTCACCAGCCCCAAAACTCCAAAGGCTGGTGGTATCCCGAGAACAGGTACAAGGCGGTGGGCGGTTTTCCCAGGACTCTGCAAATATGACTGAAGGGAGACCAACTCTAGAACCTTCAAGGCATGGTGTGAGAGAGCTAGCCCCCCCCGCCTCCGAGTCCGTGTGTAAATACTGGTACTGAGGATACTAAAGTATCAAATATAGATGTTGCTAATAATTCCATGTCTTTAGGGGATTCTCTTAGAATGCAGTGTCATCTGGTTTCCAAGACCGTTGCCTTATTGTTTGAAAGCATTACTGATATGAGTAGCTCTTTACTCTCTACTAGAGTTCAATTGCAACATCTATTAGAGAAATTACATCATTTGTTGGAGGGTGATGATAGAGAATCTGTGACCCCAATAATTGGGGATCATAAGAAAGGATCTTCTAGCAGACCAAAGAAAAGGTCGTTTTTTCAAACTAGAAATTACCCTAGTAAATCCCAGAATCCAATAATGCCTTCCACTGTCCTTAAGGTAGATAATAAAGTGATATGGTTGGAAGCTAGGGTCACAACCAAAGGCTTTCTTCCCAGTTGGGATAGCGCGGATGAAGTTTCAAAAAATTTGGCTTATTTACTTAGACTCAGGCAATCTAAGATCAATATCTCCAAACTGTCCCACCTTTATTCAGGAAGGAATAGGGTACGATTAAGGATTTTCTTCCCTACATCTTATTTGACCAGAAAATTATTTCAGGCTAGAAAACACCTGATTTCTAACGGTGTTTCCATTGATAGGGTTTTCTCAAGAGATGATTTAGTATCAAATACTACTAGTGGAGGTTTACTCCCACCTGTTTTTTTGTCTTCCCCAAATCTCACTACACTGGGTAAAAACCCCATAAGGAAGAAAGTCTCTCTGAGTAACATTAGTAGGGATATGCCATTGCTAGGGCACACAAATGCTCTAGTTGAGAACAGTGGTTCCCCTAGTTACTCTAATAGGGAGAACCCACTGCCTGACCCAATGGAGATGGTTGTTAGTACTGCCATTACTCAACCCCCAGGTGCTGTAGGGGCTGAGAGTGACTTAACCAGCCTGTTATTAGAGCCAGAGCAGAGGCACCCCAAAGGGGACCAGGGGATACAGGTGGTAATAGATCCAAACTCTTTTTCTTTTTCAAATATAGTTAAAACTTTTTTGGATGATCAGAAAGGCGGGGTAGGTACTCTTCCCTCCCTAGCCGTATTTTACACTCTCCCTGTATTGTATAAAGACATTTATATTCAGAAGTTAGATCTTCTTAGAAGTAAATTATCGTGTACCTCTCTTGAGTATGTGCTCCCAAGTCTTGATACGGGAAAAATTTCTAGCTATTTGGTTAATGACACAGAGACATGGACAGCCATGCGTTTTCTGCCAGCTCAGGAATTGGGGACAGACAATCCCCCTGCTGGGTGGCCCCATGCAGCTATTGCCTGCACGGAGTCAAAATTAGATGATCCTCTGATTACAGGTCTGTGTGTGGAAGCGGCTGTGCTAGGGCCCCAACAAACGTGTGAGACCATATTCACTTTTACAGCTGAACTGGAGAGTGTTGAGCCGTGTATAGTCCCAGATTGACTGGGAGGTATTGAGGACTTCCCGGAGCTTTGCTCTCAGGAAGATCCTGCCCGATCTTTAGAAGATTCATCTATGACCCCGGTGGTGAACTGGGGCAGTGCAGCCTATCTGTGCATGGACTTGGGGTGCTCAGAGGGAAACACATCTATTTCACCATCTGGATCAGTTAGGACTGACAATCAGACCTCACTGAGGCTTTTGTCCTGGAACATCTCTGGGGGGAAATATAAGCCCCAGGACCCGGAATGGATTGCCTTTCTTACATCATACGATGTGTTGCTCCTTCAGGAAACTTGGCTTAGGAGGGACTAATGCTTAAACATCCAGGGGTTTCGTACATACCTCTCCCCAGGTATTAAAATCAAAAACAAAGGCCGGGTCTCTGGAGGCTTGGCCATACTGATCGCAGATAGGTTCTCTGAACCTCTGGAAGTACTTCCATCTTTGCGACCAGAGTTTCAGATAGGATTGTGGAAATCACCTTCTGGGACTTTATTGTTGCTCTTAAATTTATACATTCCCCCTTCTTCGTCTGTATATTACAAAGCAGACATTTGTGGGGCTCTCAACGATATGTTAGAACAATTGTTCGAGCAGTTCCCCCTTGCTCTGTGCATTGTAGCCAGTGACTGGAATGTTAGGACTGGGTCCATTTATGATTCGGACCTAGTATTAGGTTCCGATGTATCTATGCCTATATCGATAAGAAGATCTAGAGATCAAATTACGAATGAAACAGGGACCCCTTTTCTTGATTTATTAATGACAAACGGGCTGAGGATGCTGAATGGTCAGGGCCCAGGAGATCCAGCTGGGGGATTTACCTATGTTAGCACTATAGGGCAAAGTGTAGTAGATTACATAGTGGTGCAGGTTGCCCAATGGGCAAGGTTTACCAATTTTATGTTGGTGCCACGCCCAGAGAGTGACCATTTGGCTTTGGCAGTTGAAGTGACCTACTGTATAAACTCCTGCACTTCCAAGGTCTCACAAGCTAACCCAGGTACTGGTAGAATTCGGGTTAGGTGGAGCGATTCACTCCTACCCAAGACTCTCGCTTTGCTTTGGAGTCAGGAGCTGAGCCACTCTAGGGATCAACAGGTGACCCAAGCCGGGATATTACCGCCTGGGAAGAACATTACTCCTTGATTGTATCGACTCTTGTCCGAAATGTTCTTTCTCGGACATCGGGCTCTACCCGGTATCAATCGCGTGGTTGGTTTGACCAGGAGTGCAGGCGAACCAAACACCTACTGGTTTACGCTAGGAGGATGTGGGTAAGGGAATACACCGATTCAACTAAAGTGCTATTTTTGTTGGTAAGAGGGCGGTATAAGGCACTGCTGAAGGAGAAAAAACAAGGATATGCCCAGCTTATATGGACAAAGCTTCTTGTTGTTGCCTCCTTGAATGATTGTTGGACATTCTGGGCCATTCTTAATGCTGAGCTTTCCCCAGGTGCATGTAGAGGTACAGTTGTGCTTGAGGCAGAGACATGGATAACTTTTTTTGAGGGACTTTTCGGAGTAGGGACCAAGGATGAAGAAGAGCCTCCTCTGGTTCTCCCCAATTCCACCTCTCGAATTGGTAGCACAGTGTTCAGTCCGCAAGTTACACCTGCTCAAGTGGCTGTGGTAATTAAATCTTTTAAACGTAATAAATCCCCTGGTATTGACTTTATAGTTATCGAAGCCTTGCAGGCATGCCCAGATTGGTGGGCTCCCCTGCTGGCATCATATTTCAGACATATCAATCTTATGTTGAGAATACCTCAAAAATGGGGCGCATCCATCATCGTCCTCATTTTTAAGAAGGGAAACCCTTCTGACCCAAGCTGCTACCGCCCTATCAGCCTTTTGCCTGTTATTGCCAAAATTTACACCAAGGTGTTGCTTAACCACTTGGAGATGTGGGCCTATGGGCAGAGTCTGATTCCCCAGGAATAGAGCACCTTTCCGAAGGGTTCTTAGGTTATCGATAATTGCTTCATTTTAACCCATATTATCACCAAATATGTAAAAATAAGGGCAGGGAAGATCTATATGGCTTCTATCGATTTCCAAAAGGCCTTTGATGCCGTGCCCCGAATGAAACTCTGGAAGAAGCTCCAACATCTGGGGATTGATGGCCACCTGCTGTCTCTACTCATGCACGTACATGCAGAGAACTACGCAAGAGTTAGATTGAAGGCAGATGGCACTTTGTCAGATCCTTTCAGAGTTATGAGAGGAGTTAGACAGGGTTGCGTCCTGGCCCCTCTCTTCTTTAGCCTTTATTTGAGTGACCTTCTGACTAGGCTGACCCTGTGCGACTCCCATTCCCCAAAGATCAAGGATAGGTCCCTTTTTATACTGATGTACGCAGATGATATTGTACTTCATTCTCAAACAGAGAAAGGTCTGCGAAATCTTTTGGGATCATTGACTGACTATTGTGCTGAGAACGAATTAGTAATAAATCTGGAAAAGTCCCAAGTAATGGTCATGGGGAGGAAAGGGACCCCAAAGCGAAGCTGGATCATTGGCAAAATGAAGTTCCAACAGGTCTCTTCTTATGTTTATCTGGGGATTTCCCTATCTGAAAGTGGGTCATGGGAAAGGCACAGGAAGCTTATAGTCCTGAAGGCAAAGAGGGCATATAAAGGGATTCTGTGCTTGGCATCTCGTTTAGCTGGAATAAAAGTATCCCTTATGCTAGAGGTGTTTCGTGCCAAGGTACAATCCATACTAACGTATGGTATGGAGGTTACTCTGTCAATGGACACCCGGGCTCTGGAGATGGTCCAAAATGTTTTTTTGAGAAGGATATTGAGAGTACCCCAGAGTGTTCCGGCTTCAGTGGTTAGGGCAGAGACAGGCATACTGGCCATAGACTGCCTTAAGAAGCAGCGGGCCCTTGGTTACTGGCTTAGGCTAGTCAATCAGGTGGAGCCCTCTTTACCAGTTTAAGCCTAGAGGAGGAGCTGGACTACTCAGGGGTGCCTTCTTACCCTTGGATTGCCCAAATTATGATCTATTTAACCAGGGCAGGTCTTTCAATTGCTGGTTTCCTGGGGAAAAGTTTATCTTTACAAAAATATCTGGTCAGGTTAAGGCTGACCGATATATGCAAACAGGAAGATTTGGCCGTCTTGGCATCTTGGAAGGTAGCCCCACAATTATACCTCTTTAAACAGCTGCATAGGGCTGA
>QEPC01005289.1:14215-41570 GCA_003113815.1 Sphenodon punctatus
GACGAAGGCGGTTGGGGGAGCAGGGGAGGCGTGGCAGGGTGACTTATGGTAATTGTCTATTATTTCAAGGCGTCTAGGAACTTGCATCAACATAACTGAAAAATTCAGAGTCAGTAAATACCTAGCAAATGTGGGCCTGGATCCTGGACTTTCCCAGGTTTTATCTGAACTGTACTTGACACATCTCGGTGGGGGCCAGATTGCCAGGGTGATTTTCATGTGTATTTATGTCCTTGAGGTTTAATCCAACTGCTTGCTGAATGCTGATTCAGTCCCCAGCATAAAAGAGGGCTCAGAAGGGACAACCCACCAGTCCTGAGTCTCCAAAAGAGTAGGAAACAAAATTGCTCTAACTAGAAACCTGCAACGACTGCTACTCTCTGAGAGCAGGCAGGAAGAGCAGGCACAGAATCTCACAGCCAACAGAACAGGGTGGAGCTCAGGCCGACGGCGGAACTCAACGGAAGACTTCCTAACTATTCTGTGTTTAAGTTTGGAGGCACCCAATGTTCGATTAAATTTGCGATTTTAACTGTGTGTTAAATAAAATGAATGATAATGACAGGTGTAAACATTTTTTAACAATATTCTTTCCTGGGGTGATCCTCCTTAGCTAGTTGTAAAAGTTTTGTTACAAGTTGAGAATATTGATAAGTTAATGGATTTTCTTTAAAGATTACCAACATTCACAACTTACACATATACAAGTATTTCACACATTAAATATCAGTATAAACCAGCCCTCCTAAACCTGGAGGTCCTGAACATCAACATTGTGTATGAGGGAAAAACAGCATATTGCCGCAGATAATAAATGCAGCTGCCTTTTCTTAGATAGAGAGTCATTATCTATTGGACAAAGAATTTCCTAGAACCACAATCACTAACCATTCCAATACAATTCTACTGGAAAATGACTTACCGTTATGAACAATAACTCTGTATTTTCTTTCCAAGCAGATGTCGACCTGCTTCTGCCTAACAATTCTCTGTGCGTCTGGGGTCAACCCATTCGGGTCCCGGGAGAACACAAAGGAGTAGCTGTCAGCACAGGTGCCATCGTCATTTAGTTGGCGGCAGGAGTAGTGAAGCGCATAAGTGTCATAATCCGTGTCCACTACCCAGTGATCATCATCTGAAGGGAAAAACACAAACCATCGAGGGCAAGGGGCAAGGCAGGGAATCAGAGAGGCAGAAGGCAGGGCCGGCCCTAGGATTTGCAGGACCATGTACCATCTTGGTGTGGGTCCTAATTTGCATAAGTAAATCATTTGCCAGGGCTGCCACGGGGCCATGCCTAGGGCCAGCCTGGGCAGAAGGTGATAACCGCATTAACCGAATCACAAAGTACTGCCCAGCTTGGTAACTAACAATACGTAACGGGCCTAATCCTGGACCGCCACAATTCCCACTAAACATCCTTTATTCTCACTGAAATCAGTGGGAGTTGCGCATACTCCGTACCTCTCAGGGCCAGGCCCAAAATAATTACACCCACAGAATCCCTAAATTCATTCCACTATTTATGTCTGAGAGAAAATCAGCAGGAGGCTTAGAGCTGGTGAATTCCTAACGTGTGCCCTGAACAGGCTCTCCTCGACACTCACTGGCTGGCAGGTCACCAAGAGCTCGATTGCCTTCAAATCTCTCACTGGGTAAACCCGGGTCAGGCAGCTGCAGCAGACACACAGTCCAGCCCAGGGTGCAGAACAAACATGCGCCGGCCCCACTGGGTCGCCGGCTGCACAGCCCAGGGTCGGGGAGAATGGAGAACACGCGGACAGCTGGCCCCGCCCATGAACTGCACCCAGCGCCCCTCCTCCCATCATGATGGGCAGTCATGGCAAACCAGGCCCGGCAGACCGGCCTGGATACAAATGTGCAGCCCCAGTGTGGCCACTTTGGCCCGATTAGGGCTCCAGAATAATTTGGGGCAACCAAATGGGCCCTCAACAGACTTGTCGGTGGCTCATGGGCCAAAGCATGAAAACACAGGCCACAGTCTCATCTGGTTTTACCCATTGTGGCCAGTACGCATCATTTCTATAATGCAGAAGTAACCAAGCCCTGTTCAAACTCATCAGCACAAATTGTGCAAGTTAAACATAAAGAGTTCAGAGCTGATTGCATGCTATCATTCTGGAAATGTGTATATATATATATTTTTCTAGAAAATATTGATATTTAATAAAATTAGATTTTAAGGCTATGGGTCTGATGGAAGCCTGCCCCCGGGGCCACCCCACTCAAGAAAGTAAATGTGGAGCACACTCAGGTAAGCCCAAGGTAATGGGCTCCCTGAGGGTCAGGTCTCATTTGTGAGGGTCCCCAGCAGCCCCGGTTCTGCCAACACCGTAGAGGTGCAGCTAACGTAGCCGTACCCCTCTCAGCTGGCTGGGAGAAGGGAGCACGGAAGGCCGCAAAGGCTCTCAGGGGCACAGTCTCCGCTCCCTTCTCTCAGCCAGCTTTCTGCCGAGAGGGGCGCTCCTATGGAAAGTGGGGTCAAGGCCGGGAAATGCTTCTTCTCTGGCTGTGACCTGTCTTTTCGTGCCTGCTGCTCTACTTTCCTGGTGGGACAGGAGAAGAGAAGGGATCAAAGGCAGCCCCCAGAACCACATGGCTCCTATGATCCCCTCTCTGTGGGGCAGCTGAATCCCAGGGAATGGTTCTCCTCCCCCTAGGAGCAGAGCTGGGGAGGGAACCCGAGGCAGATGCAGCACAGGCTTCTTCCCATCCTCCCAGACAAAGCACGGCACACCACCTCCCTGTCCCAGCCGTTGCCCCGGGGCTCACGTGGTGCCTTTGTCGCCCCTGGCCTGGCTGATGCCCCAGCCACTTGCTGGTGAGGTTTGGGAAGGGAAGCTTGGAAAATTCCAGCCTTGGAGAGTGGGACCCCTAGGACAGAAGCTGCTGCTGCCTCCTCTTCCTTTCCCAGTTCCTTTCTTGAACAGGAGGCAGAGGTGGCTCCTGTCCCAGGGGCCCCACTCTCCAAGGCAGGAATTTCCAAAGCTTTCCTTCTCGATCGTGGCCACCAAGCGGCTGGGGCATCAGTAGGGCCACTCGGTGGAGCACGCACACATGCACTTCCAGTGGGTGGGGGAGGATTGAGAAGGTGGCAGATGGCTGCACACACTCATCTACCCACCAGCCACCCATGCCTTTGCATGGTGCAACCCGGGAGTTTCTGGGTTGCTCTGTGCAGGGAGATGGGTGGAGGTAGGTGGGGCTGTGCGGGTTGCCGGAGCACGTGCCTCTCCCCAACTTTTACATGGGCAGTACCACATGTGTCCACTGGGTGGACCTGCGTGATAGCGTCTCATGTCAAAACAGCCTATGTTTTTAACACCGCCAGTTTATTTAGCAAGTAAAGCGAAGGCCCCTGGGCAGGTTAAATAATGACAAAATCTAAATAAAGGAACAGTCACAAAGTCCTCCTGCACTCTGCTGACTGCCTTAGAATAAACTGGAAGTTATGCTCTCTAGACAAAATGCACAGTGTTCAAGGAAATTACAGAACTGCAGAAAAAGGCATTTAAAAATTGGATTCCTTCCATATTTATGAATGGTCCAGGAACTTGGAAAATGAATGCATAATCTGTGGCATAAGTCGTGACACGGTCCTCTCCAATCCTAGATTATTTAGTGACAAAACACCCTTCTCTCTGGGTACTCACTTCCTTTCTGGAGATAAGAGGCCACACCCCAGTACTTCATCTTGAACTTGGCTGGGTCCTCCGTGTCAGTGAAGGAGCCAATCATATCTGCACAAATGTCCCAGTTACTACAAGCAGGAAGAGACAGAGACAGTGTTCAGATCCAACAGCCGGTGCTAGTGATGGATATAAGAGTACAGGGAAGAAAGGGTTCAGAGCAGCAGCTGGAAAAGCAGAAGGCCAAAGCACTCTGGGGAGGCAGCAGAGAGGGAGGGGTGCTAGGTCTGTTACTGACTTGAAGAGACGGACTCTGCCCCTTGCAGTAGCGCTCATCTTTCCATTCTCATCTACAGAAAACTGGGCGATTACGTTGTCCTGCAGGAAGAGTCCCTCGGGGTCTTTCTTGGCCATGGCATACCAGATGCCACTATACTGCAGGGAGAGAAAAGTGGTTCTGGTTAGGGGTCTTGAGCGTATGGGGGTAGGGAATAGAATATGTAAGGAGGAGCTAAAAGGCTGGAATCTCTACCAAGAACTTGACCTCTCCTGCTGCTCCTTGGCCACACAACCCCCTGAATTGTACCATTATAAGAGAAAGCAAGTCTTACCGCACCCAAAAAAATAAAACTCCAGAAGATATATCTCAGATCGTGAGTCACAAAAACTTGAAAGGGTTAAATGGAGAAAAGGTGCCGCAATTCTTAGGGGAGGGGCTCTGGATGCGCTGTGGACGGAATCTGGAGGAAACGTCAGTACGACTTCTCCTTTGGTAAAGCTGCAATTCGGGCTCTAGATTTCTGCAGTGGAAGAGTGTCTGCTCTGTTTAGCTAAGAGAGCTTGTGAATTTGGTTTAAAGAACGAGTTTAGACTAGCAAGCTCCAGGTTTCTATGGTGCTGAAGGGCCAGTTTGCGGTAGGCTCTGAATTTGTGCGCTACTGACTACTATATTTTGTCCCTCTGTTTAGACCAGAGGCAGGGAACCTCAGGACCGGGCACTAAATGCAGCCTGTGGCTAGTTTTTATTTCGCTTGCTGGACACTAACCCTTGTATCCAATTCCTACACTGAAAGACTGAGCTCAGGATGGAACAGAGATGAGATGCACACAAGGGGGTGGAACAGATCCATGGTCTGCACCCTCCTCTTCCTGAGCTCACCCCTAAACACCCCCAACCTCTATGTGGCCGTCGGAGTTTGTACTCATCTTCAAAGTGGAGTCTGGGAAGGAAAAGGTTCACCGTCCCTGGCTTAGACACTAACATTTGGTGTGTTAGGGGGGTAAAAACTAGCAGGATCAGGCAAGTTCTACTCTGTAGCTGACATGTCCCCCTCGTCCCCCATAATAGTGAGCAACAATATAGCAGGGCCTTTAGTTTACAATTAAGCAGAAGCGGTTATGCTTGTGTTGTATTTAAGGGTGTGCAGTTTGACTGCCCCAAAAGAATCAAGCCACAACTAAGTGCCTATCCGTTACTGCAACACTTTTACCTGAGGATACAGAAAGTTGTACATTTTTTAGTTCAACTGGTGTCGCTGTAACCTTTGTCTATACATGCTCATGCAAATTCAAATTTTAGATTGGCTTCCTACTGGAGAACGCAAACCAAGTTCTCAGGGAGACTGCTGAATTTAACTGAAAAGTAGGTACATGACAATTCAAAATGGGTTAATACATAATATTGATTATCAGTATTAAATATTGATATTGATAATTCCACAACGTGTGATTTGTTGGTTGTGATTATCCGGTATGTTATTTACCTGGATGACTGAATCAACTTAACTAGCAGCTAATCACACTCATTAATGTAGTGACTATCAAACAGAGAAGGAACTGAACTCAGAAATAACGTTCAGTTGAATGAAGTCAAAGTCTGTATGGACCGTTCCAATGTCGAGATGATTGAATGTATTTCAGTAGGCACTATTGAATTCAAAGAACCATCTACTCTGAATTCCGCAAACCAGCAAAGCCCTGTCCTTTCCAGGCACTGGCCTGCATTTCTTGCTGGAATCGGCGGGGTTAGCTCAGCTCTTTGTTGATTATGTTCTTAGGGGCTTGGGGCAAGGGTCAGGGCTGGAGGCTGCAGGCAAAGATTAAGCCGGAGCCTGTCGTCTGTCTCCCCGCACGCAGGTCAGGGAAGGGGGGAGAGGGGAGCTGGCACCTACGCGAGTCTTGTCGAAGTTCTCCTGGACTCCGAAGCTGCTCACTCGGCAATCCCGCTGCGCTCTGCAGCTCCAGCTCAGCAGGCCCAGCAGCATCAGCCAGGCTGGGATGCCCCTGATCTGAGCCATCCTCCTGCGGCAAACAAGAGACAGACTCTAGTCATCACAAAGCAAGAGAGAGGCCCTCCCTGGAGGAGGGGACCCACCACACCCAAAGCGCTTAAGGGGGGGACGGGGGAGCATCCTCAAGACACTCAGGGGGAAAGGACGCCCAGTGCGAGCAGGAATCTAGTCCCCAAACATCTCTGTGCTCGGAGAGGAGTGTCCCCACTGGTCCCCAGCTGCAGCGCGCCCCTCTAGCCACAGGGACAATAATCACAGAGAGTGGAGACGCGGCAGTCGTAGATCCAGGAGGCCAGGCTGTATCCCAAAGGCTTGCAGAGGCAGGGGAGGCTGTGCTTGCTTTATACAGCTCTGGGGAAAGGGGCCGTGCTCTTTCGTAACTGGGTAAAAGAGCAGCTACAGAGAGGGGGAGAGAGGAGTGGTCGGTCCCAGAAACTGGCTTTGCTTGCATGACAGCGCAGGCAGATCTTTAACCCCAGCCAGGCAGCAGGCAGGGACAGGGGCAGAGAGACCGTGCTGCTCCTGGCCTGTACAACACGGCACCCAAAAGGCAACAGCCATAAAGCAGGCGGGGAGTGGGTGGTCCCGTGGAGCGTGAGAGAGGCCCAATATCCCGCTGCAGGGCGGACGGGGGTGGCTTTTATTTTCCCGTCAGTCGCCGCAATAGGTTCCGCGTGCCTCGGGGCAGCCCTGGGGGAGAGGAATGGAGGATCATCCACTCAGTCCAACTTCTGGCTGAATAACAGTGCCCAGAGAGGCGCGCACAGTGACATTCCACCGGGACAAAGCCATGGCCTGGTCGGGCCCCACCGGACACCTTGAAGCAGCTCCAGAGCTGAGGGAGGAGGTTCTGGAGTTGGAAAGAATCTGCCCGACCCCCCCAAAACCAGATTGAATTCCACTTGGCTAGCCTTAATAGCCGCAGTGACATAGTGGGATGTCTGCCATACTCCTTACCTTGCCCAAGTTTGATATTTAAATCAGGCACTTACTAGAGAGAGACCTTTTACTCTCATTCATATCAGGGCCAGCCTTACCGCTGGGTGATATTCTGGGGCAACTGCCCTGTGCTTTCCAGGGCAGGGCAGGGCAGGGCATGGCGGCCCCACTCCCTCCCAGCAGGGTCCCAAACGCTACCACCGTCGGGCCTCAAGGAGGGTGCCCCCAAGGGGTTGTGTCTCCCCCCCCCCCATTTATCCACAAACCAAGGCCGGCCCTCTACGTGTGTGCAGGGGAGAGCCTGTGTGTGCACACGCCTGTGTATGAAAGCAAACCCCAGTCTGCCAATTTTGTAAAAGGATGGGAGCGCAGAGAGAGGGGCAAAAGGAAGGGGGGGGCACATTTTGCTTTTGCCCTGGGCCCCGCCCATTCTAAGACTGGCCCTGTTCATATCCCAGTCATACGTCAGGTTTCCTCCCTCCTCTTCCACCTTGGACACGAAAGAACCCACCTTTCTGAGCAGTCTTGGCTGGGGTCTCCGTTCTGAAAGCCGCACACCCCGGCGTGCTGCGTGGGAGGTCAAGGGATGGAGAATCTCTTGTTCATGGGCCAAATCCAACCCATAACAGTTTTTTGTTTTTGTTTTGGCCGCTTTCCAGTTTTTGGCTCCACGAAAGGCCCGTTTCATCCAGCCCCTACCCTCAAGCACCGAAAGACTGAGTGTAGGAAGGGATCCCGTTGCCAACTCCCTCCTATCCAGCCCAGATTGCTTGTACTGATTGTCGAAGTGGCACAGGGGGGGAATCTTCCGCGAAGGGCAATCTCACAGCTCTGGTTTGACGAGAATTAGCACATTTAGGAATGCGCTACTCCGCTTTTCTCCCGCAAGAACGCTTGCACACGACCAGGTCCCCTGATGTAGCTCTTGCAATCAGGGGTATTTTCACTTGCTTTCTCAGGAGGAAAGCAGAATAGCACATTCCTACGTGTGCTAATTCCCTGTGAAAACAGAGCCACGATTGCCCTCCGAGACGTTCCCCCCTGCCAGGTCACGTGTAAACGCGCTCTAATGTGTAATTGGCTTGCTGCCTCCAGCTTGCCTCACCTCTAGCGTATGTGGATTAGTGTGTGTGGATGTATGCTGTGCTTTTATGCATGGTCTGTCTGTGTGTCTGTACATACATGTCTGTTTGGGCATTTCATGGCATGCCAATGATCCCACACTGATCTTGGGGGTTTGATAGCATTTCATTTAGGACCTGCAGTCCAGGTTCAGCCCGTGCAGCTCCCACTCACGTTTAGTGTGTACAGCCTAATCAATGGGAAATCCCCGGTGCGTATTTCATGTGCTTGTGGGCGGCTCCCACTTGTGGCGCCAGTGACAGCATCGGCAGAGAAAGGAGCAGGAAGTGGTCACCTCTTGGATGTTCTAGGATTTCCGAACACGACTCTATGGTGCTGGTGGACCTATACACGCGGAGGCACTGCACACAACATCACATTGACGGGACTTGGGCGCACATTAGCCCACATATCTTCACACAACAGGCTCCACATTCTCCAAGACTTGCCCACTGTTCGTAGGGGCTGCGGGTACGGTGGGCGGAGACCATGTGACTAATGGGGACAAACACCTAATAAATAGGCGGGTGGACACCCACCTGGTGTTAACTAAAGTCTTGTTTTTTGAAACCCTTTGTGCTGCCAACTGTTTCTATGATACGATAGTGGCAGGGAAGCAACATTTATTTTGTTTGGGGTGTCAAAATAGCTAGGGCAGCTCTGATCTCTCCCTGAATGTCTCTGCCTCCCCATTTATACCTCATGAATATGGTACCTGTATATGTGTGTCCAATTGTCCAAAAGATCCATGTCTGTTTATTTCAGAGTCCTCCAGTTCGCAGCTGTCAGCTGAGACCCCCAGAATCACTTCCTCTGTGGTGATGCTTTCCAGATATTACAGGCTGCCCTCAGCGACAGCTTAGAAGCCCTTCCTGGTTTGCTCTTGAGTACCGCACTTGTGGGTGTGTAACTGCAGCCTAGGACATTCATATGGTTCTCTTTAGACAGGGAGACCATGCTCACTTCTATTCACAGGTTGTTGGTCTATAATACACCATGGCAGACAGGTACATGATGATTGTCAAAGTGGGATTTGGGGGTTTGTACAAACCCACTTCAGTCTTGTTCGAGGAAAATAATGAGGCAAAGTTCCTAGAATTTCTTTCTTTTCTTTTTGGGAAAATTGCCCTTTAGTTTTATAAAAGCTTTATTTTTCTTCTATTCAGACAAATTGTGGTGCCTGATGGTAAATATTTGTTCTGCGGTTTCAACATCTCTAGAAGCATTAGAGAAACCATGTTAAATATTTTCCAAGTACATAAGCCAGAACAGGACAGCAGTCCCAATCACCTACTTCACCCTTGAGTTTTTAGCCAGCAAGGGCTAAGCATGTTACCTGATTACAGTTTCAAATGCTTGTTAGTTTCCAAATAAATCACTGTTCATTTTAGTTCAGATTAGCACAACGGTAGGGGAAGAAACTGCATGACACTGAGGCTTGTTAATATGACCTTCCCCTGAAGTTTAGCTCAACCCTTAGGTTCCCTCCACAACAGGATTTTCATTTGTCTTCCCTGGGAAATGTTCCCATGTTTACTTCTTTTCAAGTGCAAATTGTCTGAAATCTCCGTTTATCCTTATTTTTCAAACTGCAAGATTTTGACACCTGCTGATCAATCTCCTTGCGCTAATAGTAATTGGTCTGAATCACTTTCTTAAATCACTTCATAATTGCAAATGCCTAAGTCAAAGTTTTCTTTACTGAGAGCAGGCTCAGATTCTCAACACCATTTCTCACAACAGATATTATTTAAAATTGGATTAAATGTGTAATGTAGTTTTCACATTTAAACATGTTAAATGAAGATGCTGTATCCTATTTATTTATCCTATAGATTGTACTCTCTCAAAGCAGTCATGCATCAGAAACTGTCTCCGATTACCCCTCAGGAGTTTATATTGTAATATTGACTTTTGGCAATAATTTGTACTGGGCTGACCTGCAGGTTTGATGAGAGGATGCTGCTATTAGAGTAGCTATCTCTCAGCTGTACCTCCTGCTTTCATGACCTGCTCATCCAGATCCACAGAGCTTGAACTTAGTGAGGCATTTGCAGGTCTGAGACTTTGCCCCTTAGCAAATCAGAGGTTAACATCGGGAGCAGAATTTTTAATACCGACGGCTGCCAGTCAAACAAATCAAGTAAACACACAGCAGTTTATAGTTCATAAATTCCTGGACAAGATAGGAGAGAAGAAAAAAATATTCTTAAAGCACTAATAACATATAAGGAAGCAAATAATGATCTGTAACTGGTCACACTTCATGTGAAATTTAACAAGATAGTACCTAACGTCTGATCAAATATTTTGAAACTCTGGAAACCTGTTTAAAATCACTCTGCATTTCATTCAGATAAATTTTAGTACGGAAAAAAATGAAACTTTAAAATTAGTGAAAGAGAATTTCTGGTGATGATTTTCCATTAAATGTTTTGCACATGAATAGCATGTAAAATAATTAATATTTTCCATCATGGATAGTGACAGAAACCAGACAGAGGCTGCTTTTAGACATGCACGACAAACACGCTGTATAAAACTGCGCTGCTTGTAAATATGCCCCATGTGGGATTTAGACGAGACATTTCGTGCGTTCTAAAACCAGCCAGAAACCGTCAGATTGTGAAGGAAATTGGGGGGAAAAGCTTTCATTGTAGGATTCATTTATGAATTTAGAAAGGAGAAACAATATATCCATTTAAAACATTCTGAACACTGAGTATTAAAGTATGAATATTTAAAGAGTTGGAAACTGATTTCTGACAACAACAGTAAGATTCTAGTTCTTACGAGAAAATCTGGTTGAGAGAATTGGCAAGTGAAGATGGTTGAGAGAATTGGCAAGTGAAGATGGTTGAGATAATTGGCAAGTGAAGATGGAGCATTTTACAAGTCCAGCCCAGTTTAAGAGAGATAGAAAGACTTTTAAAAAAATCATCTTACATTCTTTAGTGTGGCAATATTATTTATATATAGACCATGTTTCTGAATAAGCACTATTCAGTACATTCGTTGGGCTTTGAACATGCCTGTGGTGAGTTCCTGTGTCATCCCAGTGTAATGGGTGCATCAGAGATGAAACAGCCTTAAATCAAAACAGGCAACTTGGCTGTTCTTAAACAAGGACAGTTGGGGGGCGGGTCCGCGTCCGCTGAGTGGATCATCAGCCATGGAGCCTCCACACACGTGGAGTAAGTGGGAAGGGATTCAAACACGCGGTGCCCAGGGCGTCCACGACACCTACCCGGCCTCCACCTACCAGCCCTGACCACAGTTCAAACAACAGCCGTTCTACTGGTCGGGCCAAGATTGTCCAGCCCCAACGTCAACATGCCCCCACCACATGAAGTGAAAACATGGCGGTTCGTGGGCAAGTGAACCCACTGCTGCCGCCGCCGCCGCCGCCAGGAATCTGGGAGGGTGGGAGAGGAGAAGGCAGACCCATGCACTGCGCGGTGCTGGCCACTAGTCACAAGGGCACTGGTCAACAACACACGAAACCTCACAATTTGTGACGATATGGTTTGGCGCTCACATTAAGTAAAAGAGCTATTGTGTTAGGCAATAACACGTAACTGTTTTATTCACCGCCGCAGCACTATTTCTCTATGGCGATGGCAGACCCATCCCCTGGGTGGGTGTGCGGCCAGTTCACAGATACGTGTGGGGCTCTCCCCCCATGCATGGATTTGCCTGCCCCCACACAGAACATCCTGGCTCCATGAGTGGCCGTTGTGTGGGTAACAGGAGCGCGCACCCCCTTCCGACGGGGGGTTGGATGCGCGTGGACCGGCGTGGTAGCGTTTTGTTTAAAAATGACCTCTCGTTCTGCTGCTCACAACTCAACCTGCGTTGGCCCATTTCTTGTTCTCTCCGGACTGCCTTCCACCTCTCAGTCCAATGCAAAATGTGGGATGGACTAACCTGGATCCACTACCAACAAAGGGGATTCTGGCATATATACCGGCTCGGACCATGGCATGAATTCCTCATAAACACTGCAGAAAGGGCGTGCCATCTTGCAGCTCAATTCTGCCAAGTCCTGTGCATTCCATCCTGGTACAAGGACAAGCACGTAATCATGGGCTTCACTTTAAGCACCTGGGGAGTCTCCTCAAAGCCTGTTTGCCCTCTCTGGTTAGCCGTGCTGGCTATGGCAGGGTTCAATTTTACTGTGGCATGTGGAATAGAATGATGTCTGTACCAAGGTACCCAGAACGGTCAGGGGAGAGAATGCATTGGGGGAGGAAAAAACCTAACATGTAGTCTAATTGGTAAGTTAAATGGATGCTGACGGAGGTTTATTTATTTATTATTTAATGAAGACATTTAATACTCCGCCCCTCCCACACAGCGGCGCGGCGCAGCGCAGCTCTTACAACCACCGTGGAATCTCTCTCGGGAGGTTTTTAAGAAAAGCCTGACTTGACAGGGCTGCATGAATTCGGACTGTGCAGTTCCATCCCCCCACACCTTACCAATGGTAAGTCAGTCCAGCTGAGCATCCTGTGGAGCTCTGAGGCTAGCTGGCCCCCTTCAATGGTGGCTTGTGCTCCCAGGTGACTATAATAGCCTAACAGACTGCCGGGCTCCTCAGAGCTGCTCATCATCACTTCTCAGGTGCTCCTGAGTCCTGACCCAATCAATACCTGCTCAATTCCTTGACTCCTTTCTCCTTGGCTGGACCTTCTGGCTTGACCCCTGGGCTGGCTTACCCCCAGGTACAGCACCTGCAGTCAGAACTGACCTCTCCACCATCGAACCCCCCACACTGTCTCCAGACGGCAGCTTGCCTAACCCTAAGGGCCCCAAACCTTCAAGGACTCAACCCTTGGGGCCCCAATCCTACAAAGGGCCCATGCCTTGACTGTCCTAACACAAATGCCAGGGATGGTTTAGCTCTACCTAATCCTGCATCGATACAGGGAGGTAGTTTTGATGGTCCCTTAAGGCTTCTTTGCCCCCTGTGGTTCAGTGGCAATGAAGCTTTGGGATTTATTTGTTTAAAGTTCTTTGCCTTTCATATCAGCAGTTCTTATTCTTGTTTATGGGATGAGTCCTCAGAGCCACTGACAAAGTCCAAGGATCGCTTCAGTTCCCATTTTCTCCCTACACATTCCAAAGGGCCAATACTGCACCGTATTGTCCTTGGAGCTCAACGAGCAGGAGATGCAGCTCTGCCAAGTGGCAGACAATAATGCCTGAGTTGATCTCTCTCACCAGGCCTGTACCTGGGACACTGGCAAGGAGCAGGAGCGGGAGAGATTGCAGGACAATGGGGGCAATTTCTTCAGACTAAAACTCAAGGGGGAAACTTGAAATGCATCCTATTTCTACCGGGGGAGGGGGATTTACATGGGGCCAGCGTTTTCCTTAGCTACAGGCCTGTAGCTCAGAATGCTGCTTCTTGCAGAACATCCACGGACCTATGTCCTGGGGAGCCCTTGTCCTGCCCCCTTCTTGCCTGGGAGTTGAAAAAGCTCCATCAGCTGGTGTAAATGGAAATGGACCACTGGGCACTACTGTTTTGGGTTCTGACAGTGGCATTCCACAGGTATTCTGGGCCAGGTTTGAAGACTCAGATAGGTGCATCCCTGCCCCCCACTAGGTACTCAGAGGGGGATGGAAGAAAAGAGGGAGAAGTAAAAAAGCAGGACATGTACATAAAGCTGCCAAACACCATGGTTTGGCCAGGACACCCCCAGCTTTAGAAAGGCTGTTTCTGTGCCCCCCACCCAAATTTTTATCCTTGTTTTGGACTTATCATCCCAGATCCAAGCTACCAAATGTTCCATCCTGGCCAGGACAATGGCTAGGGAGCGGTCTTCCAGGTATGACAGAGCAGTCTGCTGCTAATTCAAACCAGGAAGCAACTGCCTGGGGCAGCCGGGGGGAGAGGTTTCTTGCCCCCGGGGCGTTGGGCAGAGCCCTCTGGGAATGAGGAGGTGGTGGCAGTTGCAGCAGTTGGGAAACTGAGACAGCTAGTGAGGAGACTGAGGAAGCAGAACTGCAGAGGCTCTCTGGAAACGTCAAGTGATATAGAACACATTGTTAATGGCAAATTATAATTTCATAGAAAGAGGGTCTGATGTTACCCATTCCCACTCATCAACTTTTCATGTGTCCTCAACCCCCTCCCCCGCAAATTTACCTTTATGGGCCCAGGCCTGGTTTCACTCAAACCCTTCACATCCCCCTTTACGCAGCTCTGGGTCCTAATATTTACAGAGGTGAGAGAGCCTGACTCTTTCCGCTTCCCCCACATCACTGCAGTTGCGCCAGCATTTTCCAGATGTTTCCAGTGCACGGTACCGCCACTGCTTTAATGATAGCTAGGGTTGTCAGATGTCCTTTCAGTTTAAGGGAGCATCCATTAGTTCAGAACCTGGCAGCTGTCTAGAATATATAATCAGCATCCCTTACTTACATAATGGACATCCCTTATCCTGGACACTACAGCTCCATGGAACATAATAGAGAGTCCTCATTTCTGTTACTCCAAGGTCTGGAGTGTCTCATTTTTAGGTAAAGGGAACGGACGCCTTATGGGGAGGTTGTGTCTGTCTGTGTAGGTAATATCATGCCCATTGTGACACGGCCAGGCAGGGACTAAGCACCAAGGCCCCTGGTCACCAGTCAATGGTGGCAGGGACCAGTAAGGACTGCATCGGTAGGAAGGGGGAGCTGTAAAGAACACCTATGCTTTGCATGTACGGACGCCATGGGCATGCGTCTTTCCTCACTTGTTAAATTTTGATCTGGCAGCCCGAACGGCATCTTAGTTCAGCCTCCATTCCTGAGGCATGCAACAGAAAGGAGGGAAATCTTTAACATTTGATATATTGGTCAAATCACAGTGACTTTTCATGAGACAGAGAAATGGCCATTGTCCGGTGCAAAGACGTTCTCTCCTCCATATATCAAGACCTGCTACAAACAAGGCTGGCGGGGAATGGGGGGGGCAGAAGTTCTTTTATAATGGAAAATAGATACATTAAACATATAGGTTGTTACCAGCTCCTGCCTGTAGTGCATGATTCCATATAATTAATGAAAAAATATGAAACAAAATCATATCTAGGCAGTCTAAGGCCGTTTTTAGACGAGGCGCTAGAAAGCACCTCCCGAGCTGCGCATTAAGAGAGAAGCCGCGCCGTGCTGGCGGAAGTGATGTTCTCCCCGTTGCCGGCAACAGCAGTGGCTGGAGACGCGGTGCTTTGCCAAGGGCGTGTTCTAGAGACCTGAAAACTGAGGTCTCTGGAACGCGCCTCTGCAAAGCGCCGCGTCTCCGGCCGTTGCCGGCAACGGGGAGAACATCACTTCCGGCAGCGTGGCTTCTCTCTTAACGCGCGGCTCGGGAAGCGCTTGTTCATCGCCTCGTCTAAAAGCGGTGTAACACGAGTTAAAATAAGGTTGAAACTGCATTCAAAATAAGGTTACAAAATTGTTACAAAATAAGGTTACAAAAAAGGAAAGTAGTATTGTAGGCAACGCACTTCCTTAGAGCAATGTTCCCTAAGTGTTCTAAGGGGCACCGTGTTGCAGGAAGAGACATTATCCTCCTGAGCAGCTGTCAACCCAAGCCCCGTGACTCACTTGTCATTAAAGATCTCACACCCAGGCACACGGTAGAAGGTGTTGACAGAGTTGGAGTATTAACCCCAGGTCCTGACCAAATTCCAGAGCTCAAAACTAGATTAATCCTCTTTACTGTTTCTTTTTCAATAGGGTATTTATTGAGCTCAAGCTAAAGTCTGTCACATCTTAGATTTCCAACTCTACAGAAGGATTGTTGTCAGACAGGTGTTAAGCAGCATCTACATTTAGCCTTGGAAGCGGCCGTGTTGCAGGGAAGGGGTCTGTGAGAGGGGGTTCTGGCTTCCTAGGGGGGCTGGACTAGGTGGCCCTATGAGGTGTCTTTATACCCTATCGTTCTGGCTGATGCTTCATGCCTCAGTTTCCTTGTCAGACACAGGAGAATCCACTCTTAACATAAATACCCTATTGGGTTAGGTTTTATTTCTCCAAAACAAAAGCTTCTTAAGGATAAAGCCATATAAAAATGTTCAAATGAAAGTTTCTTCTCTGTCAGCCTTGCTGTTTTACCAAAGGGACCCGTCCTCTTCCCTCCCCAAGGAATGCTATGTTGGACGTCCAGAGTCCAGAGTATGCCTGCTCACCAGGGTCTCCGCCTCCTTCCCCCAGGGAGTCTGTATTGTGTGAAAGCTCCCTTTGTTGGGTCATGAACTACTCTGCCCTTGGGGGCTAGGGTTTGGGTTATTCTAGGATAATGTCCATGTGCTCAGGGGGGAGGGACCCTTGGGGGTCTCTTAGGGCGGAACGGAGGGGCTGGAGGGGGCGTCACCTTTCTGTCTTCCCACGCTTAAGACTAAACTCTAGAAGGTCCTAGCTCCGGTGGTGACCTAATTCTGAGAGGAACAAAGGAGGTAGGAAGATAGGGTGAGTCAATAGGGAAATCTTGTCAGGATGTTGTGGGGAAAACAAATCTTTACATGAGATAAGGGGCTTTCTTATGGGGGGGGAGAAAGGAACTGGTTCCATCCAGGTGCACATGGATGGGCCCATCGTTGTGCTCACTTTTGCTAATCTGGAGTTCCAAGCCAGGGTCTTTGTTCAAAGCCGGGGAGCGGCCTCCATTTCCTGTGCTCCCATGATTACTGGCGGAGGCTCTTCCCTTATCTAATTCCTGTTCTTTTCAAGTCTCGTGCTTTACCTGAGGGGCTTTTCAGTTTCTATGGCACAACTGGTTCTCACATTCCTCTCCAGCCCTTGTTGCTTGGGCACCCTGGAATCTGTATATTCTTTATGGAGTGATGTTTCATCCAAGGGAGGGGAGGTAACATTCTCAGGGAAAAGGCTTGTTACCCAACACTGCCTACTGCTGATCTCTCCTCTTAATACTTCCACCTGTGGCTGCAGGCGCTTAAGCCAAGCAAGACACCCTTTCCCAGGCTGAGATTAACCCATGTCTGTCCTATCACCAGCTTGCCCTATTACAGTGTGATATACAGCCCCTGAGGCTTGTACAAGCAGGGCACTTGGAGGACCATAATTCTTCATTTCCATATCTGTTAAGGACATGAAAGTCTTTAGAATGTTTGAGGATGAAACTTGTTAGAAAGGGTTAGAGATGAAAGGGAGACAAAAACAAGAAAATGAATGTACCTATATGTGATCAAAATATCAACAGTCTACTATAAAATACAGAATCCTTCTGAATTTGTTAAATCTGTTCTTGAGCAGATTTAGGAAAGTTAAGCTGCCATATGGCTTATCTTTGACACAGACAAAAGAATGACAAACAGCAGGAAACCCAGGTTCTTTTCTCTGGCCTAAGATGTGCCCTCATTGAGGGAAAAGAGTTGGGATTTTGGCAGCCTTAAATGGACTGACTGGCAAAATGGCAAGAATTTATTTGATATAATGAAAGTGTATTATTGAAATCCTTGGTTGTATTTTTTTAGGACTCTCTCTATTAGAAAGTCAATTACTTCCAATCAATAGTTCTAATTGACTAAGTCGTATAAATATGTACAGAACTACATATCAAAATGATTTACAACACTAATGAATAAAGCCTCACAAACGTCTGGAGGAGGATTCTAGAGCTGCAGGATCTGTGCTATTAATTAAGGTGTCTGCATCGCACTCTTATAATCATGAACATTATAATCATTATAAAATAGGAATGGTGTGTCCTACTAGTGTGAAGCTTGGTAGAAAGGGTCACTTACATGAGGTGTGAAATGTGCCCAAATTTCAATAAGATAAGTTTACAAATGAGTGAGTTATAGCAGTTTGAATTGTGGGGAAAAGCAGGAATTTCCTGTTCTGCTATTTGCATGTACACACGTAGCTCGTAAAAGGAGTGGTAATAAGGAAATTGTAGGTGTTTTGGAGATCAAGTTGGGCCCATTTTGGCTTCATGTGACATTTTAAAAATTGAAGTTGTAATTTTGAATATTAACATTATTCCAGTGCATAGAGTCTCTAGTAACAGAACCCTTTCCAGTACTAGGGGCCGTGTGTTCAATCCTTACTCAGCCAAGTAGGTCTTGCATTTCTAAAACCAGTTGGGCTACTCATATATGGACCATGACCAGGTCCATAAGTCGTGTGCCAGGACTGACTTAAAGGAGTTCCTCTGGATTTACAGTAGTGCACATGAGATAAGAACTTTTCTATGTTAGAGTTTGCATCTCTGCTTACATCACTGACCCTGCCCCCCTTGAACATGCCTGTGTTTGAGGGGGTCAGGGTATAAACTGAAGAAATAAATAAGAAATAAGTAAATGATTACTAGAGCTGGCCAAAAAAAAGTTTCAGGCAAAATATTTAAGTAAATATTTTAATCTTGAAGTGACCCAAACAGAAATTATTTTTCAACATTTTTTTGGTGCTTCATGAAGTTTTTTGACTATCAGTTTTATATCCCAAATTTTGGAAACGGAAATTTTGCCTTTTAGACTGCAGATGTGCGAGAGCTGAGCAGACGCGGCTCCCCAGCGCTCCGCTCACCCGGGCCATAAACCTCACTAAAAACAGAGAGGGGAAAAGGGACTTGAAGGTAAAAGTACTTGGGGGAACATGAGGAGGAATAAAGGAGTCCCAGAAACCCGACAAAACGGGGCTGGAATGGAAAAACTTTGCTCGCCCAAGACAGCGGCGAATCCCCTCCCCCCTCCCAGGCAAAGAGCGAGGGGGAAACGGCTACCGCGGCAAGCCAAACAGAAGAGGCACCAAACCTTGACAGAGAGGACAAAATCCTACAAGCTCTTTCAGAAATAAAGGCAGACTTGGCAGCAGCAGATCAAGCCAGAGAGCATATGCTATCAGAAATCATTAAACTGCAACAAGCAGAGGAACAAGGGAGGAAGAAACCAGAAGCCCTTAACAAGAGAGTTGGGGCTACTGAAACTAGGATCTCAGAATTAGAAGACAGATCCCTGGCAATTCAGGACAACCAGGCTAAAGTCTGGGAAGCAATTAAAACCCTTGAGAGCAAGAGTGAGGACCAGGAAAACAGGTCGAGGAGATCGAACCTGCGCTTCACAGGAATCACTGAAGGACTCGAAGAGGGAGACACAAAGCAGCTGATATGGAGGATCTTAGTTGAAAATCTCCCCCAGGAACCAGACATCCATAACCCAAACTTGGAAAGAGCTCACAGAGCAACCAGACCGAAACCAAGAGAGGGAGAATATCCCAGAGCAATCATTGTGAAACTCCTCAAGTATCAAGACAAGGAAAAAATCCTGAGATTAGCAAGGAAAAAGCAATTCTTAGAATGCCAACAATGCAGGATCAACGTGTTTCCTGACTATGCAAACAAAAAGGAAGAGCTGGGTGAAGTACTTTGCTGAGGTTAATGAAAAAGAACTAAGCCCCCAACTCTGGTTTCCTGCCAGAATTACAGTGTTGTGGAAGAGGGGCAAGAGGAAGATCTTTGCAGAACCTCCAGAGCTAGAGGAATTTCTAACAAAACATGGAAGACTGCAAAATGATTCAAACTAACTGACTTTATAAGGTCCTGACTTTATTTAATACAAAGGTACTGACCTAACAAAGTCCTGTCTTTACTGTTTATAAGTGGATGTGAGGGAAACCAGAGAATGCGGGAAGAAAAACGGATCTATATTATGGGGGTTAACAGTAAAGCGAAGGTTGCTATGACAGGTTAACCCACAATAAGGTAATGGCCTGGTTGTCAGGGTCCAACGGCGGGGGGACCAAAAGCGAAGGAGGCTAGGGGTGCGGGGACGCCCTAGAGGCCAGGCGGCGATGCCGCGGCGTTCCCCGCTACCGCAAGAGACCACGCCTCCTCACAGCGCCAGGGAGGAGGTGGAGGAAACGTTGCCTCACGTAACCCACGTGGAGGACAGGCCGCCGCAGCACACAGAAGCGGCGAGCACTGAGGAAGCCCTGCAGGGGCCGAGCACAGCTGGGGAAATAAGGGCGGAGCCAGAAAGAGCGGTAAGACGCTCAGAGCGGCTGCGTCATAAGGCGGGGCCTTCATAGGGCTATTTAAGGAGGGCCAGTCTCACCAAACCGCTGCCGGTGAACAGCATAGCTGCGAGACTGGCCCCAGCGTTGGACTGTTGTGAAGTATAGTGGAGAAAAGGAGACGGAGTGTGGGTGTTGGTGTGTGCGTGAGGTGTGCGTGTGAGCGTGAGCGTGGAGAAGGAGGTAAGAAAGAAAGAGGGTTAAGGGCTGTGGGTGGCGTGTGGGGAAATTGGGAGCACAATCCCCCTCTGGGTCCCTGCAACCTCCTCCCTATCTGTGTGTGTGAGGAACTCGGTGGCTTCCCTCCTATCATCCTGTGTGTCCTTCCCCTGTTTCCCCCACAGTCGTGTTCACTGGGTTGGTGTTGTTTCCCCCTCACTGTTTGTACGTTCAGGACGAGTGGGGATAGGTGTTGTATTTACAACCCCACGGACGGTGGGGGCAATCCTCAGGGCCTTGCTGTCTCCCCCCCCCCGATGATGACATAGGCCACGTCTCTCTTGTAGAGGTTTTGGGCCCTATACCAACCTGAGGGGTGTCTTACCATACACAGTGAGGATTGCCTACCCCGTCCGTGGTCCCGTAGGGTGGCTAGTAACTGGGGCTGCAAGGTTCCGTCTCCCTCTCTTCCTCAACCCCCCTACCCTAACAGTTTCACCGGCACCAGTAATGGAGCTTGCAGCCCGGTTAGACGAAATGTCCACGGCCATAAAAACCTTAGCCATGGAAATTAGGGATATTAAGGACCAGCAGGCGCAGGGGGCCGCGGGCGGGGTTGGGGCGGAAGCTTACCCCTTGGGCCCTGAACCCCCCGCTGCTGGCGTACCTTTTGCGTTGGGGGGCCGGGCACCTAAACACCCCCCTATCATGAAATTCAGTGGGGAACGTAAGCAATTTCCTGGGTTTGTAGCCTTGTGTAAATTGGCCTTCCAAATTCAGCCTCTTACGTACCCTACTGATGAGACGAAGGTGGCCTTTATTATCGGGCACCTCGAAGGGCTGGCCCTTGAGTGGGCCACGCCGTTATTAGTTAAAGAAAGCCCTCTGTTAAAAGACTACCAAGGGTTTTTGAGGGAATTTCAGTTCCTTTTTGACTACCCCCACCGGGTGAAAGATGCGGAGGCGGCGATCATGATCCTAAAACAAGGAAGGGGGCCACTCTTAGATTATGTAACAAAGTTTCAGCAGTTAGCAGCTGAATTAGACTGGCCCGATCAGGTACTTAAGGTCCTCTATCGAAAAGGCCTTAATGAAGAGATAAAGGACCAATTGGCCATGGCAGATATACCCCCCACATGGGCCAAGTTGGTAAACCTGTCTTGCCAAATAGACGACCGCCTGACCGAGAGGCGTAGGGAGCGGCGGCAAGAAGGCAGTAGGGTCTGGCCGATCCGCCCTAGAGGGGCTAGCCCCGGAACCAGTGAAGGCCGACGGCTCGACAGCCCCGAACCGATGCAGCTGGGTGCCTCCCGGGGGCCTCTCTCGGCGCAAGAAAAAGAACGCCGCCGCACGGAACGGCTGTGCTTTTACTGTGGACTTGCAGGACATTTTACCCGAGAATGTCCCCAGTTACCCCTAGAACGGCGACGGACGGGAAACGAGAAGAGCCGGGGTGGGCAGGGGGAGCCCCGGTGAATAGTCTTACCCCTTCACGCCTGTGCGGGGTCTGTCTGCTCCCTCGAACCGATCATTTGTGTGTTCCCTTGACCTTGACTATATCCCCGAACCGTACCATAGTAGCATGGACCCTTATTGATTCAGGGGCCTCGGGGAACTTTATTGACGAAGGCTTTGTGCAGCGATATAAGATCCCCCTGGAAAACAAGAAATTCCCAGAACCTGTCTATTCCATTGATGGGTCCCCCCTGCGGTCAGGGCCTATTTCTCATCACACTCGACCGATGTGTGCAGCCTTGGGTAGGCATCAAGAAGAGCTGGGGTTAGATGTGGTCCGCACCCCTGCCTTTCCCGTGGTGTTGGGAGCACCATGGTTACGGACCCACAATCCGAAAATCGATTGGCAGAGCCGGAGAATAACTTTTGATAAACCCCCTTGTCGCACGCACTTAAGACCACCCCCGGCCATCGTGATCGTAGCAGGCACCACGGAACGGGCGCACCTTACAGGAACGAGGTTACCGCACCACTACCACGATCTCCAAGCTGCCTTCCGGGAACAAGAAGCATTGGAACTACCACCTCATCGGGAGTATGACTGCCCTATTGACCTGCTCCCCCAAACAGTACCGCCATATGGGAGAATTTACGCGCTCTCGGGGCCGGAGCTACAAACCCTTAAAAAGTATATCGATGACAATCTTGCTAGTGGATTTATCCGGCCCTCCAACTCCCCTGCGGGGGCACCCTTGTTTTTTGTGCCTAAAAAAGATGGGGGGTTGCGGCCGTGCATAGATTATCGGGGACTCAACGCTATTACGGTTAAAAACCGGTATCCCTTACCCTTAATCCCGGAACTCCTAGACAGGTTGCACGGCGCTTCGATTTTTACTAAATTGGACTTGCGAGGAGCCTATAATTTACTGCGGATACGAGAGGGCGACGAATGGAAGACCGCCTTCCGCACCCGATATGGATTATTCGAGTATCTAGTAATGCCCTATGGTCTGGCCAATGCGCCGGCCACGTTTCAGCACCTTATCAACAACATATTCCGTGATATTTTGGACCTTTATGTCGTCGCATACTTGGACGACATCTTGGTTTTTTCACAGACAACGGAGGCCCATGTACAACATGTCCGCACCGTCCTAAACCGCTTAATACAAAACAAACTATATTGTAAAATGGATAAATGTGTGTTCCACCAGCAGGTGGTGCCCTTTTTGGGATTTATCATATCCCCCCAAGGCATTAGTACGGATCCCGAAAAAATCCGTGCCATTGCAGCATGGCCGCCGCCCGGGGCCGTGAAACCCTTACAGCGATTTTTGGGGAGTGCGAATTATTATCGCCAGTACCTCCCCAACTATGCACATGTAACGGCGCCCCTAACTCAGCTACTAAAAAAGGGGGTCACCTATCAATGGGGGCCAGAACAACAACATGCCTTTGAAGAAGTCAAAAAAGCCTTCACCCAGGCCCCGATATTGCAACACCCCAACTTTTCCCTTCCCTTCATCGTAGAAACCGATGCATCAAGTGTGGCCCTTGGGGCTATGCTCTCACAACAATTGCCGGAAAACACCAGGCCCTTGCCATGCGCCTTCTATTCCAGGCAACTATCCGCGGCGGAAAAGAATTATACTATCTTGGACCGGGAATTACTAGCCATCAAAGAAGCCTTTGAGAATTGGCGACACTACCTAGAGGGCGCCACCTTCCCGGTCCAAGTAGTCACCGACCATAAAAACTTGGTGTATTTGCAAACGGCACGCATTTTGAACGCAAGGCATGCGAGATGGGCTCTGTTTTTCGCCCGGTTCACGTTTCAAATTTCCTACCGACCCGGCAAGAGCAACATCATTGCAGATGCCTTGTCACGATATCCTGAAGTTACCCCAGAACCGGCGCATCGAGGGGAATTAATTTGGAAAAACCAACACCATCTTGCCGCAGGACTCACACTTCGACAATTTCAGCATCTCACGCAAAAGGATCCGCTCCTATCAAAGACCATGACCTCGGAAGAAAACCTACCGCACGGAGACACTCCTATCGTAACCAGTGTTCCAAGCGCCGCGCGCCTGGAAGTTCTGAAAGCCCACCACGATGCACCCCTTGCGGGCCACCCGGGTCAAAGACGCACCTTGCAACTTTTGCAAAGACATTTTTGGTGGCCATCCATGAAGCAGGATGTCATTTCCTACGTACAAGGATGCAAGATGTGCGCCTTAACCAAAACCCCTCGGGCGAAACCTGTGGGTTTACTCCAATTAACCCCCTTACCTCAAGGTCCATGGCAGAGAATCAACATGGATTTTATCGTGGAACTCCCCCCTGCAAAAGGACACACGGTGATTCTTGTAGTAGTGGATCAATTCACAAAAATGGCCCATTTTATTCCCTGCAAACAATTACCTACGGCCGCGCAAACCGCAATGTTGATCATTCAAAACGTAATCAAATTGCACGGACTCCCCTCAGTCATTGTCTCGGACCGAGGATCGCAATTTGTTGCTCGTTTCTGGAAAGCATTATTCAATGCAGTGCAAGTCCGCCTAACCCCCACGACGGCCTACCATCCTCAAGCCAATGGGCAGGCAGAGAGAACCAACCAATCCTTAGAGCAATATCTACGTTGTTACGTCGACTACCTGCAAGATGATTGGATGGAATATTTGGCATTAGCAGAATTTGCTTACAATAACGCACCCCACGCTTCTATAGGGACCTCCCCGTTTCATGTGAACTATGGCTACCATCCCCGGTTATTGTTGCCAGACCTGCCAGCCATTTCTGTACCAGCGGCGGGAGCTATGCTACGCGTTCTACGGGAATGTCATGACCATGCCCGCACTATGCTACAAAAGGCACGGCAGCAATACAAACAAAATACTGACCGTCATCGCCGGCCAGCCCCAACCTTCAGGGTAGGGGATTTAGTATGGGTCGACAGGCGCCATTACCCATCTCTTCGACCGTCTGCAAAACTCGACCTTCGATATATGGGACCTTTTCCCATCCATCACCAAGTAAACCCCGTAACCTATCATGTCTCGCTGCCGCCCCATATTCGCTGTCACCCGGTGTTCCATGTGTCACTCCTAAAACCAGTGCATGTATCCCCCTTTCCAGAAACCTCTCCACCACCACCGATAAGCGACATCAATGATCTCCCAGAGTATGAAGTTAAGGCCATCCTCGACGCCCGCCGGTATCGCGGTTCCCTTCAATATCTCATTGACTGGAAAGGATACGGTGTGGCAGACCGTTCATGGGAGAAGGCATCCGATGTGCATGCCCCCCGCTTGGTACACACCTTCCACCGCCGCTTTCCCGCCAAACCCCGCCCGGGGAGGGGGGGCCCTTGGGGGGGGGTACTGTCAGGGTTCGACGGCGGGGGGACCAGAAGCGAAGGTGGCTAGGGGTGCGGGTACACCTGAGAGGCCAGGTGGCGAGGCCGCGGCGTTCCCCGCCACCGCAAGAGACCACGCCCCCACGCAGCGCCAGAGAAGTGGGGGAGGAAACGTTGCCTCACGTAACCCACGTGGAGGGCAGGCCGCCGCAGCTCACAGAAGCGGCGAGCACGGAGGAAGCCCGACAGGGGCCGAGCACAGCTGGGGAAATAAGGGCGGAGCCAGAAAGAGCAGTAAGACGCTCAGAGCGGCTGCGTCATAGGGCGGGGCCCTTATAGGGCTATTTAAGGAGGGCCAGGCTCGCCTAACCGCTGCCGGTGAACAGCATAGCTGCGAGACTGGCCCCAGCGTTGGACTGTTGTGAAGTATAGTGGAGACCAGGAGACGGAGTGTGGGTGTTGGTGTGTGCGTGAGGTGTGCGTGTGAGCGTGAGCGTGAAGAAGGAGGTAAGGAAGAAAGGGGGTTAAGGACTGTGGGTGGCGTGTGGGGGAAATTGGGAGCACAATCCCCCTCTGGGTCCCTGCAATCTCCTCCCGGTCTGTGTGCGTGAGGACTTCGGTGGCTTCCCTCCTTCTACCCTGTGTGTCCTTCCCCTGTTTTCCCCACAGTCGTGTTCACTGGGTTGGTGTTGTTTCCCCCTCACTGTTTGTACGTTCAGGACGAGTGGTGATAGTGGGGATAGGTGTTGTATTTACAACCCCACGGACGGTGGGGGCAATCCTCAGGGCCTTGCTGTCTCCCCCCCGATGATGACATAGGCCACGTCTCTCTTGTAGAGGTTTTGGGCCCTATACCAACCTGAGGGGTGTCTTACCATACACAGTGAGGATTGCCTACCCCGTCCGTGGTCCCGTAGGGTGGCTAGTAACTGGGGCTGCAAGGTTCCGTCTCCCTCTCTTCCTCAACCCCCCTACCCTAACACTGGGTGGGGGAGGGAGAGAAATCGGGGGAACAATGGAAGCAGAAGGTGGACCGTGAATTAGTCTCAATTAAACCTGCATTTAGACTGCAGGCAAGGTTAACAAGTGATAGTTGGAGTTATGTTAATAGTTAGAGGATTCAGTATCAAAGGGATATTTAGTAGAACAGACAAGACACGCAAAAAACTCTTATACAAGCATGGCTGAACAGATAAAGTTTTTATCTTTAAATGTAAAGGGATTAAATGAGCTCATTAAGCGCAAAAGAGTCAAAAAGCAAGTAAAAGAAGCAAATAGCATTATCTGCTTCTTACAAGAAACCCACCTAATGGAAAAGGATGTATTTAGGTTCAAAGATAAGTGTTGTGGAGACATATTTGCAGCGTGTGCAGGGGAAAAAAGGCAGGGGTATTAATAGGAATTAAAGCAAATAAAGCCTTCAAAACCAACAAGGTGTACGAAGACAGAGAGGGCAGGTTGTTGATTATGGTAGGGGAACTTGAAGGAAAAACTGTCTCACTAGTAAGCCTATATGCCCCAAACGATGGCACATATAAATTCTTCCACAAACACCTCCCACTCATAGAAGACATGGCAGAGGGATTGCTACTAGTACAGGAGACTTTACTGCTTTTTGGGGGGAAAACGATCATCCAGGAAACAGAATACCCCCAAAATGGCAAGAAAACCTACATTCCCTACTAAAAGTAAATGCCCTAGAAGATGTATGGCAGCATCTGAACCAGGGAATTAAGGATTACACCTATTACTCAGCAGTCCATGACGTGTACACTAGAATAGACCACATATTTATCAGTGGTGGTTCCAGTGCTAGGGCGTCTGGGGCACTGCCCTCCTGAGGCTCCTGGTCGCCCAAATCCAGACCGCGGCATTACCATTTTAAATCCTGGGAATCCCCGGGCTGCCGGAAGCACTGCAGACCTTCAGAGCCCCGGTGCGGCTGTCTCAGCCACGCCGGGGCCCCGAAATTCCGAGTTTGATGAATGCGCATGCGCGAGCCACGTTGCTTGGTTTGCGCATGCGCAGTCATTTCTTCAGGCTCAGCTCAGTCTTCACTTGTCGCGTCGGTGGAGAGGGGAGGGAGTGGGAGGCGGGGTCGCGGCAGGTGGGGATACACTGCACCACCAATGAGGCAATGAAAAAAACAAACACAAGAGGCTGAGGCGAACCCAGAGCCAACGGAGCCCTGCAAGGGGCAAACCTTTACAAACTACGGGCTGGGCGGCTAGCGGTGCCGTCCAGCGCATACTGGGAACGTGTGCCAGCCACTGGGGGCAGTGTTTCATGGTGGCTAATGGAGGGAAAAACCTGCATGGCAGCTTGTAATTGGGGCTGTAGCCCTTGGTGCC
>QEPC01005289.1:75508-106834 GCA_003113815.1 Sphenodon punctatus
CTATATATTTATTTATGACTGTACATTGCCCTGTTTTATTGATATATTTTATATTTGTATTTTAAATGTTTTAAAACTGTTTTTATTGTTGTTAACCGCCCCGAGCTGCATTGCAGGATGGGGCGGTATAAAAATCTATGAAATAAATGAAATAAATAAAAAAATAAATAATATCTGCCTCCCTGAAAGCAGCAATGACAGAGTCTATCACCTGCACCAATGGAAACCACAACGCGCTTACAGAGCTTATGCGCGAACTGCCTCACGAGAAAATGCAATTGTACAGTCATTCCACAGAGAAATACATTTTCGAGATGCGAAGGCTGGCGTCAGCGTTCCAAGCAACTGCCAAAAGGGTGAACAGAGAGCCGACCAATGATGTTGGCTGCCAACAAACTGCCATCACCATACATGAGATACCTGCAGAGAATGTCAACGATGCTTAATCTGTTTTGCAGGATGGTGGAGAGCAGCCCTGCATTGCATCTTGCAGTTATCACCCCCTGCCGAACAGATACCCATTGCTGAAGTGGAGTTAACCCGTCCTACATCAGACAAACAAGAAGGGATGCCAAAAAGAACACGTCGTACTGCGGTCCCTTCCAGGAGGTATTCCCAGAATACCTTTGTGTGGAATTTCAAATAGTTTTGAAATACTTAAATGCTTCTTCTGTTAACTCTATGCAAAACCTTCAAAGAGCCCTTTGGTTTTTAGTTATTTGCATTCTTTTATTTTAGAACCCATTCTTAATCTGCATTGTGCGCGACAAGATTCATCATTGCGAACCCCCTTCTATTTTCTAATGGTTAAATAATTTCTGTTACAAAGCAGAACATCCCATCCCCAAGGAAGGGGCTAATATTTTCTACAGGCACCCTCTCCCCAACTCTCTCGTCATCGCAGCAGCCTTGCTCAAAGCTAGAGCAGGGGGCCTTCAAACTTCTCCATCCGAAAGAGAGGGGAGACATTTAGACGCCCTGGGGAGGAAGATCTTCTCCTCTGAGACATTATCCTTCAGGGCCTCCAACTATGCCTCCGCTATGTGCGGATATCAACACTGGCTCTGGTCTCAGTTGAGCAAGACCACTGATTCCAATCAAGTAGCCGCTATACAAAAGGAGGGAATGCAAATAGCCCAGTTCCCGTTCACTGCCAACATGAATATGACTGACTGCAACATTAGGGGAATGGCCTCTGCCATAACTCCCAGGAGACATGCCTGGCTCAGATCCACTGCTCTCACCCCCAACAAAAAGACTCGGATTGAGGATCTGCCGTTTGATTGCGGGGGTCTCTTTGCCTCTTCCACTGATGAAACCCTCAAAAAGATTAAGGAAACCGGCCAAACAGCTAGGTCCACTGGGGTCATCCGGGCCACGAGGAAAATATTTTATCCCTCTCCTGCTCCTTATTCCTACGCTCCTAAACAGCACTCATCCCACCCATTTCATATGGGGAGACGTTTCTCACGGCAATATCAGCAACCCCAACCCTCTGCTTCTCAGCCTTGGAGGAGGTTTAACAAGCAGAGAGGAAGAGAGAGACCTTTCTCCAATTCTTCTTCAGGGCAACCCCCAAGAATCGCTTTTAGCCTCCCTCAGATCAAGGGAGGTGAAGAGGGTTTATCCTCCTTCCGTAACCGTCTCCTGCCCTTCTATGACCAATGGGCATCCCTCACCCGTGATCGCTGGGTCAGGGAAATAATTACATCTGGCTATGCCATTCAATTTCATTCTTTCCCCCCCAAATCCCCTCCCCCGCCCCACCGGGACTCCCTCCACAAAACTGAAATACTTCTGGAAGTCAACAAGCTTCTCTTGAAAGGAGCTATTGAAGAGGTCCCCCTTTCCGAACAAAATACCGGATTCTACTCCAGTTATTTTGTAGTCCCCAAAAAGGATGAGGGGTTCAGACCCATCCTGGATCTTAGACTTCTTAACAAATACACAAAGAGATACAAATTTTGTATGACTTCCCTCCCTATCATTTTTCTGAACTTGTAACAAGGAGATTGATTATCCTCCCTTGAACTTCCACATTTCTATCACACCCTCTCACAGACATTACTTACGCTTTGTTGTAGGAGACCTACACTTCCATTACACGGTCCTCCCTTTCGGACTCTCCAGCAGTCTGCGGGTCTTCATGAAGTGTGTAGCTGTCGTCGCCGCCCACCTGAGAAAACTGAACATAAAGGTTTACCCTTATGTAGACGACTGGCTCCTAGTAGCCTCCTCCAGATCCAATCTACTGGAAAACGTTCATATAACCCTGTCACTGTTACAGAATCTGAGATTGCTCGTGAATCTCCAAAAATCACATCTCACCCCCGCAAGAGGCCTACAATTCATAGGCGTTCTCCTGGACACGGACCGATCCGGAGCGTATCTCCCTCAAGACAGATTCAGCAACATCAAGCACATCCTAGAGACTACACTCCCAGGGCACAAGAACGATTTGCTTCTTCCTCCGCCTCCAGGGCCTCCTAGTTTCCACCACAGCAGTAACCCCCTATGCGAGACTTCACATGACCTCTGCAGCAATGGCTCAAACAAGTATATTCCCCTGCCCTCCACTCTCTCAACAGAAAGGTCTCCCTGCCCAACGAGGTCTATCAGACCCTGCTGTGGTGGACAGATTAGTCTTGCGTCTTACAGGGTGTCCCCTTCAAACCCCTGGTCATAGATGCCTCCATCACAATGGATGCCTCGCTTACAGGCTGGGGGGGCTCACATGGTGCACCTCAGAGTCCACAGCCTTTGGTCCCCAGAGGAAACGCGACTCCATATAAACGTGCTGGAACTAAAAGTCATACACTGGGCGCTAAAAGCCCTCGTACCACATATAAGAGTAAAGAACATCCTAATTATCACAGACAACACTGCAGCCATGTGGTACCTCAACAAACAGGGAGGGGCAGGATCCACGCACCTCTCCCTCAAGGCAGAGGCTATTTGGACCTGGAGAATAAAGCACAACATCTACCTTCAGGAAATACACCTGGCAGGCCAAGAGAACTCTACGGCAGATCAGATCAGCCGTCAACTATCTGACCACCACGAGTGGTCCCTAAACTACATTGTCCTGAATGACATTTTGGGGACCTGGGGTACCCCTACCATAGACCTTTTCGCCACTGCAGAGAACACAAAGTTGCCCACCTTCTGCAGCCGTGCGGGTCTAGTGCCAGGATCAATGTCAGATACCTTCACGATCTCCTGGAGTGGGGAATTCCTCTATGCCTTTCCCCCAACACCTCTCCTGCACAAGGTGCTTCACAAGGTCCGATCCGATCCGATCGTGCCCACCTTATTCTCATCGCCCCCTTCTGGCCGAGGCAAACGTGGTTCCAGACGCTCAAGGAGCTGGCTACCGAGGTCATACAGCTTCCTCTCAGACCCGACCTCTTGTCCCGTCATGCGACTGTCCTGTTGAACTCTCACTGCCTCTCAACCAGGGCGTGCTACTCAACGAAGTGGACTCGTTTCTCTAAATGGTGTACTTCCCTCAACACACCACTAACCTCTCTCAAAATGGATCATGTATTCAAATACCTCCTACATCTCCAGGGATCTGGACTCTCGCTCTCCTCCATTAAGGTACACTTAAGCTGCACTATCGTCTCGCCTCAAACTGGACGGCGCAGAGACTGTTTTCCCACCCTTTAATGAGGACTTTCTGGAAGGGTCTCGTTAATACATTCCCCCCAGTTACCCACCCAGCTCCCCAGTGGGATCTTAACTTGGTGTTATCAAAATTAATGGGCCCCCATTTGAACCTATGGCTTCTTGTTGCATGGAGAACCTGTCCATAAAAACTGCCACCTTAGTGGTCATCACCTCAGCCAGAAGAGTTAATGAGTTGGCAGCCCTCAGAGCCTCTCCACCCTACATCTGCTTTCACAGGGACACGGTCGACCTCCGGACTGAGACTGACCCTTCGTTTATTCCAAAAGTCGTCTCCCCCTTCCATCTCAACCAAACTAATATCCTTACGTCTTCTTCCCAAGACCACATTCTAAGCCCTACATACCCTAGATTTAAAAAGGGCCCTCTCATTCTACAAAGACGGAACTAAATGAATTAGGGCTTCAGATGCGCTTTTCATCTCCTATGGGGGACAGAGTTGGCGTTAAGATTACTTCACAGAGACTTTCAAAATGGATTCTCCTCTGCATCCAGAGATGCTATCATCAAGCTGAGAAGACGCCTCCTTCTCATCTGCGAGCTCACTCAACTAGAGCAGTAGCCAGTGTTCCGATCATGGACATATGTAAAGCTGCTACATAGTCCTCCTTTCACACGTTCGCTAGACACTACGTCCTTGGATCTAGCGGCAAGATTGGATACCCTAGTGGGGAAAGCAGTCCTTTAATCACTTTTTCAATCACCTCGACTCCCTCCACCATGACGTTATGAACTGCTATTCACTTTCCCAAGAGTGAGAATCGCGGAGATCCTCGAAGAAGAAATTGAGGTTACTTACCAGTAACTGTTCTTTGAGGGAGCTCCGCGTATTCTCATGACCTGCCCTCTTTCCCCTCTGTCTTGGATATACCTACTGATATCGTCTTCCGGGACAGAGTTGGAAGGAACTGAGGCAACAAGGGCGCCTCCCCCTATTTATAAAGTCCCGTTCTCATGCGATCTTGAGCCCGCACTTTTGACGGACTGGGAGGGGAATGGAGGGGCGGAGCCCTCACCATGTTCTAGATCTTTCCAGGTTTTCTGCCTGGAAACTGCTGACATCAAGGTCTCCGGTGCCTGCAGAGCAGGAAGTGAATCCCCAAGAGTGAGAATATGCAGAGCTTTCTTGAAGAACACAGTTACTGGTAAGTAACTTCTATTTTTTTAATTTCAGAACGAGTCCAACACCCATCAGATTTTCCCTTTTAGACCTAAGAGCCAATTCCCAGCTGCAGCAGTGCATTGTCCAGAAATCATAGTTTTTGAACAACATCTTCTAAGGGACCTAGAGAAAGAAGAGAGCGGGTTTCACAACAGGTGGTGTAATTTTTCTAAATTAGAACAAGACGCTTTAGCAAGGCTGAAGAGAGATGATTTAATTGTTATCAAACCTGCAGATAAAGGTGCGGCCATAGTGCTCATCAATAGAGTAGATTATGTGAAGGAGGTGATGAAGCAGTTAGAAGACGATATATTTATAAATTGTGCCCCAATGATCCTACTCAACAGATAAAAAAAACTCATACAGGTTTGCTTGTATGAGGAACTGAGTATGGGATATATCAGAGAAAAGATAACCAACATATTATTTCTAATGCTGGAGGCCAGAGCAAAGACGGGTAAAACTTAAGTTAGCGGATAAGAAATAGGAATCCCGCAGATATACATTTAATTAATACTTCCATCTCTCTGGTTAACCAACTATGGACTTTGTGTATTGAGATCCTAAGTGTAGCCTAAAATTAGCCAATGATGTAAGATCTAAGTTGGGAAATGGGAATTGGTATTCTGAATATTAGCTCCATAAATATTAATGAAGACTTAAGGAGGCCTGGTGATGGTCAAGGTCAGGAGTGGAAGGGAGTTCAACCCACAGTCTTGGATTCTGCTCCTATAGATGGGCTAATGGTGGCAGAGGTGCAGCTACTGGGCGATTCTCAATGGCCATGGCTTGTGATAAATGATTATTATCTGTTATTACCTGTTATGGTTTGTCATAATTTTGTGTAAGAATCTAAGTCCTTGTTTGTATAAATGTTATTTTCGGTTGGCAATAACCATGTGGTTACGCCATTAATAAAGAACTTACTTACTTATTATACTACACAGAAAAGGAATATGATTTTTTATTCAAAGAGAATCCCAGGACACCAATATTCTACCAAAGATACATAAAGGGATTTTTCCACCACCAGGCAGACCCATCGAGTCTGGGAATGATTCAATACTAGAACCTATTTCTAAATGCATAGATTATTTTTTGAAGCCGCATGTATTAGCTTTGTGTTCATATATCAGAGACACTATGGATTTATTAAATAAGTTGAAATCTACATCAGCTGAAGATCAAGAGCTGCTATTATTTACTTTGGATGTGAACTCTTTGTACACAAACATTCCACAAGAAGCGTTAGAAGTATTGAGAGAGACATTAGATAAAAGAGTTGGGAATGTGTCTTGATTGACCTGGCAGAGATTGTCTTTTGTACAATTTTTTTCAAGTTTGATGATTCTTTTTTTTTTTTGGCAAATAAAAGGGGCAGCCATGGGTCAGCCGTGGCTCCAGAGGTAGCTAGCCAATTTGTACATGGGGACTTCTGAGGATGAATTCATTTATAGTTCGGATTGGTATGGAGACTATTATACAATGGTGGCGATTTATAGATGACATTTTTTTTCTTATGGAAAGGGACAAGCTGCAGTTTAAATGTTTTTCATGAGTGGCTGAATTCTAGAAGTGAACATATAAAATTCATTGTGCAATTTAGTGACAATGAGATACACTTTCTAGATGTCACCATAAAAAAGAAAAAATTTATGATGCAGACTACACTACATCAAAAACCCACAGATAAAAATACATATTACAATTTGATAGTTTCCATCCAATACATATTAGAAATAATTTACCATATGGTCAATTTTTACATATCAAGAGAAATTGTAGTAGCGAGGAAGACTTCCACCAGGAGGCTAGAATTTTAACTGGAAATTTGTCAAATAGAGGGTGCCCGAGAAAGGATATCAAGTCCAGCTATGACAGAGCATGTAATATCTCCAGGGAAGAATTGTTGAAACCTAAACTGAGGAAAGATCCGGAAAGATTGGTTTGTAGTAGTGGTGGGACCCCGGGCCCATTACCGGTTACCGGATTTACCGGTTACCGGTTCTACAAAAAGTTCAAAAACCGGATTCCCGGATTAAATCCGGTAACCGGTACCGGTTTTATTTCATTGGTTTCAATGGGGCGCTGTGTCCCCATTGAAACCAATGAAATATTAATTCCCTCCCCCTCCCAGGCTGCGCGGGTGGAAGGGGGGACACCCCCCACCCACCCTGCCCAGCCTGGCTTTTTGTTTTAAAAAAGAGTAAGAGTGACCCAGAGGCGAGGCGAGGCGAGCCCACCCCCCAGCACCAGCGGCCGCGGCGTCCCCGCAGCCGCCGGTAAGTATGACCCGATCCCTGGGGGGGGTGTTTAACACCCCCCCCACCCCCCAGGGATCACCCCTACTAAAGTTCAGTGCGCTTACCTTGCGGAGCTCCGGCGGCGGCGGCGGGCGGTCCGGCGGCCTCAGCGCCGGCTGTGGCTGCCGGCGTCAGAGACGCTCTAGGCCTTCCGGGGAACTTCCGGGTTTCCCCGGAAGGCCTAGAGCGTCTCTGACGCCGGCAGCCACAGCCGGCGCTGAGGCCGCCGGACCGCCCGCCGCCGCCGCAGCTCCCAAAGGTAAGCGCAGCGGCGCACTGACCTTTAGTAGGGGTGATCCCTGGGGGGGTGGGGGTGTTAAACACCCCCCCCAGGGATCGGGTCATACTTACCGGCGGCTGCGGGGACGCCGCGGCCGCTGGTGCTGGGGGGTGGGCTCGCCTCTGGGTCTTTTTTTAAACAAAAATCCAGGCTGGGCAGGGTGGGTGGGGGGTGTCCCCCCTTCCACCCGCGCAGCCTGGACTCGGGGAGGTTTTTTTTTTTTTAAACTGTCTTGCTGGGGCTTTAATTTTTTTTACATTGCAGCCATTTTTAAATGGCTGCAATGTAAAAAAAACCGGTACCCCGAAATCCGGTACCGGGTCCGGATTACCGGGTCGAATCCGATAATGCCGGTACGCCCGATACCGGCATTATCGGATACCGGATTCTACCGGTTTCCCACCCCTAGTTTGTAGTCTCTCACATAATTCATCAAGTTCTTTTATTAGAAAAAAGATTTTACAACATTGGAAAACCTTGGATATAATGCCAGTGTTTAGAGTACGTCCCACGTTTACATATAAGAGAACCGAAAACCTCAAAAGATCATTTAGTACATTCCAGAATGACACCTAAAGTACAATGTAAAGAAGATATTAGGGAACAGCCCTCCTCACGGATAATAGGCCATCACCCATGTGGAATGGGAATCTGTTGCAAACAGACTTTTAAGATCACTGAATTCCAGAATCCCTCCAATGGGGCAAAATTAGTTTTGAGAGATTTCACCACGTGCGCATGCACGCACGTGATATATGCACTAGAGTGTCCTTGTAAAAAATTATATGTTGGGAAGACCACTAGGAAACTAAAAATAAGGCTAGCAGAACATAGAAGCTGCATAAAAAACAACAAACAGACTGCTCCTTTGGTGAACCATTTTAATCAGGTAGGGCATCATTTTTCAGATTTTGTGTTTTGGGCTCTGGAACAAGTTAGAGGAGATGCACCTGATAGAGAGATGACTCTCTTGAGAAAGGAGGCACAGTGGATTTTTAAACTCAAAACCAGGGTCCCAGATGGATTAAATGAGGATTTAGACTGTTTTTTATAAGCATAGTGATTCATATATTTGGTAAGATTTTGGAAGGGGGGAGCTGTCACAAAGAGATACTGGGCTACATGTAAACTACAGGTCTAACAAATACGTAAAGGTAAAAGTTAAACATGTATGTAATGTAAAAGCTGAGAACTGGAAACTCACATCATGCAATGGAGAGAGACAGAGCAAGCCCGAATGTGTATTCGGAGAAAGCCTGGCGACACCTCTGCAAGAGCCAGACAGAAGTCATTTACTTGTAAATGAACCTTTTCCTGCATACGTGACCAAGAACACACATTCCCAAGGCGGGAAAAGTAGAACAAAGAAACCTCCAAAGATATTTAAAGAGAGATCCTTTTCCCTGGAACTTAGTTACTGTTGGGATCTCGCTCAATCTCTGACTCGCTGAATTTCGGATTACAGCTGAAGGGCAGGAGTCTGCCAGTAAGCCTAATGCAGCAATGTGCTGAGAGGAGAGATTTTGCTTTCTAACCAACTTAAGGACAAAGAGCCCAGCCTGATACAGCTGGCTGAGAAGGGACTTTCTGTAGGGTAAGATTTTAACTAGGAACTTACTCAGTACAGACTAGGATGCGTTATGTACTTTTGTTTTATTTGCCACTCAATGTTCAAACTATCTTGTTTATGTAATCAATAAACTTTCTTCTTTACTAAGAAGTGCTTTCCGTTGTCTGCATATTGGGAAACACAACCTGAGGATCTTGTGCCCTCAAGCAAGTCCGAACCCAGAGAGAGAAAGAGTCTATGAATGGGAAGTCTCTGGGGAGTTTGGGTGACAAAGGTGTTGTCCCCTTTGCAGGACTGCTGCAAGTGAGGGAAACTGAGTCACCCAACCAAGAAATGTGGGGTAGTGGACCCTAACTGCCTTTACTCTATTCTTGTCCTCCTTGATCTCTCTGCTGCCTTAGACACTGTTGACCACTTGCTCCTGCTTGAATTGCTTCACTCCCTGGGATTCTGGGACTCTGTCTTCGACTGGTTCTCCTACCTTCCTGACCGCTCCTTCAATGTATCTCTTCCTAACTCCTTCCCCTCCTCCTCCCTACCCCTCTCGGTTAGGGTTCCCCAAGGCTCTATCCTTGGCCTTCTCCTCTTCTCTATCTACACCCAATCCCTAGGCAAACTCCTCTTCTCTATCTACACCCAATCCATAGGCAAACTCATTGTCTCCCACGGTTTCCAATACCACCTATATGCTGACGACAACTCTATCTCTCTACTCCTTCCTTCTCCCCCTCTGTTCAAACTCATCTCACCAACTGTCTCTCTGATATCTCCGCCTGGATGTCTCAACACCAACTCAAACTGAACATGGCGAAAACTGAATTCCTGATCTTCCCTCCCAATCCTTCCTCTTCCCTGTCAATTGCCATTGACGGGGTCTCCATCCTCCTTGTCCCCAAGCCCGTAACTTCGGCTTCATCTTCAACTCGCACCTTACCTTCAAACCCTACATTGATTCCGTGGCCAAATCCTGCCGCTTCTCCCTCCACAACATTGCCAAGATCCACCATGTTCTGTTTGTCTCCTCTGCCAAAACTCTCATCCATGCCCTAGTCATCTCACGCCTCGACTATTGTAACCTCCTCCTCGCTGGCCTTCCCCGCTCCCACCTTTCTTCCCTTCTCTCTGTTCAAAACTCTGCTGCCAGGATCATCCACCTAGCCCATCGCTTTGACCATGTGCAGCCACTCCTCTCCTCTCTCCACTGGCTCCCCCTTGTTACGGGTTTGGGGGTCCACTACCCCCTTTTCTGGGTTGAGTGACTCAATTTCCCTCACTGAACCATTTCTCTCTCTGGCTGATTCGGTCCTGCAAGAGGGATAATCCTGTTGTCTCCCAACTTCCCAGAAAGCTTCCCGTTTACACACTCTCTCTGGGTTTGCCAGTGCTTGCAAGCACCGGTACTCAGGTTGTGTCCCCAATGTTAAGACCACAGACACTTATTATTGTTAATAATAATAATAATAATAATGGATGAGATGAAAGTTTATTGATTACATAAGCAACGATACTTTGACAGAGAGTGGCTAATAAAGTAAACAAAATAACGCATTTCTATTCTGTACCGTGTTAGTCCCTAAGTATATCTTATCCTACAAATAGTCCATGCACTTGAGTTCGTTCTCAGCCCGATGTTGGAAGGACTCGGCATCAATCTTAAGTTGGTTAGAATCAAAGTTCTTTCCGTAAAGCATCACTTCAGCAAAACTGGCAAGCAGGCTCCTCTGAGACTCTACTATTCAGATGCTGCCCTGGAGCAGTTGGGCAAGGAGCAGCTGGGAGTAGGAGGGTGTCTGCATGTTGCCTAGCCCTTATTAGCTGCTTTCCCTTCTACAGGTAGTACTTATTCAGGGGCTGGGGCACCCCGGGCGTCAGCCCTTGGGCGCCAGCTGAAGGGTGTTGCCCGTTGTGGGGCACGCAGTGGCAGTGCCCAGCCCCCTGGTCCTGTGATCCTTGCACCGTGATCAACTGGGCACAGTGTTGTGGTGAGGCGTGCTGACGAAAAAAATCAAATTGGAGTGGGGGTCTGCACCGTTTATCATACCGCTGTAGCCCAGGTTAGTTGCAGACTCTATACAACTACTACGCCTCGGACCCACCTCACAGGTGCAAGAACCAGGGAGTGGAGTCTCAGATCTTCGGGGATACAAGAAATTCAGGAAGTCTACGGCCGCTTGGAGTGCGGGGAGTCAAGTCGGGAGTCAAATTTAACACTATCATCTGTTTGCCGGGAACCCGAGACCAGCGTAAGAGCCAGAGGGTGGAGCCTTAGGTCTCCGGGGATATAAAAGACCCAGAGAGCCTATGGTCGTGCCGTACACACGTGCCTAGGTCGCCTGCCGAAGGACACGTTTGTTTTGGAGTTGGAGCTGGGGTACTGTGCAATTTCGTGTGTTCCTTTGAAAGGGGTGGTTTTGTAGTTATTCACGCTATGCCTTCCTCTAAACGGTTGAGGAGGGAGGTGTCCCACCCTTCCTCACCGCTAAATAAAAATTCTAAGCAGCGGAAAATTGGGACCCTTTTTCCGACTACACAAGAGAATGTGAGCTTGGAAAATGGGTTGCCAACATCGAACCGTTATGCAATTCTGTCTAGCTCGTCTCTGGGCTCGCAAAACAATCAGAACTAAATGCCTGGGATAGTGGACCATGTAGGCATTGGGGAAGGGGATACATCGGTAATTATGGTTCAGATGGTCTTTATCAAACTCAGCTGGTGGCCGACCTGGCAGTCCTGACAGCGCATACCCTAACATTTATTTTGGATCAAATACGGGAGTTGGGTGCGCAGTCTGAATTTCGAAAGCTACCTTTAAATGGTCCTGGCGAGGCAATTCTTGTTGCCTCCCCAAAATCCCCTGTAGGAATGGTGACCCAGGCCCCTGACCCAGGAAAATTTAATGAACCTCAAATAATGATGCAAAATGGGGATATAAAAATGGAGAAGGAATTAAAGCTTGTATATCTCCCGAACAGTGTTATTTCTGTCATTCTGCCCCTGCCATCAGGTTTACTTCCATTTTGGAATACCGCTCACGATGTGGCAAAACATCTGCGAGTTGTGTTGGGAATATTGATAACCAGTAAAGATATAATGACTGTTGATCATGTCCATAATATCAAAAAGCATTGGATACTTAAGGTAACCTTTTGTACTCCAGAATTGGTAAAGCATGTCCTAGCTCAAGAGGCAAAGTTAAAAGGGAAGAATATTCATGTCTCAAGAGTGTTATTGGCAGATGATGGGAATAAGCTCGTAAACCAATTAGAACCTGCTATAATAGCCCCGCTTCAACAGGTAAGGGGGAAAAAGCAGTGGGTAGTGCCTAAGCCTGCTCCCCGCTATACAAGTAAAAACTTTGTCCAAGACAAACCGGCTGGCAACTTCTGCTGAGGTACCGCGGTCGACGAGCTCTGGTCTAATGGAAGTGCAAAGTAATAGGGAGATGCCGAGGGAAAAACAGATACGGTTGCACCCTCCGAGACAGGTCGCTGTTTCCCAGAAATCTCTTGATTCGGAGATTTTGATAAATCGTCTGGATTCTCGTTGTAAACCGCTTCAGACGTCTCGGAGTGCTGGGAGACACGATCAAGAACACAGGCAGGGTCCTAAAAAAAGTGATGGAGTCAGAGCTGCCTTTCTCATGTCAAGCTACCCCTTCCTTGATGGGTGTTCCCTCCGCTGCTTCTACTCCAAAGAGGCACGAAGGGGAAGAGGGGGGAAATGACTGAATGAGGGTATTACAAACTAAGGATCCTATGGAGGGATCAAAGCTGAGTCCCCGGCAATTTCCAGCTGCCTCATTAAGCAAATCTCCGACTCCGTCTACAAGGGACAAACAAATATCTGGCCCTGAAAGACAGATCTCCTTAGTGTCTATTGAGGAGGAGCCTCGATCAACTGGCATTATACAGCTAGCAAGAAAGGCACAGGGGCAGCGGGAAAGTTCTAAACTTTTACCAGGAGTATTCGTCTTCTTAGACTGAAAAAAAGCTAAGCAGGGGGGATCAAAGTTGGCTGGAGAGCTGAGTGGGGGTGTGGCTCTTGGAGTGGCCCCCTTTGGGAAATATACGGGTGGCTGTAATAACTCTAGGGGGTCTGATCCTGGGTCAGGTAACGGATTGGAAGCAGAGGCAAGGGTGCAGAGAGATTGACTAATAACTTCTAGCCTTATACAGCTGCAGGATCCTGACTGTGGCAGACGCTTTCTGAATAGCAGAGTAGTAAAAGTCCTATCTTGGAACATAGCAGGCTGCGGAGGAAAAAAGGCTATTCCTGATTTTAAATGTTTTCTAAATAAATTTGACTTAATATGTCTGCAGAGACGTGGGTGGAGCAAAGCAAACCGGTGGAACATGAAGGTTACTCCCAGTGGGTTCTCCCGGCCACCCCCTCTGAGAAAAAAGGAAGAGCTGCAGGGGGGTTGTTTGTTTTTCTTTGGTGTAATCTGGGGCTTGAGCTACAGAGGCTATACCCAAAATCTTGCCCGTTCCAAGTAGGTAGATTTTTTCAGTCACAGTTACCTGGCCTACTTATTTTCACCATCGATGCCCCTCCTGGAGAGAAGGGTGATCTAGGCTGGCGATATTTCGTAGATATTTTTCAAAGGTTGCAGGAGAGATTCCCGGAGGATCATGTCTTAATATTGGGGGATATGAATGCTAGAATAGGTCGAAGTGCAGAGCAAATCTGCACAGCCCTTAAGATCCACCCAATGTTTGATGATGGCCAGGGTGTGGCTGGGACAGGAGTGTCACAGGATGCTGTTATAAATAGCAGAGACAGAGTGCTGTATAGATTTATTCAGGAAAATTCTCTCTGCATCCGAAATGGTAATACTGTGCGGGATTTGGAGGGGGCCTTTACCCTTGTTAATACAAGAGGGGCTAGTGTGATCTATTTGGGAATAGTCTCTCTTTCCATGCTAAAGTATGTTACTAAATTTGAAATTGGTGACAGAGTGGAGAGTGATCATTTCTCTCTTACTCTGTCAGTCGAATTAAGTTGTCCCTGGTCAAGGAATTGTATATCCCCTCCTTTGGAGGAGTCTGTTGATAAGGGTTTGTGTAGATGTCACTGGACTCGCAAACTGGGGGAGAAGGTAACCCTCCTTCTGGCTTCGCATGAAGCAGTTAATCTCAAAGCGAAGCTGGAAATCTTAGATGATACAAACATGGCCTTTGATGTTTTGGATGCTCTTACTAAACTACTGCGTCCATATTTAACAAGGGTACCGCCATACAGACATACACGTCTGTAGCTGTGGTTGGTGGGACCAGGAGTGTGCTCAGGTCAAATTAACACTCAGGAAAGCTGCCAGGAGAGTGAAAAAAAATGAATAAGGAGGAAGGGGTAATAGTTTATGCGTCCCTTAGGAAGAAATATAAGGCCCTTATTGTAGAGAAAAAGAATCGTTTTGTACAGGGGTACTGGGAAAAGCTGCTGGTAGCACATGAATTGAACAATAGTAGAGATTTCTGGAAATTGATGACTAATTCTCTGCAAATTAGGGTTCCTATTTCTAGAGACCCAAGTATTTGTCATCTGGCACGGGAACAGCATTTCTCTGGTATTTTCAACCCCAGTGTGTCAAATGAGGTTTGTTCGGGCAGTGGTATATCTATTTATACGCCCCCATGGGAGAGAGTTACAGCCCTGGAGGTGGAGGAGGCTATCCTGCAATTGAAAAACGGAAAGGCTCCAGGGGCCGACTTCCTCCCTACCGAGCTCCTCAAGCAAAATATGCACTGGTGGTGTCCTGCCTTAGCAAATCTGTTTTCCTTAATAAATGAGACAGGTCGGGTACCTGAATCATGGAAGGCGAGCGTAGTTGTTCCCGTTTATAGAAAGGGGGACAGAAATGACCCTAAGAATTATAGGCCAATAAGTTTGCTACCAATAATTTCAAAAATTTATTCTAGGCTCCTGTTGAGACGACTTAACTTATGGGTAAGGGGGAAAAAATCGGATAGCTGAAGAACAAGCGGGGTTCCAGGAGGGAAGGGGCACTATCGATCACTGCTTTGTTCTGAATTACTTGTTGCATCGATGCCTGGCGAAGGGGGTAAACCTACATGTAGCTTTTGTGGATTTTTCCTCCGCCTTCGATCTTGTGAATCGGGAGGTATCATGGGCCAAAATGGCAAACTTAGGTATTGATCGTAGATTATTACAGCTAATTAGATCATTGTATTCTGATACGAGTCTCCGAATCAGATTGAATGAGAGTGGTGCCCTGTCTAATAAAGTAGGGGTTGCCAGGGGTGGCTTTTGGCGCCCCTATTGCTTAACCTCTAGGTAAACCAACTCATCATTAATATGAGAGATCAGGGCGAATATTTTGCCCCCATGGTGGGGGGTTATCGCCTGTCAATAATGATGTACGCGAATGACACGCTCCTATTGTCCACGGCAAAATTGGGCTTACAAAGACTATTGGACAACTTTGGAGTCGAATGCAAAAAGCAAGGGCTACTGGTTAATTATAACAAGACGAAAGTGATGATCTTTGCAGGGAAGTTTAAACCTGTGGCTTGGTTTTTGAATGGTCATCGCTTAGAACAAGTCTGTTCTTTTAAGTATTTAGAACTTGTGTTCTCATATAACAATTCTTGGAGTTCCCATATTCAGTCTGTTAAGGCCGAAGCCCTTGCCAGCTCCGCAGTTATTCAAAAAAAAATCTTTTCCCAAAGGAGGCCGGTTGTTCGAACCTGCATGTAAGGTGTTTGAGAAGAAGGTGCTACCAAAAATAACCTATGGAGCTCAGGTTTGGGGAAATTCCCCATTAGTAGCCCTCCAGTCAGAACCAGTTCAAACTAAATTCTTGAAATCCATCCTAGGAATCCCGAAGGGGTCACCGTCTGCCCTTGTCAAACTGGAAACTGGCTTTCCCTCAGTGGGTATGTTGGTCTTGAGGTGTCTGCTTAATTATGCTGTGAAATTATTATTAAATCCTGCTAATTCTGTAATGAAGCGTTGCTTGATTGATGGAGAGGTGTCAAGAGCCTACCCCTGGCTGAAGTATGGGATTGGTCAGTTGAATCGTTTGGGCTTGTCCCTTCTTTTCCTGGGGAAATTTCCTATTAAAACAAGTTTGAAATTGTTAAAGGAGCATCTCCTGGATGTAGAGCTGCAGACTCAGAGGAGTTGCGCAGGCCAATCCCGTGTGCCCCCCTTTTATGACTTGTTTCTCCCCCCAAAGTCTGGATGTTCCTATTTGAAGGTTGTCCTTGACTATCACTTAAGAAGAGCTTTTGTCAATTTGCATTTTCAAACTTTTACCTCGGCGGTTACTCAGGGTAGGTATACCGGCTGTCCTTTTGACCATAGGAAACGTCCTTGTGGGGAAGATAAAATTGAGAACGTAACTCATTACCTACTGCAGTGCCCCTTGTTTGATACTCCACGACAGGATATGTGGTCTAAGATTAATTTCCCGCAGTCAGTTTCTCTACCGGAGTTATTGTGCTATTGTTTATCCGATAAAGTGTCAACAGTTACTAGAGAAGTGGCATTGTTTGCTAAAAGGGTAAGTGTAATTAGGAAACGATTTGTGGATTCTCAGGTAATTAAAAACTCCTAAACTATTTTCTCATTCCCTCCCACCCCCCTTTTGAGAAGGCATTTTAATATTATTAGGTCAAAATTGTTTATGGTGCAAATGTTGTTGAAAATGTGGATGTATACGTATGGTGGGTTTTTTGGTGTGATGTCACTTTAACTTGTCATGGCAGCAGCCAGTACAAGGAATAAATTGTATTATTATTCAGATGTTGACTTGAACTCCAATTGTCTCAAGTCAGGTGTCCTGATAGCAAAGATGTTTCCTTAAATATCTCTGCAATTCCTTTGTGTGATTTTCCCGCCCTGGAGAAGCCTTGTTTACCAGCAGGTCCGCAGAAAAGCAAACAGGAAGCTTAATTTCCAACTCCATGGGGAATGTCTGGTTTCGGTAGCGAAGCCATATTGGCGTATCTTTTGTCTGTCTCCATTGCATGAAGCGAGTTTCCCTCTTGGCTTCCACATTACATGAAGTGAGTCTGCAGTTCTTAACATTACATACATGTTTAACCTTTAGCTTTACATATTTGTTAGACCTATAGTCCAGTATCTCTCTGCGACACCCCTTCCTGTGCGTATTCTGCACAAGCTCCTCGTCTTCACCTACAAAGCCCTTCACAACCTCACTCCCCCCTACCTCTCGGCCCTGATCTCCCTCCGAACCCGTTTGAGCACTCCGCTCCTCCTCCGTCCCCTCCCTCACCCTCCCACGCCTCCCCTACTCCTCAACCGCCCTTGTCCCTTCTCCCTCGCTGCCCCGCACGCCTGGAACTCCCTCCCTGCCCTCGTCGGCCTTGCCCCCACCCTCCACACCTTCAAGTCCCTCCTCCAAACCCACCTCTTCCACTCCGCGCTTCCTAACTCCTGCTAACCATCCCCACCCAGGATTATCCCCCACCTGTTATCTGCAGGGACCGGCACTATATAAATGTTTATAATAATAATAATTGTACTGTAACCAAGCCAAGAGCGTGTACCTGAGTTCTCGCATCCTCGTGAATGTCACATCCCTTGTCTCTCCCTCTGTTCCCCCTTCCCTGTCTCCCCTCCACCTGTCTTTTAGATTGTGAGCTCTCGGTCAGGGACCATGTCTATCTTATTCTCTGTAAAGCACCAGGTACATTGCTGGTGCTAATAATAATAATAATATAATGTAGGTTATGCTCACCCTTTTTGGGGGGGACGATAGACTGAAGATTGAGAGAATGGGAATAGAGTTTACCAAACTCAGATGAGGATGATGAGATTGTAATTACAGCACATTGCTCCATTTGAGTTGAAACCCAATCAAGCTGATAGGAGCCAGGCTTTGTACATCAGCAGTCACCCTTGTTAAAGCCCTTGGAACCCACTGCTTGGGCAGCTAGAGTATTGATCTGAGTGGAAGGACAGTCCGAGCTGGGCTGAACAGAAGGGTAGAAGAATGCAACTTTTTTGATGGAAGGTAAGTCAATATAGCGATACATACGATTACCGACTCGGTTATATGCAACACAAGAATGTAAGTATCTTGGAAAGGTGTTTCCCAGTTGGTTGCATTTGTTGTTATATACTTTTTTTGAAATCTAGATACAAGTACATTTGAACACAAGAGAGAGAGTCAGTTAGGAGGGTTGGCTCCGTAGATCAGCGGGCTTTAAATTTGCTTGCATTGGGTTCAGTTATTTTTCCTTCCCCCCAATAGGTGAGCTACGCGGTGAGATTTTAGAGTGGGATGGGCTTGTCCCTCCTCCCCCCTATATGGTCGACGGTTCACTGGGATAGTTCAGCAGTTTTTTTAGGCATTTATATTTTTCGGTGGTCTAAGGGGNCCAGGATCATCCACCTAGCCCATCGCTTTGACCATGTGCAGCCACTCCTCTCCTCTCTCCACTGGCTCCCCCTTGTTACGGGTTTGGGGGTCCACTACCCCCTTTTCTGGGTTGAGTGACTCAATTTCCCTCACTGAACCATTTCTCTCTCTGGCTGATTCGGTCCTGCAAGAGGGATAATCCTGTTGTCTCCCAACTTCCCAGAAAGCTTCCCGTTTACACACTCTCTCTGGGTTTGCCAGTGCTTGCAAGCACCGGTACTCAGGTTGTGTCCCCAATGTTAAGACCACAGACACTTATTATTGTTAATAATAATAATAATAATAATGGATGAGATGAAAGTTTATTGATTACATAAGCAACGATACTTTGACAGAGAGTGGCTAATAAAGTAAACAAAATAACGCATTTCTATTCTGTACCGTGTTAGTCCCTAAGTATATCTTATCCTACAAATAGTCCATGCACTTGAGTTCGTTCTCAGCCCGATGTTGGAAGGACTCGGCATCAATCTTAAGTTGGTTAGAATCAAAGTTCTTTCCGTAAAGCATCACTTCAGCAAAACTGGCAAGCAGGCTCCTCTGAGACTCTACTATTCAGATGCTGCCCTGGAGCAGTTGGGCAAGGAGCAGCTGGGAGTAGGAGGGTGTCTGCATGTTGCCTAGCCCTTATTAGCTGCTTTCCCTTCTACAGGTAGTACTTATTCAGGGGCTGGGGCACCCCGGGCGTCAGCCCTTGGGCGCCAGCTGAAGGGTGTTGCCCGTTGTGGGGCACGCAGTGGCAGTGCCCAGCCCCCTGGTCCTGTGATCCTTGCACCGTGATCAACTGGGCACAGTGTTGTGGTGAGGCGTGCTGACGAAAAAAATCAAATTGGAGTGGGGGTCTGCACCGTTTATCATACCGCTGTAGCCCAGGTTAGTTGCAGACTCTATACAACTACTACGCCTCGGACCCACCTCACAGGTGCAAGAACCAGGGAGTGGAGTCTCAGATCTTCGGGGATACAAGAAATTCAGGAAGTCTACGGCCGCTTGGAGTGCGGGGAGTCAAGTCGGGAGTCAAATTTAACACTATCATCTGTTTGCCGGGAACCCGAGACCAGCGTAAGAGCCAGAGGGTGGAGCCTTAGGTCTCCGGGGATATAAAAGACCCAGAGAGCCTATGGTCGTGCCGTACACACGTGCCTAGGTCGCCTGCCGAAGGACACGTTTGTTTTGGAGTTGGAGCTGGGGTACTGTGCAATTTCGTGTGTTCCTTTGAAAGGGGTGGTTTTGTAGTTATTCACGCTATGCCTTCCTCTAAACGGTTGAGGAGGGAGGTGTCCCACCCTTCCTCACCGCTAAATAAAAATTCTAAGCAGCGGAAAATTGGGACCCTTTTTCCGACTACACAAGAGAATGTGAGCTTGGAAAATGGGTTGCCAACATCGAACCGTTATGCAATTCTGTCTAGCTCGTCTCTGGGCTCGCAAAACAATCAGAACTAAATGCCTGGGATAGTGGACCATGTAGGCATTGGGGAAGGGGATACATCGGTAATTATGGTTCAGATGGTCTTTATCAAACTCAGCTGGTGGCCGACCTGGCAGTCCTGACAGCGCATACCCTAACATTTATTTTGGATCAAATACGGGAGTTGGGTGCGCAGTCTGAATTTCGAAAGCTACCTTTAAATGGTCCTGGCGAGGCAATTCTTGTTGCCTCCCCAAAATCCCCTGTAGGAATGGTGACCCAGGCCCCTGACCCAGGAAAATTTAATGAACCTCAAATAATGATGCAAAATGGGGATATAAAAATGGAGAAGGAATTAAAGCTTGTATATCTCCCGAACAGTGTTATTTCTGTCATTCTGCCCCTGCCATCAGGTTTACTTCCATTTTGGAATACCGCTCACGATGTGGCAAAACATCTGCGAGTTGTGTTGGGAATATTGATAACCAGTAAAGATATAATGACTGTTGATCATGTCCATAATATCAAAAAGCATTGGATACTTAAGGTAACCTTTTGTACTCCAGAATTGGTAAAGCATGTCCTAGCTCAAGAGGCAAAGTTAAAAGGGAAGAATATTCATGTCTCAAGAGTGTTATTGGCAGATGATGGGAATAAGCTCGTAAACCAATTAGAACCTGCTATAATAGCCCCGCTTCAACAGGTAAGGGGGAAAAAGCAGTGGGTAGTGCCTAAGCCTGCTCCCCGCTATACAAGTAAAAACTTTGTCCAAGACAAACCGGCTGGCAACTTCTGCTGAGGTACCGCGGTCGACGAGCTCTGGTCTAATGGAAGTGCAAAGTAATAGGGAGATGCCGAGGGAAAAACAGATACGGTTGCACCCTCCGAGACAGGTCGCTGTTTCCCAGAAATCTCTTGATTCGGAGATTTTGATAAATCGTCTGGATTCTCGTTGTAAACCGCTTCAGACGTCTCGGAGTGCTGGGAGACACGATCAAGAACACAGGCAGGGTCCTAAAAAAAGTGATGGAGTCAGAGCTGCCTTTCTCATGTCAAGCTACCCCTTCCTTGATGGGTGTTCCCTCCGCTGCTTCTACTCCAAAGAGGCACGAAGGGGAAGAGGGGGGAAATGACTGAATGAGGGTATTACAAACTAAGGATCCTATGGAGGGATCAAAGCTGAGTCCCCGGCAATTTCCAGCTGCCTCATTAAGCAAATCTCCGACTCCGTCTACAAGGGACAAACAAATATCTGGCCCTGAAAGACAGATCTCCTTAGTGTCTATTGAGGAGGAGCCTCGATCAACTGGCATTATACAGCTAGCAAGAAAGGCACAGGGGCAGCGGGAAAGTTCTAAACTTTTACCAGGAGTATTCGTCTTCTTAGACTGAAAAAAAGCTAAGCAGGGGGGATCAAAGTTGGCTGGAGAGCTGAGTGGGGGTGTGGCTCTTGGAGTGGCCCCCTTTGGGAAATATACGGGTGGCTGTAATAACTCTAGGGGGTCTGATCCTGGGTCAGGTAACGGATTGGAAGCAGAGGCAAGGGTGCAGAGAGATTGACTAATAACTTCTAGCCTTATACAGCTGCAGGATCCTGACTGTGGCAGACGCTTTCTGAATAGCAGAGTAGTAAAAGTCCTATCTTGGAACATAGCAGGCTGCGGAGGAAAAAAGGCTATTCCTGATTTTAAATGTTTTCTAAATAAATTTGACTTAATATGTCTGCAGAGACGTGGGTGGAGCAAAGCAAACCGGTGGAACATGAAGGTTACTCCCAGTGGGTTCTCCCGGCCACCCCCTCTGAGAAAAAAGGAAGAGCTGCAGGGGGGTTGTTTGTTTTTCTTTGGTGTAATCTGGGGCTTGAGCTACAGAGGCTATACCCAAAATCTTGCCCGTTCCAAGTAGGTAGATTTTTTCAGTCACAGTTACCTGGCCTACTTATTTTCACCATCGATGCCCCTCCTGGAGAGAAGGGTGATCTAGGCTGGCGATATTTCGTAGATATTTTTCAAAGGTTGCAGGAGAGATTCCCGGAGGATCATGTCTTAATATTGGGGGATATGAATGCTAGAATAGGTCGAAGTGCAGAGCAAATCTGCACAGCCCTTAAGATCCACCCAATGTTTGATGATGGCCAGGGTGTGGCTGGGACAGGAGTGTCACAGGATGCTGTTATAAATAGCAGAGACAGAGTGCTGTATAGATTTATTCAGGAAAATTCTCTCTGCATCCGAAATGGTAATACTGTGCGGGATTTGGAGGGGGCCTTTACCCTTGTTAATACAAGAGGGGCTAGTGTGATCTATTTGGGAATAGTCTCTCTTTCCATGCTAAAGTATGTTACTAAATTTGAAATTGGTGACAGAGTGGAGAGTGATCATTTCTCTCTTACTCTGTCAGTCGAATTAAGTTGTCCCTGGTCAAGGAATTGTATATCCCCTCCTTTGGAGGAGTCTGTTGATAAGGGTTTGTGTAGATGTCACTGGACTCGCAAACTGGGGGAGAAGGTAACCCTCCTTCTGGCTTCGCATGAAGCAGTTAATCTCAAAGCGAAGCTGGAAATCTTAGATGATACAAACATGGCCTTTGATGTTTTGGATGCTCTTACTAAACTACTGCGTCCATATTTAACAAGGGTACCGCCATACAGACATACACGTCTGTAGCTGTGGTTGGTGGGACCAGGAGTGTGCTCAGGTCAAATTAACACTCAGGAAAGCTGCCAGGAGAGTGAAAAAAAATGAATAAGGAGGAAGGGGTAATAGTTTATGCGTCCCTTAGGAAGAAATATAAGGCCCTTATTGTAGAGAAAAAGAATCGTTTTGTACAGGGGTACTGGGAAAAGCTGCTGGTAGCACATGAATTGAACAATAGTAGAGATTTCTGGAAATTGATTAATCATTCTCTGCAAATTAGGGTTTCTATTTCTAGAGACCCAAGTATTTGTCATCTGGCACGGGAACAGCATTTCTCTGGTATTTTCAACCCCAGTGTGTCAAATGAGGTTTGTTCGGGCAGTGGTATATCTATTTATACGCCCCCATGGGAGAGAGTTACAGCCCTGGAGGTGGAGGAGGCTATCCTGCAATTGAAAAACGGAAAGGCTCCAGGGGCCGACTTCCTCCCTACCGAGCTCCTCAAGCAAAATATGCACTGGTGGTGTCCTGCCTTAGCAAATCTGTTTTCCTTAATAAATGAGACAGGTCGGGTACCTGAATCATGGAAGGCGAGCGTAGTTGTTCCCGTTTATAGAAAGGGGGACAGAAATGACCCTAAGAATTATAGGCCAATAAGTTTGCTACCAATAATTTCAAAAATTTATTCTAGGCTCCTGTTGAGACGACTTAACTTATGGGTAAGGGGGAAAAAATCGGATAGCTGAAGAACAAGCGGGGTTCCAGGAGGGAAGGGGCACTATCGATCACTGCTTTGTTCTGAATTACTTGTTGCATCGATGCCTGGCGAAGGGGGTAAACCTACATGTAGCTTTTGTGGATTTTTCCTCCGCCTTCGATCTTGTGAATCGGGAGGTATCATGGGCCAAAATGGCAAACTTAGGTATTGATCGTAGATTATTACAGCTAATTAGATCATTGTATTCTGATACGAGTCTCCGAATCAGATTGAATGAGAGTGGTGCCCTGTCTAATAAAGTAGGGGTTGCCAGGGGTGGCTTTTGGCGCCCCTATTGCTTAACCTCTAGGTAAACCAACTCATCATTAATATGAGAGATCAGGGCGAATATTTTGCCCCCATGGTGGGGGGTTATCGCCTGTCAATAATGATGTACGCGAATGACACGCTCCTATTGTCCACGGCAAAATTGGGCTTACAAAGACTATTGGACAACTTTGGAGTCGAATGCAAAAAGCAAGGGCTACTGGTTAATTATAACAAGACGAAAGTGATGATCTTTGCAGGGAAGTTTAAACCTGTGGCTTGGTTTTTGAATGGTCATCGCTTAGAACAAGTCTGTTCTTTTAAGTATTTAGAACTTGTGTTCTCATATAACAATTCTTGGAGTTCCCATATTCAGTCTGTTAAGGCCGAAGCCCTTGCCAGCTCCGCAGTTATTCAAAAAAAAATCTTTTCCCAAAGGAGGCCGGTTGTTCGAACCTGCATGTAAGGTGTTTGAGAAGAAGGTGCTACCAAAAATAACCTATGGAGCTCAGGTTTGGGGAAATTCCCCATTAGTAGCCCTCCAGTCAGAACCAGTTCAAACTAAATTCTTGAAATCCATCCTAGGAATCCCGNAGCCATTCCATGGTGTTACATGTTTGCTTCCTATTGTATGGTAGGATTTGCAATTTCATTATTCCATGGTGTTATATGTTTGCTTCTTATTTGATGCAACCACTGTGCTGTTATGTTGTTTCATGTTCACATTAGCTATTCCTTGCTGTTACATGTTTGTATGATGTGATATGTGTATGATTTAGTCATTTATGCTCAGCATTGTCAGTAAAAACTATGCATGATTGAATTTTGCAGCACCAGCCCCCTTTCTCCTTGAGCTAAGACAACCCTGCCTTACTCCCTGCTGTAAATCAGAAGGGCTAGTAGCCCGACCATAAGGGCCCACTCTAACCACTGCCCTCCTATCTTCATGTATGGCAATAATGAGTTGTAGAAGGTCAGACGTAATCCCCATATTATGCAATTTCAACCAAAGAAGCTTCCTAGGGACAGAATCGAAAGCTTTAGCAAGATCAATGAAAACTACAAACAACTTGGCCCTCTTTATTCGCACATACTTGTCAACTAAATGTAGAAGGATAAAACTATTATCCGCAGTTGACCTACCTGCCCGAAATCCTGCCTGTTCATCCGCTATAATGGCATGAGAGCAAGCCCACTCTTCTAGAGAGATCAGGAGCGCTCGAGTATAAAGTTTACTTAGAACCGGGAGAAGGCTGATGGGCCTATAACAAGTGGGTTCGCTCGGATTACCTTTTTAAAAAAATGGGAATTAGAATAGCTGTTGCCCAGGCACTAGGGATAAGCCGGGTCGCATGGATAGTCGTAAAAAAACCTCGCTAGGACAGGAACCCACCAGCCTAATTTATCCTTAAATAATTCTGCAGGTATTCCATCTATGCCTGCAGCTTTACCTGACCGGAGCTTGCTTATGGCCTCAGACTTCTCTCTCCCTGACAACTAAAGTGGTTGCAGAGGAATCTCACCCAGATTGTGACTCCATAATTTCCGGCACAGGCCACTCAGATAATGCAGGAGAAGAATCGCAATATAAATCTCTGTAGAAAGAGATCCAAGACTCGTCCTTAATGCGGGAGGATCCCAATAGTCTACCCTTCTGCCGCCAGCTGAGAAGCCTCCAGAATCTTGTCGAGTCCTGGATCTTCGCTGCAGCCGGAGGTCAGCCCAAAGGTGGGTGGCCTTAGAGGTCCTCTTAGTCCGCAATAGGGCATGGTATACCTGCCGCTTAGTAACATATGCCTCCCAATCCGATTCCAGATGGTATCGGCTCCAGGCTCTCCTAGCCCTGACCAAAGCACTCTTAGCATTTCTACACTCCCGATCATACCAGGGATTATTGTTAACTTGCCGCTTAGAATATGTATGGAATGACACTTCCTTAGTGATATATGGGAGCAAGCGTTCAATAACAGTTTCCATCAGAACATAGACATCATCATGTTCCTCTGCGGCCATAAGGGTCTCCCAGAGAGCTAGAAGGTCCGTAGAGTAAAGTAACTGGGCTACCTGCAGTGAGACGGAAGAAGTCCATCTGACTGCCAGGCGGGTCTGGGGCGGAGCACTAAGGGGTGACTGCTCCTGGCCCTCAAAAGGTACCCGACCCTCGTAGATCCAATTGTAAAGGGTAATGGCTACCCTCTGGTCTCACCAGTACCGTAAGATCTTCAAACATAACTAGCTCCCAAAATGGAGTCATATGTAAACTGTCCAAAATAGTCAGATGGCAGACTGCCATTAAGAATCAGAAGACCCTGTTCTGTTATAAGCTGTGCTAACCTCTTTCCGTGCATGTTCACAGTAGAATCCATGTTCCCATGGGTAGGGATCTTTAAACAGGATTGCAGCTGTGGATCAATGTTATCAAAAGAGTGATTCCTCCCCGCTTGCATTAAGATCACCCATTATTAGGACCACACTGTTAGGGTGTTCCTGCACTAGATAATCCAGTACACTGGCAAAGTGATCCCAAACGGAAAGTAAATAATAAGAGGAGGATTGTGGAGGAACGTATATATTAACAAATACCAAATCTTCCATAACTGGATTTTTGATCTGGAGAACGACGCAGTTCCTCAGATCAACTAATATTTGTTGGCAAGTTGCTTTAATTTTATTAGAGACCAAGGTAACTACCCCACCTGAACAGCATCCTTTCCTAGTCCTTAAGCCCCGGGGCACTAAAGGCCTGAAATCTGTTAAGACAGGGGGGATCCGTTACATCTCGAAAAAGCTGAGACTCTTGGAAGCATAATATATGGTACTGACTTACAAAACCGACCCAATCAGGATCCAACAAGCGTACTCTAAAGGCAGCTAATCTTGATGAACTGGGTTTGTCATGTTGGAAGGGAAGTAGTCATTTCATGGGGAGATTGCATCTCTGTTGTACCATAACCACGCATAGGCTCAGGGTATAGTTCCCCCTTAGCTACAACCAAATGTGAGGCCTTTTGCTTTGGTACGATATCTCGTGGGGCTGGATCCAATGTGGGCATGGATGGAAGAAAAAGCGACAATTCCCCTTTAACAGCATCATCCAAAGCAGGCATTAGTTCAGTGGAACATGAACACCTCGCTGATCCCTGAGGACCAGCTCTTGGTGAAGTTGAACAGAGGGACTATCCTGTGACATCCACAAGATCCCATTCTAAGACCATATCCATATTTACCAGCGGGTCAGGGTGAGAAATCAGTGGGGTATCAATGACTTGTCTGAGTGTATCTAAAAGAGCCTGACACATAGCACGAGCCAACGTATTCTCAACCCTTATTATAAAAAGTCCTGAGCCCTTTAAATACCTCCTCACTAACCACAACTTAGATGCAATCCCCTCCATGTTAAATAAAATTTCCAACCGGTGAAACCTACCCATAGGGTGTTTTTAAACGAGCGCTTGCAGAAGCGCGAGCATGGCTCCTCCCGCATGCCTTGTTAATGCACACGACACATTTACACAGCACTGCGAAGCCATCTTCTCCCCTGGACCGCGTCGCTCCCCAGGACGCGTTTGATGTTTAAAAGAGCATGAAACGCTTCCTAGAGAGTATCTTTGCCCCACGTCTCTTTAACTCACGAGATCACCACCGATGTGGTCTCAGATGCCGATAGGAGTGGAACACGCCGGCAGCACGTGCCGACTGATCCCGGTCGCTCACATTGAAAGGGAAAGAAAACAAATAACCGCTTCTCCCAGGAAAAGCCAGGGTGGTGACTTCAGGAAGGTGTGGGTTCTTTGGGGGCTCCGGCAGAAGCAACTGGGATCGGGTTGAGGCTTCCCTCCAGCACTACTCTCCTCGACCCAGCTGGTGCAGCCGTGGTTCCGGTGAAGGAGGGGGATGGAAGCGCTGCCTGGAGGAGGTAGTCGGCCCGGCCGTTTCTTCTCCACACCCCCACACCACAGCGCAGCTCCCCCTTGCAGAAGGAGGTAGTTGGCTCCGTGGCCGTTTCTTCTCCACACCCCCACACCACAGCGCAGCTCCCCCTTGCAGAAGGAGGTAGTTGGCTCCGTGGCCGTTTCTTCTCCACACCCCCACACCACAGCGCAGCTCCCCCTTGCAGAAGGAGGTAGTTGGCTCCGTGGCCGTTTCTTCTCCACACCCCCACACCACAGCGCAGCTCCCCCTTGCAGAAGGAGGTAGTTGGCTCCGTGGCCGTTTCTTCTCCACACCCCCACACCACAGCGCAGCTCCCCCTTGCAGAAGGAGGTAGTTGGCTCCGTGGCCGTTTCTTCTCCACACCCCCACACCACAGCGCAGCTCCCCCTTGCAGAAGGAGGTAGTTGGCTCCGTGGCCGTTTCTTCTCCACACCCCCACACCACAGCGCAGCTCCCCCTTGCAGAAGGAGGTAGTTGGCTCCGTGGCCGTTTCTTCTCCACACCCCCACACCACAGCGCAGCTCCCCCTTGCAGAAGGAGGTAGTTGGCTCCGTGGCCGTTTCTTCTCCACACCCCCACACCACAGCGCAGCTCCCCCTTGCAGAAGGAGGTAGTTGGCTCCGTGGCCGTTTCTTCTCCACACCCCCACACCACAGCGCAGCTCTCCCTTGCAGAAGGAGGTAGTTGGCTCCATGGCCGTTTCCTCCCCCCACCCCAACAGCTGGCTGTGCTCCCCCCCCCACAGTGGTTGAATGTGCACACCCCCCCGTGTGTTTTAATTAAGGAGAGGGGGGCTGTTTGCAGGGGGGAGGTTGGAGGGATTTGCTGTTTCCAGTTGCTGTTTCAAAGCACAGTGGATGAATGAAGTGGAGGGGGGCCAGCACTGCCTGCAGGAGGCATTTTTAGCAGGCTTTTCTCCCCCACCCACCCCAGAGTTCGCGGTAAGGGGAGGTGGGCTATTTGCAGTGAGGGGTGGGAGGGGCAGCACTGTGCATTGTGGGGGTGTGGGTCTGTTTGTAAAGAGTGAGATGTGTGGGTGATGGCAGCTGTTGGGTTGGTGCGCATTGTCTTTGCGTGGGGATTGGGTGGGTTTGTTGGTCCAGAGGGAGATGTTTGGGTGATGGGAATTGAGGCTTGGAGGGGCAGCAGTGGGGATTGGGTGGGTGGGTGCGATTCCGTCAAGCTATAATCACCCACTACCTTGACATCATGCCTGTGCGTGACATCCTACTCTTCCCATTTCATAACCTGCACAACTTCGCCTGAGAGTGATTTTCCCTGGGCAAGCCATTGTTTCCCAAACAATTCAATCCAAAACACAAGGCTCTCGCTTACTAGGCAACTACTTTTTTTTTTTTTGGGTATATTGTTGTTGAGTTTCTCTGCCATGAAACATACACAATATTATTACTTTTTACAATCTTGTATACACTCTTACAACAATACATCAGTGTGCTTGGGGAGTGAGTTGTGTCCAAATATCTAATAGCACCTTGTCTATCAACATTTGTTCTACTTCACCATTTAAGCGGCTTACTTCAAGAGCGGTCTGTCCAGGTGACTGTGGTGTTTAAATCTCCCTGTTGCAGGATCCTCCCCTCGCCCCTCTCTCTCTTACTTTCTTAATTACGTTCTGCAAGTAGGATGGGGTGTCCTCATTGGGGGTGCATACGTTTACCAACAATACTGTCTCTCCCTTCAGAGTCCCTGTCACCATCACACATCTGCCCTTTTTCTTTTTGGGTGCATTTTGGGGGCTTTTCCCTTGGGGGTGCATGAGCTACATAAATTATCAAATTTCTTATTTCTAAATGTCTTTTTACAGTGCGTGTGTTTCTTGAAGGAAAACGATCTCGCATCCCATTTCCCAAGTCAATTATTTGACCCTTCTCCTTTTCAACGGCTCATTGAAACCCCTGACTTTTAAGGTAAGTGTGTTAAGGCTCCCCATTAATTCATTCAGTGTGTTTGCTTCTATGCTGCTTGACTTTCCACTTCCATTTTCACAGTTTGACTCGTATTGCCCTCCTCCCTGTTACACCATAGTGACCAAAAACCTTACACTTTTTTCAAACTTTTTACACCCCCACCTTTCTGCAGTCCTGCCCTTCCACTGATTTCTGATCCCCCTACATTGTTCTTCACAGCGGTAGCTCCCCACCCCCCCTTCACCAAGAGCGAGGGTGCTGGGTCGGTAATGCCAGCACTGCCTTTTCACCCCCACCCACGGCAGTGGATGAATTAGGGGGAGGGGGGCTATTGGAAGAGGGTGTGGGGTTGGTTAGTGACGGCGCTGCCTGGAGGAGAGATTCGTTGGGGCGGGGCCTTCAACGCCCCCCCACACACCGCAGTGGTCAATTAAGGGGAGGGGGGCTATTTGCAGAGAGCAGAAAATTATCAGTCATTTTAATTAATATGGTACATTGGCAGAGGGTAAATTGAAAGAGGGATATTGGCACTGAGCATAAAAATATCACTTTTCTCAATCATTTAACTTTATAGGTTACATTGAAACTGTATTCTCCAGTCTTCCGTGATTAGTCCGCACATCTACATCAGAGAAACCAAGGGACGTCTTTGTTGTGCCTTTGCTGGATGGAGCCCAAGGACATCATGGAGATCTTTACAATTTTGACTGGTTTCCTAAACATTTTGATGGAAAGGATAGAAAATGAAGAGGCACTGCAGGGATTGGATGAATGTGCAGAACACCTTGGCCAGGTTTCATGTGATGTGTTGCGAGTAAGCTGAAAATTAATGACACATTGTAATGTTACTTTTTGATAAAGATCAATATTAATATTTATATTTATACATTGCTTTGTAAACTGACATACACTTCCATTTGAAATTAAAGTTGCATTTGGAATGAATTTAAAAACTACCACAGTGTTGTTAATGTTCACCATTACCATACAAGATGTGATTTCAGTTTGGTGCATTTGGGTAATTTTACCTTTGAAAAAAAAAAAGCATGAACAGTGTAACTAAGTTGCATGCCATTACAATACCATGCACACACATAATCACAATCACTGGAAAACAACTAATACTACCACCTGTACTTTGACTAATATAAATGATGTATCTATTTGGCCGATTTTAGCAGCGCTGCAGTATCAGTGAATGGGATCATCGATGGCAATACAGGGGGGGTGTTGGCGAAACGCAGCATGAAATAGAGCACACTCTACCAACCAGACGTCTCGCATGGACACTAGAAAGAAGCAATGACTGGTGGGAGAATGTGGTGAATGGCCCCAATTTTTCTGATGACCGATGGATTGCTGATTTCCACATGCCTAGACATGTGTTTATGGAATTAGCTGATGCCCTACGCACTGCACTTTTGCGTCAGACCACCAACATGCGCATTCCTATTTCACCAGAAAAAAGAGTGGCAATCACTATTTGGAAATTGGAAACACCAAATTGTTATTGAACTGTAGCTGCACAGTTCGGGATTGGAGTTGCTACTGTTTGCACAATTGTAAAAGAGGTGTGCAAAGCTATCACAATGCGATCCTGCTTCAAACGGTTATTGGCTTTGGAAGCCTGGATTCTGTCACTGAGGGCTTCAAACGCCCCGGCATTCCTCACTGTATGGGTGCTGTTGATGGAAGCCACACTGAGATCCGTGCACCACCAGCTGAGCCCGAGAAACAAGTGTGCCATAAGAAATACTATTCTATCGTGCTTCAGGCTGTAGTTGATACAGATCTTATTTTCCGTGATGTCTTTGCTGGATTTAATGGTGTGGCGCATGATGGACGCATCCTCCATTCATCCCCACTCTTCCATCGCAAGTACAAGGGAATTTTACAACCCGACAGGGTCATCATGTTGGAAGGAGTTCATGTGTCACCAGTACTAATTGGTGACAAAGCCTACCCACAGTTGCCCTGGCTCCTT
>QEPC01005289.1:118430-135393 GCA_003113815.1 Sphenodon punctatus
CCTGAATGTTTGTTTGTCTTCTCCCATGTCTCTCCCGCTGTCCCCTCTCCTTGTCTCCCCCTCCTTGTCTTTTAGATTGTAAGCCACAGGTAGGGACCGCATCTGATTGTATGTTCTGTACAGCGCCAGGTTGCAACTGGCGCTTTATAAATGTTTAATAATAATAAATAATAATAATAATTTGATGCGGCAGTAGTTTTAATTAGGGAATTTGGGCCGGGAGTGCTGCTGGCAAAGTGCGATGTGAAGTCGGCATTTCGCCTGCTCCCAGTCCACCCAGACAGGTTTTGGTTGCTGGGTTTTCATTTTCAAGGGGGTTGTTACTATGACAAGGCCATGCCCATGGGGTGCGCTATCTCATGTTCGGCATTTGAGCATTTTAGCTCCTTAGTGGAGTGGATAGTACGGCAAGCCGCCGGAGGGGGCGGTGTCACAAAATGTTTGGACGATTTCCTCTTGGTGGGGCGGGCTGCCACGGCGGAGTGTGCGGCGTTGGTGGAAGTCTTCCAAAAAGTGGCCAGTCATTTGGGCATCCCCCTTGCAGATGAAAAAACAGAGGGGCCGTGTACGGCGCTCACATACCTGGGTATTGAGCTCAACACGGTGGCGGGCATATCTCGCCTCCCTTTGGGGAAGGTCCGGGCACTTAGGGCAAAGTTAGATGATATTTGTGCAGCAAAAAAAGTGACTGTAAAGCAGCTGCAGTTCTTAATATGGAGTCTGAATTTTGCGTCCAGGGTGATTGCCCTTGGCAGGGCTTTCCTGCACAGGCTGTATGCGAAATTGAGCGGTTCCCATGTGCGTATCACTGCGGACATGAGGATGGATATGGGGGTTTGGATTGAATTCTTGTCGGTATTCAATGGGGTAAGTGTCTGGCGGGAGAAGTGAATTCTGCAGGCTGACTTCCAGGTATACTCTGTGTCACGGCGGGGTCACTGGGGTTTGGCATCTACTTTCAGGGAATGTGGTGTGCCCAGGAATGGCCTCAGGAATGAGGCAGGGTAAGGGTCACTCGGGATTTGACATATCTGGAACTTTTCCCCATCATGCTGGCGGCGTGGTTGTGGGGCTCCCATTGAGCCAATAAATCGGTTCTATTTTGGTGTGACAACCAAGCAGCTGCGCACGTGGTTAACTCGCAGTCATCACGATCGGGACGGGTTATGTGCCTGGTTAGGAGATTGGTTACCATCTGCTTGCAGTACAACAAGTCCCTGGACTTGAGAATGAGATCGCTGATGCTCTTTCCCGATTCCAGATGGACCGGTTCCGCCAACTGGCACCACTGGCCAATGCACATGCCAGCAGACCCGTGGACCCTTGGATCCTAGATCTCTATGAGTCAAGTCAAGGCTCGGTGGCCCCCCGCATGAGAGCTGCGTATTCCAGTTTGTTCCGGGCTTTTCAGAACTATCGGGCCAGTCGGCGATGGGGGCTAGGGTTCCCGATTCCAGAAGCTCGGGTTCTGCAATATGCGCTGTTTCTGAGGATGGAGGGGTTGGCTCCCACTACCATTGCAGGAAAGCTAGGTGCGCTGGGGTATATGAGTCGGTTGGCAGGCCATCCCGCCCCGGATCGGGGCTCCTTTGCCCATAGGCTACTGGAGTCATGGGGGCGGGAAAGGGTCGCTGTCCCAGATGGCAGGCAACCAAATCACCCATACCATATTGGGGCAGTCGGGCAGTTCTCTCCCAGCAGTTTGTTACGACCAGTTTGAAGTGTCGTTGTTTCCCGCGTTGTTTAAAGTGGCATTTTTTGGAGCTTTTAGGGTAAGTGAGCTGGTGGCGGAGTCAGGGCTATACAGAGCTGGCAGAGCAGTGGCTGTCCAGGCCGTGGTAGTACGCTCCCAATACGGGTGTCAAAAATGGATCAGAGAGGAAAGGGGGCGATAGTGAGGTTAGGAAGGGCTGGGGACGGACGAATATGTCCGGTCATGGCAATGCAGGTTTATAGTGCTGTACGCGCCCACAAGTGGGGGGGCTTTCTTTTGCCACAAAAACGGCCTACCGGCCACTCAGCAACAGTTTACATATGTCCTGCGTGCAGCTTTGGCGCTGTTGCATTTGCCTTCTCGGGAGTATGGGTCCCATTCCTTTAGAGTAGGTGCGGCCACATTTGCGCACGATATGGGAATGGCAGGCCAGGACATTCGTAGCTTAGGGCGCTGGCGGTCGGGGGCGTATAAGGGATACATTAGGAGCATGGCCCAGATATGAGAATGGAGCTGATGTAATGTTTTTTCTCCAGAAGATGCGTCGGTGGTGCGGACACCGGAAATCTGGATCTGGGGACACAGCCTGGTCCGGTGGGTGGCGGAGGTGGCAAAGAGATCCAGTTGGGGAGAACAGTTGGGGCTAAGGGGACGCGGGGTGATTCATTGGGAAGGGAGGAGCGGGATGCGATGGCATCAGCTCCTCCCGCTGCTCCAGGCACGAGCCAGGGGCCGAGGCCCGGATATCTTACTATTACATGTGGGGGAGAACAATTTAGGGAAGAAAACGGGGATCCAACTGTTGAGGGAAATTAAGGAAAATGTATGGGACGTCAGGGGTTTGTTTCTGGGGGTCAAGATAGTTTGGACTGAATGGTTAGAAAGGTGTTGGTGGGTGCGGGGCGTGCCTCCGCCAAAGTTGGACAGGACTAGGAAGTTTGTGAACAAAGGAATTAGTAAGTGGTTTGGGGAAATGGGGCATAGTGAGAGAATAAGTAGGCATGGGGCTACATTACGTAGGAAAATAGAACTTTTCAGGCCTGATGGCGTTCACCTGTCCCCTGCCGGCAACGAAGTCTACCTGCGAACCCTTAGAGCAAAGTTGTTAGAACTGTTGGTTTAGGCGGGCGGTGCAAAGCTGACCTTCCTGGTGGCGGGGGTCCAGTATCAGGTCTAATTAGGTAAGGAGCATAGGAGTCATCTCCTTAAGAGATGGGGAGGCACGTCTATCGTAAGTGCAGGAGAAAGCCAACAATGGGTGGATTCCCTGGGAGGGGTGAGGCGGGCCGGTGTTTGAGGCTGGGTAACGCCTACACCGGACGGAGTGCTCCTCCCACCCCCCAACTCAAGTCCTGCTGGACTAGGCCCTCCCTGCACTGGGTGCCTTGCCTGGGCAGGGGGGTGCGTGCTCAAAGTTGGGAGGTGAGGGAAAGTAACTCCAAGCCTCCCCCTTTTGTTTACATGTTAGAAGTTGGATAAGTTTGATGCTGGACCCTGATCGCAATAGGCAATGTCACCCCCACCCCATTATAGTTTTGGCAATTTGGATAAATAAAGGGTGTGGCCATGTTTAAATCCAGATGATGGTGTCTGTGTCTTTATTTCAGGGGGGTGGGGAGAGGGTGTGTCGGCAACTAGATAATGTGCAAGATGAAGATGTAGACACATTAGTGAGGAACAGGTTGCTGAAAATACGTGTGAGGATGAAGATGCTACTCAGGGTTGTTCCCTGGTTGTTTTCAATGAGGCAATTGATGTTTCTGATGAAGAACATATGCTGAAATGTCAACAGTACAGCCTCAGTTAGCTGAAGAAAGACCTTCATGAGGAGGAATCATGCCCACAGAATTGTAGACAATGTGATACTGGTATTGTTTTTTAAAATATTTTTATTATTAATACTATTATTATTATTAGAATTATTATTCTTATTAATATTATTTATTATTATTATTAGAATTATTATTCTTATTATTATTATTAGAATGTTGAAATTTGCATTGCATTAGTATATTATGTTAATATGTTAATATGTATATTGACTTGGGGCTCCCTGTGTGGATGACAGCCCCAGAATGTAGATTATGTTGTAAGCCGCCTCGAGTCCTTCGGGATAGAGGCAGGGTATAAATTAAAATGGAATGGAATTATTCTAACTTTACGTATAATAATTATGTTGGATTTTTTAAAAACATTTTTCTGTGTCACTAATTTTTTTGTTTTGTTTAAATATTGCAGCACCCTGATTTTTAATTGATTACTTATTCATGTTTTTTATATGTTTAGGAAACGGGACAGAACGCTCAGGAGTTCGTCAAGTCTCCCATTCAATTAATTCCTGTAAACAAGTGCAGATGCAGAAGCTTAGAAACAACCGGAAACATCCGAGGCCAGCTGCTGAAAGGGGGCACTCCGGTTGCATGGCAATTTACTGACGTTATCCGTACATCTGTAACATCAGCAGTTAATAAAGTGAAATTATTTAAGCAAAGTTTTGAAAATAAGATGGAGTGTTCCGATTTTGTTATAGGTAGCAAGAGCACCATGACAGAATGCGGGATGCAAAAATAAATCGTATTATCAAAAATGTATGCAGTCTATTGCAGCAGACTGTGGATGCAGTTGTTAATATGTCTAATTGCTTAATCTCAATATTTCCATAACTAATTATCCTTCTATAATTCAGAATGAGGTTTTAAAGCCCCCTGCTTCTGTAGCACGTACAAATATTTGCTCATTGACAGACGCTGCATCAGGCACCGTACACAAGGGGGATTGGAATTTTTCCCCAGTTCTTTGGGCCACATTCCTAGGAGAGCAACGTGAGATGTGAATGGTACCTGCACCTGCAGGTGAGTGTGCTCCTCCACCTTGCTCCAAACTGCCTTCCAGAATCCCTTGATAACGTCACACTCCCACCAGTGATGGATATAGGAGCCCACCTGACCAAAACCCCGTCAACATAGTTCACTATATCCCCTATTTGGTTTATGTATGGAGAGCGGAGTCAAGTAAAATCTGAAAACTAGTTTAATTTGTGGTTCTCTTACCATAAGGGATTTGTCGCATTTCTGTGTATGCAACCAAACTTGTGCCATTGATTCCTTTGTAAACACATTGTAAACAACATTGTAAACACTTCTCTGTAAACAATAGAGAAGATCAGCAGCCTCGCAGGACGTCTAGCGACCCACAGGCAAACAGCAGAGAGAGCCCCTGAGGTCAGCGGGATGTGGGGCAGAGGGACTTAAGATGCCCAGTCCCCCCCCCCGGAGTCGTGGCAGGAGGAGGGGTGGAGAAGGGAATCCCAGCTGACTGAAAGAGTTGAAGGGAGCAGCTGCAACGCTCCCACATTGACAAGGGGGCGGGGACTGAGCTGAGTGGCCGCCGGGCTGCGCCTACAAGAACAGGGCGCGCCCGGCGGCACGGCCAAAGGGGCGCGCCCGGCGGCACGGCCAAAGGGGCGTGTCCTTTGGTTGGGCCCGTCGGTTGGGGCGAGGGGCTAACGTCTCCATCATGAATGCGGTATGGGAGTGGGAATTGGCTAGGAGAGGGATTTTTCCTTTTGGAATAGTCAAATTGGAAGAGGAGGATTACCACCACCCCCTGCGTTGTAGTAAGGGGGGAGGGGTGGGAGCTGAAACTGTTGGATGTTTAGTGAGGGGTTGCTATTCTATATTGTATTTTTGATGATTTTTGTGGGGTTCGTATTGTAATATTACATTACCTTGTGAATTCTGTTGTTATTATGTGGGGAGGGAGAGAAGGTTGGGAGATTGGTGATATAGTGAGGGAGGGTAGGAGGAGGAACTGCTGAGACAGTGTATTTTTGTTCAAGGGATTGAATATTGAAATGTAGTATGTTGTTGATATGCTATGAAGTAATTTCTTGTATTGCTGGACGGTGGCCCCCCTCCTGGTGAGAGCAGGGGTTAGGGTCAGTCCTGTGAGCTCTCTCAATCTCAACGCTATGCAGCTCTGGATTTGCGGGGAATGCCTGTTTAATAATGTCTGCAACCAGGTCTCCCATGATCCCAGGATCTTCCTGCTCCGGCTCCGAAATGATTTTTATGCTGCACCTTCTACTTAATTAATTCAACGCGAAGATCACCCTCGCTAAACCCTCCTTAATTGTGTCCCTATCTGCCTTTGCCTCTTCATCTCGCTGTTTTAACAACTTTGTCAGATTAACTAGACAGGGGAGAAGTCAGTGGGTGGTGTTCGGGGCTGAAACATCAAGCTCCTGGGCTTTGACCTGCGGCGTTCCGCAGGTTTGATCCTGTCTCCACTTTTGTTTAATGTGTATATGCAGCCCCTGGGGGAGATCGTGAGAGGGTTCGTGGTGCGATGTCACCAATATGCTGATGATACTCAGCTGTACCTCTCATTTTCAACCGACCCAGGCCCTGCCGTCTCGTTACTCTCCCAGTGTTTGGAGGCCGTGGCGGATTGGATGCAGCAAAGGAGACTGAAGCTCAATCCAGATAAGACGGAGGGGATGGTGGTGGGAAGGGTGAGAGAGGTACCGGCTCCTCTCGTAGGGAGGGTCTGCCCTCCTATAGCCCAACAGGTTCGGAGTCTGAGGGTGGTTTTGGATCCGAGCCTCCGTTTGGATCGGCAGGTGGAGGCGGTGGCTAAAGCCGCCTTTCGTCAGCTGTATCTAGTACGGAGGCTGCGCCGATACATTTCTGGGCCCGACGTGGCCACTCTTATTCACGCCTTCATCACTTTGAGGCTAGACTACTGCAATGCGCTCTACGTGGAGCTTCCCTTGGTTCTGGTTCAGAGGCTGCAGCTGGTGCAGAATATGGCGGCCCGTCTTCCCACAGGGACGAGGCGGCGTGAGCATATAACACCTGTGCCTATAGCGTATCGAGCCAGATTCAAGGTGTTGATCTATAAAGCCCTAAACGGTCTGGGCCCCTCATATCTTGGGAATCACCCACCGCATCTCAGAGCGATCCCTGCGGTCTGCCGGAGGCGCCTTCTTGGAGGTGTTAAATGGGGAGCCACAATGGAGAGGGCGTTTTCGGTGGCCAGGCCGCGACCCTGGAACTCCCTCCTGGAGGAAGCTCGCCTGGCCTTGGGTCTGATGGCATTTCGTCAAGCCTGTAAGACCTGGCTGTTCGCCCAGGCCTTCGGAGAGGAGGATGGGAGGGTAGGATAGGTTGGGGGGATTTGGGGGAGGGGTCTACAGTAAATGTCGGGAGGGATTAATCTTTTAAATTATTTTTATCCTGTGATGTTTTTATGAGTTTTATGTTGTTTTATCTGTTGTGAGACGCCCTGGGATGCCATGGGCATGAGGGGGCGGCCAATAAATGTGAATAAATAAATAAATATGTTGATGACATCCAGCTATCTCTCTCATTTTCCTCCGACTTAGGCCCGGCAGTCTCAGTGTTTACTCGGTGTTTGTCAGCTGTGGGGAATTGGATGAGGGTGAGCCGCCTGAGGCTAAATCCTGACAAGACGGAGGTGATGGTTGTGGGGAGGGCCAAGGAAGTGGTGGCCCCTGTCACTGATGGGGTCCACCCTCTCCTGGTTTCTCAGGTCCGGAGTCTGGGGGTGCTCCCGGACCCGCAGCTCTGCCTGGATGCCCAGGTGGCGGCTGTGGCGAAGGGAGCATTTCGCCAGTTACATCTGGTGCGTCGGCTTAGGCCGTATGTCTCGAACTCGGATCTGGCCACGGTCATCCATGCTTTTCTCCCTCTGCCTCCGGCTAATCCTCTGCACTGTTAGCTCTGCGGATGGCCGCCGGGAGGCAGAAGAAAAAATCACTTCTGCGCATGGAGCTATCCGGTTCCTCGGTCCGTCTTCTGCCTTCGGGAGTGCGTAGTCGCCTCTCCGAACCTAACGGAGACACAAGCGAAACAACTTAAAGAACAACTTAAAAAACAAAGGACCAAGCTATGCAGACAGGCAGTTTCCACTCTCATATAGAGAGGAGTTTCTGAGCCAAGTGACAAAAACACTTCGGCTAGCAGAGAAACAGAACAAGGAGGACTCCTCAGACTCTCAGGAGGAGGAGGAGGAGAGAGATTACATTCCCTCCCTACATGGTAGGGAGTCAGGAGTACCCCTGGATAGGGTCTTTGAGAAACTGGTCATCCAGGAGTGGAAGCATCCTGATAAGACTCAAAGGATGAACAAAACGCAGGCTTCTCTTTACTCTTTCTCCAGAAAGAAGGAGCCGATATTATATATAGAGCGCTGAAAGAAATATGGTACCCCAAACAAATAGGATACATGCAAAAATGGAAAGAAGAATTAGAAATAGAAATTACAGATAAGGAAGAAGCCGAAATAATTGACTACATGCATAACAATGCCCACTCATTAGAAATTAAGGAATGTCAAATTAAATTAGTAACTAGATTCTATCTACCACCAGTACAATTTAGGCAAATAGAGGAGGGAAGGGAAAGAGGTTTGTGTTGGAGGGGATGCGGGGAACGGGGAACCCAAATACACTGTTGGTGGGACTGTGACAGAGCGCAACCACTGTGGAGGGGTGTGTGGGGAAAAATGGAAGAAATGACTGAACTGATTATTCCATACAAACCTGAGATAGCTCTGCTGGGCCTGTTTCCAGAGGTGGGAATACTACAAAAACACAAGGACTCATGCTCGGCATTTATACAGGTAGCAAAAAAGATCATCGCCTTACACTGGAAAGATACCAAGGAACTCTCAACAGGAGAATGGATGAACAGACTATGGTACCATCTCACGATGGAAAAGGTGGCAGCGAGCTTAATGGACAAAAAAGAGGCATACACAGCAAAATGGTTCCCATGTGTATGTGTCATGACAAACTCAAACCCACCATCCTGCCTGTCCCCCAAGCCCGTAGCCTAGGCTTCATCTTTGACTCAGCCCTTTCTTTTAAACCCTACATTGACTCTGTTGCTAAATCCTGTCGCTTCTCCCTCCATAACATTGCTAAGATTCGCCCTTTTCTCTCTGTCTCGTCTGCCAAAACTCTTGTTCATGCTCTGGTCATCTCTCGCCTCGATTACTGTAACCTCCTTCTCACTGGCCTTCCCCGGTCTCACCTTTCTCCCCTCATCTCTGTCCAAAACTCTGCTGCCAGGGTCATCTACCTCGCCAGTCGCTTCGACCATGTGCAGCCCCTCCTCTCTTCGCTTCACTGGCTTCCCCTTCCTGAACGAATCCTGCACAAGCTCCTAGTCTTCACCTATAAAGCTCTTCACAACCTTGCTCCCCCCTACCTCTCTGCACTTATCGCCCTCCATACTCCAGCCCGTGCACTTCGCTCCTCCTCTGTCCCTTCTCTCACCCTTCCACGCCTTCCCTGCTCCCCTAAGCGCCTTCGTCCCTTCTCACTTGCTGCCCCCCATGCCTGGAACTCCCTCCCTGTCCACATCCGCCTTGCCCCCTCCCTTCATACCTTCAAATCTCTCCTTAAAACTCACCTCTTTCGCTCTGCTCTGTCTGACTCTTTATCCTGCTGAGCCACTATTCCTATACCTACGATCGGTTTACCCTTATCCTTGCAACATGGACCTGCCTGCTGTCATTCTCATCGTAACCAAGCCAAGTACGTGCACTTGAGACCTCGCATCTTCATGAATGTTAGACCCCTTGTCTCTCCCTCTGTTCCCCTTCCTAAGTCTCTCCCCCAGCTCCTGTCTCTCAGATTGTAAGCCCTAGGGGCAGGGACCCTGTCTATTTTATTACTTTGTAAAGTGCCAGGTACACTGCTGGCGCTATATAAATGTTTGTTAATAATAATAATAATAAAGACCAGAGAGCATACTTATTTGACTATTATATATAACCAAAGAGAGCTTACCTGAACCTAAAGGAAGAAGATAACACATTTAAAATTTGTAACCACAGTTAAATGTTTGTAAGTTTGTGTATATTGTTATTTAAAATAAAAGTTTATAACTTTTTTTTTTTTTAAAAAAGGGAGCCGATATTCAAAAACCCCAAGGTTGACGCTGCTGCAGTATCATTAGCACACCAGACAGTTTTCCCCACAGAGGGAGACTGTTATCCCAGGGACCCCACCGACAGGGCCAGAGACTCCTCCTTGCGCAGAGGCTTGGATCTGTCTGCAGCTTCTTTAAAAATAAATATCATCTCTTCCTACGTAGCAGGAGCCCTTTTAGCGTGGATGCAGGAAGCCCAGGACTCCAACATCTCGGAGAGGAGAGCGCAGACTCTCTCCTCTCGCATATCCCAAGCAACAGCCTTCCTGGCAGATGCCACCATGGATTCCATGGGATGGGCAGCTAGAGCCCTGGCCAGTAACGTGGCAGCAAGGAGACGCCTCTGGCTAAGATCCTGGCATGGGGATGTTACGGCCAAAAATCTCCTAGTGTCAGGCCCCCTACAAAGGTCTCAAACTATTTGGGGTCTGTCTGGACAAGGTTCTAGCAGATGCAAACGATAAGACAAAAAATAAGAACCTACAACAAATAGGGGCAAAAAAGAGATTTTTTCGAAACCTCCCATACAAACAAACGGGGCATGTACCATTCAAGAGATTTCAGGGACAAACCAGGGATCATCAGGGGAGTTTTTCCTTTTGCAACAAGGCCAATAGGCAAGCTCCTAGATTTGACAGACAAAAACAGAAAAATAGCATCCCCAACGTACACAAGCAGGATGCATGACTACACCGACTCACCAGAAGTAGGCGGCAGACTCCAACTTTTCTCAGCAACCTGGGAAAAGTCAGTTTCGGACGCATGGGTAATTTAAACGGTAGCCTTCGGCTATCGCATAGAGATAACGCACCCCCCTTGTTCGAGATTCCTAGCTTCCCCCAGGTCAAACTCTTTGGAAAAACACAGCGCTATGACCGGGGAGATTCAGAGACTATTAGCCATAAAAGCAATAGAGCCAGTTCCCCCAGAGCAGATAGGCCAGGGCCTATACTCCATTATGTTTCTGGTATTGAAAAAGGCTCCTGGAGGGCAGTTCTGGACCTCAAACAATGGAACAAGGTAATGAAATACCAGAAATTCAAAATGGAGACAGCAACCTCCATATGTCAGAGCTTGCACTTAGGCGACTAGATGGTCTCCCTGGACCTTTGGGAAGCTTACTTACATGTTCCCATCTACCGACCCCACAGAAAATGGCTCCGCTTTTGCTACCAAGACAGTCATTATCAATTCAGGTCCCTACCATTCGGACTATCACCGGCACCGAGGACGTTTACCAAAATCCTAATCCCCTTGGTAGCAAATCTGAGACAGGAAGGCATCCACCAATACCCATATTTGGACGACCTCCTGATCAGAGCTGTCTTATGACAAGATGGTACAGGACTTGAACCAAGCCACGTCTTACCTATCCGCCCACGGATTCCTGATCAACATGGAAAAGAGTCATCTAGTACCAACACACAGACTAGAACACCTAGGCCTGATCCTAGATACGAGCTTAGGAGTCACTTTCATACCTCCACTCAGACAACAAAAGATAAGAACACTGATCCTCTTTCTCGCCCACCAGAAGAGAGCGAGATTGAAATCACTGGCCCAGCTCCTAGGGCTCCTCGTGTCCTGCACAGGTCAGATTCAATGGGGTCGTCTACATCTGAGACCCTTGCAGCAGCTGCTGTGACCCATGCAGCTAGAGCTCACGAGAGGCGCCAACCCGTCGGTAACCATCCCACGAGGATTCGCACGCGCCATGTCTTGGTGGTTGGGAGCAGAAATCTTCACCAAGGGCGCTCTGTTAGCAGAACCCAACTGAGAGATTATCACCACAGACACCAGCCTCTCGGGGTGGGGAGCACACTCTGGGATAGCGACAGCACAGGGCTTATGGAAGAAAACGGACCAAGCTCGCAGCAACAATTTCCTAGAGTTGAAAGCAATCCGACTGGGCCTCCTTCAGCTAGCACAGAAGATTCGCAACACTCACGTATTGGTCTACACGGACAACGTCACAGCGAAATCCTACATAAATCATCAGGGGGCTCCAGGTCACCGGAGCTGCACAGGGAAGCGGTCAGACTATTCTCCTGGGCACAGAAGAATCTCCTATCAATCAAGGCATTACATATCAAGGGACAAGACAACACTCGAGTGGACTGGCTCAGCTGCAGTTCCCTAGATCCTCACGAATGGTCCCTACACAGAGAGGTGTTCAACGACCTAACAAGGACGTTCGGGTGCCCGGAGGTGGACCTCTTCGCCAGGCAGGACAATGCTCAGGTAGCCAAGTTCATGTCCAGAACCCACTGCGGCACACAGTTCTGGTTCAGGGCATCTACTGCGAAGTGGCCATCAGGCCTACTATATGCCTTCCCTTCGTTCCCATTGATATCGAGAACAGCGGCGAAGCTCATCAAGGAACAGGCCAGGCTACTGTTAACACCACCATGGTGGCCAAGAAGACCGTGGTTCTCGGACCTAGTGGAGCTCAGTACCACCCACCAAAGGCTGCCAGAAAGACCGGACATGCTTCTGTAGGGTCCTCTAACATACAACAACCTTCACACGTTGAGACTGACAGCGTGGCTCTTCAACACGCATCCCTGAAAAAAAGAGGATATTCAGAGGCCGTCTTAGTGACCTTACAACTATTGTAAGGTCAGATTCACAGGTCAGAATCTGACCTGTGCAGGACACGAGGAGCCCAAGCGACCAGCCACTAGAAGGACCTATAGGGCGACTTGGAAGACCTTCGCACTATGGGCAACGCAGAAGGGTCAGGACCCTTGTCTCGCAAAAATTCCGGACATTTTACAATTTTTACAAGACGGTCTCGAGAAAGGATTGAAACCGAACACCCTGCAAGACAGGCAGCAGCAATAGATTCCGTGCTAAGCTCAATCTCAAATAAGAGAATCTCTTCCCACAAACACGTACGACAATTCCTGAGGGAGGCTAGATCAATCTTCCCGCCAGTAGTTCACAGATATCCCTCATGGAGTCTCTCGCTAGTCCTCGATGCCCTAACTAGACCACCTTTCTAACCCCTGAAGCATATATCCCTATATATGTTGTCTCTTAAGGTGACATTCTTAGTAGCAGTTACTTCTGCTAGGAGGGTATCGGAGTTAGGGGCCCTATCTATGGAGGAAAATTTCTGTGTTTTCAATGAACAATCAGTCACCCTGAGAATAGACGAAGCGTTTATTACTAAAGTTAACACCTTTTTCCATAGGGCTCAGGAGATCACACTGCCTTCCTTTTGCCCTAATCCTTCACATCCAAAAGAAAGGTCCTGGCATAAATTGGACGTGAGGAGGGCAGTAAAGATTTACTTAGCCAGAACACAGGATTTAGGGTGTTTATACACGAGACCAAAAATGCGGCTGGTACCTTTAACTGCCGGCTCAGTTGTGTGTTTAAATATTTGTCCTGGTGTGACGCCGCATATCCCCTGCATCTCACCGGCCCAGAAATCCTGCCCCCTTACTGCCATGTTCTCCATCTTCCGTCTTCAATGCTGCTTCCCCTGTCTAAATGCTGCTTCCGCTGTTTGAATTTGCCCACGTGTCTCTTCCTATCAGTGCACAGCGCAAGCGCACATCGCCGGAAGTGACCTCAGACGCCGAGAGCAGGGCAGTTCGACCACAGCACATGTTGCGCTGCTCGGCGTGCTGCTGTTTTTGAAAGCATATCCAAAGGCTGCGATCCAAACGGTGCGATAATCAAACGATGCGAGAGCAAAGAGGCAGGCAAAGCAATGGGGTGCATAATTGGGCAGGGAAGTCAGTGGGGGGGGGAAAGGGATATCATGGGCGCTGCAGTGGGGAGCTGCAATGGGGTGCAGAAATGGGGAGGGAGAGTCAGTGGGGGGGGAAAGGGATATCATGGGGGCTGCAATGGGGTGCAGAAATGGGGAGGGAGAGTCAGTGGGGGGAAAGGGATATCATGGGCGCTGCAATGGGGTGCAGAAGTGGGGAGGGAGAGTCAGTGGGGAGGAAAAGGGATATCATGGGGGCTGCAATGGGGAGCTGCAATGGGGTGCAGAAGTGGGGAGGGAGAGTCAGTGGGAGGGAAAGGGATATAATGGGGGCTGCAATGGGGTGCACAAGTGGGGAGGGATATCACAAGGCCATATATCTCATGTTTGATTTTTTAAAAAACAATTTATTTGCACTGCAGGAAAAAATGAGTCAAACCGCTCCAGCGCCGGTCAGTCAATCATCCCGTTCTAAAGCACCGGTATGGCGTCGTGACAAAATAATTGCTTTTATTGAAATTTGGGGACAGAATCATTTCCAGTTGGTTCTTGGTGCTGCCTACAGGAACACCGAGACTTTTGAGAGCATCGCAGCGATAATGGGACAGTGTGGGTTCCGTAGAACACCAGAACAGTTGTGTGCAAAGGCAAAGGCACTGAGAGCGCAGTACAAAGCTGTTAAGCAGCACAACAGCAAATCAGGCAACGATAGGATGGATTGGGAGTTTGAAGAGCTGCTTGACAAATTTCTCCACGTTGATGGAGAAGTTGCTGTTCCTATTATCTGTGGCAACAATGTCATTCGTACAGGAGGGAGAGGAAGGAAAAAGAATGAAGAAACAAATTCCAATCAATTTCGAGTGACATTCAAGACAGTTCACAGAGCCTTTTTTCTGCCTATGAGGACCAAGAAGAAGTGGATGCAGATTGTCTTACAGCAGAAGTCAATTGTGTGTCAGATTTTGACACAAACACACAAGATTGGGTATTGGACATTATTTAGAACCCTGCAGCCGACAACGTAGCGGGAAACACATCAGCATGTTATAACGGTACTGGTATGATACATTGTTGTTTTTCATGATATTACATGTGAACAAATTAACATATTTCTGTTACAAAACTCCTTGCATTAACATCAAACTGGCCCCTTGCTGTGCATTACATTCTTTGACTCAAGTGTGGTGTTGTTCAGTTGTGGCCACTGATGGCCGTACACTATTTGTGCGCCGTGATAACTATGATTCTTTTCTGGTCTTTCTATAGACAGTGAAACTCCGTCTGGAAGTGGGATGCAGGCAACCGAAGGACAGAGGAGAACTCCAGCTTCCTGCATGCAGGACCTGAGAAGGAGAAGAGTCCGTGGCAGAACAGCGTTGGCAAGAGAGCTAACGAACCGGAGCAAGGCAGCTGTGACCGAAATTGCATCTGCCTTAAAACAAACAATGGAAAGCACTCTGCTCCAACACTCCGCACATAACAAGGCATTACCGGATCTCCTTTCAAAGCATCACTAAGATAATCTGCGGTGTAAAGAACTGACAAAGATGAGTTGGCAAGCATTTCATCAGCAATACATGAGCTGGCAAATAAGGTATGCAGTACGGCATGCCCAGTAGCTCCCTCTGCTGCTGCGCGTGCATTACCTCCTTGTCCTGAATCACCACCATGCAACCGAATGAGTAATAAAGAAAACGACCCACCGCCCACTGGCTGTGCTGTAAACGGAGAGGCACATTCAGCAACACCGCAGCAAAATGAAAATTCTGTCCCCAGGAAAGCACGAGTACGACAAGCATTACTGCCACGCAAACCATACTCTCCGTAGACGCAATCAGTCTGCTTTAAATGCTTTGAGATCAGTATTACTGATTACAGTGTTAATGAAAACAAATTTCAAAAATGTCAAGCGTTGCACAGATTTACTGTTGGTATGGTGTGTTGTGCTGTTAGTGGGCATAACAGACATGTTGGTCAAAGTTCTCGTGGTATCTTTAGCGGTGTATTAATAGATGTTTAATAAATGTGTGTATAATTCCTTTGTTTATGACACTACAGTTTTAGACATGGCTAAAAGAAAGATAAACTGGATATGATCCGTTTGAAACCAAGACTTCAACGGTGTAAAACAGTTACGGTTTATTGTGTTCTCAGAACTTTTTTGGAAAAGGCACTATCAATCCAGAAAACACAAATTAAAAAGTCAGATGTAGCTGTAGCTTGTAAAATTAAGCTTTAACTGTTTTTTCTTAATGTATACAAGTTTGAAAAATAAAGTTGATTTTAAAATGTTTATATTCAAATTTCTATTAAACAAAATAGTGTAATTACAATATATCGACACATGTAATACGTTGTTAGAATATGTATTATTTTCACATTTTCGTTAAACCCATTCACTAGATTTGCTACTACAATTGAACTCCGTAGTTTTTATTATTTTTAAATGTAGCAGTGGCAGGATGCGAGCCTGCTATTACTGGTCGCAGGTGCCTGTGCCTGTGCCTCAAGGCAATTGGGAGCAGAGGCCCAGCTTACCTGCTGTGACCAGTGTTTTTCTCTCCTCCAATCTCGCCACTTAAACAAACCGACAAGATTAATGATGCATGGAGGAAGGCAGGGAGGAAGGGTGCTGAGGTGCTTGGAGAGGGGTGATGAGCTGCTGGTGGTCACCGAGAAAATAGGGAGTGGATACTGGGGAGGCTGCCATAGGGGTGTTGAGGGGATGGTGTTCGTGGAGGACATAGGGTTGCTGGGGAGGGGTGCTTGGGGGCCTTGGAGACATGGTTACGGGCCTGGGAGCGTAGTGATGAGGGGCTGGTGGAGGTAGAGCACATGGAAGGGTTGCTTTGGAGGGCTGCTTGGGGACTAAAGGAGGGGTGTGTAGGTGCAGTTGCTCGTGGAGATTGGGAGGGCTGCTGAGGTGCACACATCATACAACAAACTCACAGCCAAAAAAGCAACTGGCAACTTGCATTTCTCAAATCCAACTTTATTTAGCACAACACTGTAAACATATGAAAAAATGTGTTTAATGTATCAAAATTATTTGCATAACTTTGCTATTGCCATACAGAAAAAATCTTAGAATAAAAGTTTAACTTAAAATCACTCAGCAGCTTTGAACTCATGAACAGGGATTTGGAGGTCGCCACAAATTACCCATTTCGTGTTCGCGTTCAAAATGTGCTCAGAATGCATCTCTAACCGCAACCCCGAGTCGTTTCACACGTTGTGGTATTTCCCCAACGCGTGGAACTTCTACCCCATTGTCAGGGACATCATTTACTGCACCCTCATTGCAATCTAGAGCAAGGTCATTTGTCTGAATTAGATTGTGCAATATGCAGCACGCCACAACTGCATCAACCGCATTTTCCAGCTTCATAGCTACACATTTCAGCAACATTTGGAATCTTCCCTTCAACAAACCAAAACCTCGCTCTACCACATTCCTGCAATGGTTGAAGCGGATACTGTAGCGGTCTGCAGCTGGTGATTCACCCTCATCGTAAGGGCGCAGGAGCCACGGTAGCTGTGGATACGCTTTGTCTCCAATTAGTACTG
>QEPC01005290.1:4397-14472 GCA_003113815.1 Sphenodon punctatus
ATATGATGCATTGAGTCAACCATAGCAATAATACTTAGAGCATATGTTATATCTTATAGATGTTAAGATCTTTGAATTTGTAACAGAGCTGTTCTCTGAACAGAAATGTCTTTCTAAGTCATGTACTTTTAACTGATGCTGTTTCTTTAGTACTATGTCTTTATTTGAACTTAAGTAAGCTATTGCTTCATATTTTATAATATTCATAAGTCTCATAGCTTCATTTATATAAATAAATTGTCTTTACTATACTTTGCTGAGCTGGCTGGCTTATTAGCAAAGTGTAAACTCGAATTCCACATATTGGAAAAGAGCGCCTTATATCCAGACCAGATCATGTCAGGCCTGGACCACAAACTGCAAATTCCTTTTGGGGAAACTGAGGCATAACACAACACTGTCACGTTTTGCCTTCCAAGTCACACGTTTTTGCCACCGAACTCACCCGAACCCAATCTGAACTGACCGAACTGTTTGGTCATTTTGATGTTCGGAATTGAGTTCGGTTCGGTCTGTTTGTGTTCAGATTTGTGTTCGGGGTTCCAACAGGCTGACTTCGGGCTGAACTCCGAACTTCCGAACCGCATTCTCCCATCCCTAATTATGACCTACATCCACTTATCTTCATATTTTATTTATCTGAAGGGCAGTGAGATGTCCACCATCCAATAAAGCCCTGAGAGCCAATCACCTTGCAAAGATTCATCAGAAAGACTGCAATGTTGCATCATTCTAGGGTAGTTGTTTGCTGTAATATATTATTTGAAAACTCTAGAAAATGAATAATGGTACTACATTTAATTTGTAGAGCGCAATTTGTTTATTTTTGTAAACTAAGCTATTATCATTAGTGCATATGGAAAAATATCAGGTGTCAAAATCCATTTGTAGCTTGCCTCATTTTAAAATAATAATATTATGCAAACACTTTTAGATTCTTGTTAAATAACAAGAACAATTAAACTAAGTAATCTTCAGGTGACATTTATACGCAGCGCGTTACCAGACATAACAGGAAACATCCAGCCGATCCCCGATACCAGTTGGGGGAGGGGGAAAGAACACGCAGAGTTGCCACTAGGGTTGAAATGAGATTTTTCCAAAACGGGAACTCTCTAGGGGTGTACAATTTGTTTATGTTTATATAACAACAAACAAAAATGTCAATTTTCATTTATGTTATTTAAAACAAAGAAAACCCATAAAAAACTAAAATGTTTCACTGTATGTTATTTTTTTAAAAGTTTTTTTTCTGGAAAACCTGTTACATGGCTTAGGCTGAAAACATGTGCAAGGGGTTGGGGGGGGAGTAAGGCTGCTTCTATACGAGGCGCTAAAAAGTGCCTCCTGAGTCCCGCATTGAAAGAAAAGCCGCGCGGGGAGTGTTTACATGCTCGCTGCACTGCCAGAAGTGACGTGCTCCCTACGGTCGGCAGCGGCACCGAGTGTTTACATGCGCGGGGAGCATGTAAACACTCCCTGCACGGCTTTTCTTTCATTGCGGGACTCACGAGGCACTTCACAGCACCTCATATAAAAGCGGCCTTAGAGTCCAAAATGGCCACCTAAGATTAAAGTCTCTGCTGGCCAATTAGCAGCACAGAAAAATCACAGACACACACACATCCCTGTAATAGACATACGAGATTGGTCTACTCTTGCACATGCTTGAAACTTGCTTGTACCAATCAGGGGAGCTTGGGGGAGGGCACAGGGAGCTTATAGAAGCTGAGAGCACACAGAGCTCTGCACCTGTGGCTAGCTGCTTGTTTTCTCTGTGCACATCCAGTGCTTCTCAGGCTTGGCTCTTGTGCATCTGTGTGTGAGTTCTTCAGTGTGCCTTCTGCTGCTTTTCAGCCACATTCATTGGTACTAAAAATAGTCACAGCATGCAGACCAAAGTGCCCATGCGGCACATGCATCCTTTTTAGTCCCCTTAGGTGTGAGCTTCTTGCAATATTCTACATGTGCATCACACACCAAGGCAACCAGGTTCTCGGTTTTAAAGCATCCAGGTTACCATGGACATTTCCCTTTCTTAGCTGCTCATTTTTCTAATTTGGAGGTGCTACTCTCCTTCCAGAACATTGTTTCCATTGCAGTGGCCATAGATGCCATATCTGTTCTGAATTCAAATTATCTAAATTTCAAATCAAAGTATAAGTCCCTGAACTAGGCAATATCAATACAAATTACACAAACTGTTTCCAAGATCCCAAGACTACCAATGTAATCCCAAAACACACACTATTTCTCAAAATCCCAGAACTACCAGAGTAATCCCAAAACACAAATTATATTTCAAAAATCCCAGGACTACTGGTGTAATCTCAAGACACAAACTATTTCTCAAAATCCCAGGACTACCAGTGTAATCCCAAAACACAAACTATTTCTCACAGTAATAGGAAGGGAAAGCACTGCACGCAAAGAGGCCACTGCCCTTTCCTTTAGGACGGGGCACTAAGAACACTTTCTACCACAAGCCTAAGATTTGGATGCAGCAAAAGGGAATGGGGGTAAGTTATAGGAGACCCTCACACTACCCAGGTGTCTGCTCAAGTCCTGGGGTACTGATCCGACTGTTAACCCAGACCCCGATTCCAAGGGAACTCGCTAAGGCTGCCTCAGTATGGTTTGGTGTGGGTCTTGGGAGGTGTAAGCATTGGGCGCCTCCGGCGCAGCCGCCGCCCGTGTGGCTGTCCCGCAGTGCCACCTGCACCCCCCCGGAACGTGCCGACAGACCTTAAAGAGCCCGGAGGTGTGGCCAGCCCTAGCGGAGCAGAAGGGGATTCCCCGCAGACNCCCATAATTCTGAAAGGGGAAGAAAGAGAAGGAAAAACTGCTTTTCAGTGAGGCTGGAAGATACGTACAGAGGAAAAGGAGCAAGTTTAGGGGTTCCGGTCAGTCGCAGCTACACACAACACTCCTGTGGGTGGTCACACATGTTCTGCATGGACACTAACACCACAACTTCCTGAATTCTCCACCAGTCTGTTACCACGTGTGCCTTCTCCACGCATATTAACTGGGTCACCCATGAAGTGGGTCCCAATGTCCAGGCGGGTGTTTCCAAAATGGTCAATTTGGGGAATTTCAGGGCACACGAGTGTCAGGGGTCGTAGGTCTGGAGACGTGATGCGCCGCAACCCCTTGAACCACCCTAGAAAGATAAGATATACAAGGCTTCAATACAGTAGAACTGCTATTTATTAAAATGGATTAGGGGTAAAAGGATCAGGAAAAGAAAGTATTGGTTACACTTTGATACAGTCCAGTACAAATAGATACACTGTTAGCAAGTTGAGTGGGCGGCAGAGACAAAGGAATGTAAATTCACGTTCTCCACCAGTCATGTGGACTGGGAGCATGTCCCATCTGGGGTTGGGTACAGGTGATTGGGGCCATGGGGAGAGAGATGAGAAGGATTTGGAGAGTGGAGAGGCTTCTAGTGGGGCTGAGAGGGAAGGGTAAGATGGGAGACAGGCGGACTCACCATGAGTCTTAAGGGTACTGAGATGGGAGGCAGACTAATGGCGAGGTTAAGAAAAGTACTGTTCAATCGTGCCAACGGGAACCATGTGGGTCCCGGGTGAATGCTCAGGATTGTTGCACCGTAGCTGCAGTGCAACAACGTTCTTGACACAAAAAGGGCTGGCAGGACCGATTGAAGGAGTCCTGCTGGCCTGGCAACAGTGTTGGTAAGAATAGAAACAGGGAGAATCCCTGTGGAAGAGCGAGGGTTCCTTCTTCAAGGGAAGAGGGAGTTTTAAGCAGTAACAGAGGAGTTGGAGTAGTCCAGCAGCTAGAAGAGTAGGGAGACTAGGAAGTGAATAGGAAAGCGAGAGAGATGGGGTGGGTGGTTACCTTTCCTGGACTATTGCATAGGGGACAGGGACACCCCAAAGATCCAGCATAGAGGTTAAGGGTAGAAGTGAGGCAGACAGATGCAGGGAGGGGCACCTGACTGGGAGGGTTTCTAGAGGCATGCAGCACAAAGTGTCTGTTTAACCCCACTCAAGAAACAAGATTCACTCAACAAAGGGAGTCTGGGCCAGTTATAGGGACTTTGTACAAAGTCAAAACAAAGTCTATATGGGTGTTTGGACAGAGCTTCCTGGGTGTACGAAAAGGAAGCAAGGCAGGAGATTGCTCAATGTCTGAATAAGTATTTATACAGAGCTTTAAGGTGAGGTTGATAGCCTATTCAGATTCCAGGACTGTATTTGGCTTCAAGAAAAGAACCTAGTTGGGCATTTCCTGCTACTCAGGCTTTCTTTACGGTCAGGGATGCTACATGCCCTGCCCGGCTGTGTGGAAGGGAAGAGGTTAGATGGAATTTTAGGGCAGTTGTCATGAACCCAGCTTACAACACATTCCACATGGGCGCCCCAGACTGCTTCTCTTAGATAGTTTCCGTTATGCGGGGGGTGGGGGTTGCTTGTGTTAGGTCCTTCCTAACAATGCCCTGTAATAACTTGGGAAGCCCGCAATGATGACAAACAAAGCCAGTGCCACTGCCTGCCTTCCCACCTGCCCACTGCTCCTTTGGCTCTGCCTACCTCCTGCTGTTGCCACCCAAGGTGTCTCTCTCTCAGATGCGCTGCCCCCATGGGGCAATTGCTGCTGCAAGCTGATGACACTTGCCACACCTTGAGCTGTTGCCCCTGCATTCTGTGATGATGGTCTCTCTGCCTCATGCCTCCTCTCCTTCCTCTCTCTCTCTCTTCACATCTCATTGAATACCTGTTTTGAATGTTTCTGTTTGGTTAATTCATTCATTCAATTTGGTGACTTTGGTGTTTTGGTTTCTTTGTTTCAGTAGAATGAATGCTATTGGGCATGCATAAGAGCCAAAATGACATAACCCAAATAAACAAATACCTTAACTGAAATGCTAAAACAAGGTAACCAAAACGGGATAACAGGATAAGCAGATAAGTGACGATCCCTGACACTTATCTTTTTTGCTTGTGGATATCATTCAGATAGCTCTCTGAAAATGCAAATAATATCTATGATTAGAATAGGCACTGTTTTTTTGTTTTTTTTCCAATTCTAAGGGATAATAGCAGTAAGAGCAACTGAGGTAATTATCATTTTTAGACACCATTTTTTCAATTCCTGTTACGAATACTTAATTTGGGTGATCGTAGTGCATTGTTATTTTAGATTCTGACCAGATACAGCATCACTCTAGACAATTTAAAAAAATAAGAACATTCTTCCGCTCAGGAGAATGCTACAAATTTTTTAAAAGCCTGATATTTCACAAGTAACCTCAACTAAGCTGTATGAATTTAGGTTCTGTTCCTATTCTGGCCTCTTTATTGCTGTCTCCTTAGGTCCTTGTTTTGCATTGTCTGCCTGAGAACTTAAAAGAGTGATTCTCCCATGACAGAGGTATAGATTCCTCAAAGGCAGACATGTCTCGCTATGACACACAGAGAGAAGATGTGTTTTGATATAAGCAGAGCTTCATATCCTATACGCAGGCTCATTTTTTTTCTCTCTCTCTCTCCCTTACCTGTGTTTGACATAGATTTTATTTTTACAGAAAGAGAGAACTGAAATTGTTTTTTTGGTGGGATATTGTAACTGGAGTCAAAACATAGATTTCCCTCCTCCTTCCTTTTCCTCTCAGTGGAGATGAATATTTCTGTGAAAAAGACCTGACTCCAGATCGAGATAACATGAAACCATGATAAACATAACTAATTACAACATGATAAATGTAACTAAATTTTCCAGTGGAAAAGTGAAATTTTTACTGTGGGTTGACCAAACAGAGGTATTTAATTTTGTTCTGGCTCCCTTCCTAAAATTTGTTTCAACTAGACTTTCCCCCCCCACCCCACCCCCAGCCCCCCATGCATGAGACATTCATCTTTGCTACAGAGCTGAAACTGTGGCTGATGAATTGGTCCACTTCAGTTCAGATCCGCTGAAGGAAATATTTGGTCCTGCTTTGCCAGATATCTGCTTTGGAAATCTTGGTTTGGTTATTTTGGTCTTTCCAGTTATTTCACTTGGAGCATTTTAGTTACTTCATTTCAGCACTTTTCAGGAAAACCAATGTAACCAAAATGCAGAATTGACCAAAATAACTGGACTGAAATAAGAAATGGGTTTGTGTAATGTTTAGGAACATTTGCAAACTGATTTTAATAATCTTTAATTGTCTTCCTTTTTATCATAACTTGGTCACCAATTCTGTAGCCAGAGAGACCTAAACTATAATGGGATAGTCTAGCAAACCACAACAGTTGGGAAGCATTCTTCTTCCTTTGTTCTTAGCAGTTAAGTCAGAGCATCTCTCTCTCTCTCACCACAAATTCCCATGCACACAGTTGGGGAGAGGAGGTATTCAGAAGGGTCATTTGCTGATATCATGGCTCAAGGAATCACACAGGCACATATTTATTTAAAATAGGCATAGGCCACACAACTTTATCACCATAACAGCAGGTGGCCCCTCCTTGGGCACACCTGGCATCGGTGTCAGGAGCCTGCTACACGTGCACCCACACTTAATGCTTTCCAGGGTCATACCTCTCACGAGCCGTACCCTGTGCCAATGTCAGCCAAGTCATACTCAGTTTTACATGGTTGGTAGTGCCACTGGCAACAGTCAGTCTGACCCCTCCCCTAAAGATTGGGGTGAGGTCAGAGGAGGTTGGACCAACGGTTCAGCCATTCAAAGCCCCGGCACCCATAACCCCTTTAATTGTGTCCATTTGGTGGCCCAATTTAAGCCTCAGTTTGCTCTACTTATTTGTTTTCCAGGCTGACATCTGCCTTACAGTTGTGACACCAGAAGTCTGCTCAGTGTCCCAAATGCCCCACTGGTCAGTGGTGGCTGGTGGGTTATAAGGCTGGTGGGTCAGTGAGTGGAGACAATAGTGGGAGATGGGTGGAGCCAATGGTAGGCAGGGCCAATCAGAATTTTGAAATTACTATGGAATTTTACAGTCTCAGTTCCCCATCTGTAAAAAATGGGAATGTGTGTTTGTCTCTCTCCCTTGTGTTCCCCTCACCCTTGTCCTCCTTAGATTGTAAGCTCACTGGTAGGGACCTGTCTCCAGTAGCCACCAGCAGGCAATTGTGTTCAGTGGCAGGAGTACCATAACAACTAGCCCAGATTTAAAACAAACCAACTAACAGGTCAGACTCAGAGCTTAAAGCAATAATTAACCAGGGGTTCTTTCCATTTGCCTTCAGTTTCTCAGCCAAACACTGCAGTCATGTTTTAAAGCTTCTCTCCATAACTTTACAGAAACTGCTTTCTTAGTGAAAGCCAAAAAACACAGACTTATCAGAACTCTCGTCACTTATGGATTTTCAACACCCTTATGTTGCTCACCCCACTTCCCTGGGTGATGGGAAGTTCCAGGGGCAGCCTTGCTGGGTCAATGTCCCTTCGGCAGGAGAGAGAAACCAGAGAGACTTACTGTGTGGTAGGGGTGGGAAACCGGTAGAATCCGGTATCCGATAATGCCGGTAACGGGCGTACCGGCATTATCGGATTCGACCCGGTAATCCGGACCCGGTACCGGATTCCGGGGTACCGGATTTTTTTACATTGCAGCCATTTAAAAATGGCTGCAATGTAAAAAAACTTAAAGCCCCAGCCAAAAAGTTTNCCACCTGCTAACTGGCAGGAGCATTTCCTTATGGGTATCATGACTCAAGGAATCACACAGACACATAAGAGTGAGGTGATCAAATTTGCAGATGACACCAAGTTATTCAAGGTAGTTAAAGTCCCCGCCGGTGGCAGAGGGAGAGAGGGCCGATGCCAAGGACTCCTCCCTGGCTTCCAGCGGGGCCCCAGCCCCAGCAGGGGCTTTAAAGCGATGTGTCTTTTGGCAATTCAGTAGGTGTGCACTACAGGTGTGTGCCTAAGAACTACACCAGGCGTGACCCTTGGGGGGGACTGGGAGGGCGCTGAGGTGTAGGATATTTTTAGTGAGGTTGTGGGTGATTTGTGGGAGGTTAGGTGGGAGGTTTATAATTGTGTTTGGGGGGCTGAGGGGGGAAGTAGGGGGGATAAGGATTGGGTTGGGGGGAGAGTTGGGGATTATGAGGGTGGGGGGATCGTCTACTCGGCCAGAGTGGGGCAGCCAGAGGGGAGCTGAGGCTAGGGCCAGGTGTGTGTGTGTGTGTGGGGGGGCATTGACACGGCCATTGGGGTTATGATAGGATGAAGGAAATATGGTCCCTATTGGGGGAGTGGGAGATTTGTGAGATGGAACAGATGCTTGGTGTCTGTCCAGCTCACTTCCCTCTCAGCAGCTGGGCAGGTGGTTCAGGATCAGAAGGCCCCTGATCATGTTTCGATGCTGTTGAATGCGACGTCAGTAGATAATAAGGCAATAGCTGTCCAGGAATTGACCCTGGACCATGCAGCTGACCTTGTATGTGTCACAGAAACTTGGCTGGGCACTGAGTTTTGACTGACCTTGTTCCAGCTGGGTATTCCGTGCAGGATCAACCGTGGTTGGAGGTAATGGGGTGGGGTGGGGGGTAGCCATGAATTTTAGGAAGTGTTGGACTGTTCAGAGTTATCCAGTGCAATCTATATTGGGAATTGAGGGTCTTCATCTGGTGCTTGATTTGGCCAGGGACAGTTTGGGAGTGCTACTTGTATACCGTGTGTCTACCTATACGACAGCCTGTCTGTGTGTTCTAGTAGAGTTGGTATCAGGGGTGGTGTTGCAGTTGATTTCAACATCCATGCAGATACCGACCTTAGGAGTGTGGAGCATGAGTTCATGGCAACCATGGGCCTGTCCCAGATGGTTATTAGTGGCCCAACACATCAGGGAGGACATACCTTAGAAGTTGTATTTTTTGAGGTAGGTCTTGAGGCAGGGAGTCCATTGGTGGGGGATATTTCAGTTGTGCGCAGGCCCCTCTCCTGGTGCACATCTGCCCCCAGAAGGGAGTAGAACCAATTTAAATGGTTCACCCTCAGAGACTGATGGAACCACAGTGGTTCCAGGAGGGTTTGGGTGAGATACCTTCTGATCTTGATGGCCATCTCATTGATGACCTCGTTGTGGAACACCTTGCTGACAGAGGCCATCGATCAGACCGCTCCAAGGCATCTGCTTCCTAGGCAGCAGCACCATAGGCCTCATTGATTTTTGGAGGAGCTGCGGGTGTTGAAATGGGAGGGGCGGCTGTTGGAGTGACAGTGGCATCGTTCACGTACTGACGCCAACAGATTGTAACATAGAGCTAGTTTATGAGCCTATACCATGGCTATGCAGGCAGCAGAAAAGGCATTTTTAATGCCCTCATAGCTTCCGCAAAATCCTATCCAGTGGAGCTCTTCCTGGTGGTGTGGGGACTGGTCAGTTCGGCCTCCCTCCACCTTGGAGTGGAGTCATCTTGTCCCCGCTGTGACATGTTTGTAGATTATTTCGCGGATAAAATCACTTGGATTTATCATGGTTTTGACACCACACTTTCTGCAGTGGGGAAACGGAAGGTTATGGAAGCCCTGCCTTGTCCTAGTTTGTGGGATCGGTTTCAGTCGGTGATCCCTGCCAATGAGGAGGATGTTCTTGGGGCTGTCAGGGCCACCTATTGTGAATTAGATCCATGCCCATCCTGGCTGGTTAAGGTCTGCCGGGAGACAATGAGACTGTTGCTGGCTGGGGTGGTCAAAGCCTCTGTTAGGGATTGCAGGGTGCCGGGCTGCCTCAAGGAGGCTGTAGTGCAGCCCCTGCTCAAGAAACCATCACTTGATGTTGACTATCTTGCCAGCTATCGGCCAGTCTCTAACCTTCCCTTAGGGAAGGTTATTGAATGGGTGGTGGCCCAGCAGTTGCAGGAGCATCTGGACTGTGTTGGTTTTTTAGATGTGTTGTTTTTTTAGATCCCTCGCAGTCTGGATTTCACCCAGGTTATGGTTCCAAGACTGTGCTCATGACGTTTGTTGATGACCTTTGCTGTGAGTTAGATCAGGGCCATTTGGCCCTGCTAATTTTTTTAGATCTGTCAGCTGCATTTGATACCATTGACCATGAGTTGTTGGTGACGCACCTGTGGGATCATGTGGGGGTTG